>JAQHUG010000066.1:8528059-8634173 GCA_028555095.1 Dicrostonyx torquatus | reverse complement strand
AGCACTGTCCACTAGAGACCACGTGCTTAATGTCTATGTGTTACCATAAGTGGGCCGACCGCCGTAGCACTGTCCACTAGAGACCACGTGCTTAACGTCTATCTGTTACCATAGGCGGCCGACCACCATAGCACTGTCCACTAGAGACCATGTGCTTAATGTCTATGTGTTACCATAAGTGGGCCGACCGCCGTAGCACTGTCCACTAGAGACCATGTGCCTATGTGTTACCATAAGTGGGCCAACCGCCGTAGCACTGTCCACTAGAGAACACGTGCTTTCATCTGGGCAAAGGCACACGGGTGTTTGTCGCAATCACCCCTGCTCTATGCAGTACTACTTCCAAAGGACTCCCTGGGAAGGGGTGGGAGTTGGTGAGGTCTGATAGGTTTACAGGCTAATTTCATACGTCCTTGGATGGAAAGCTCTACTTAAATATAATTTAGAAAAGATTTGGTACACTTAGAATATTTTTACTCAAGCGAGTAAAATTGCGTAAAATATTCATTTTATTTAACAGGAATTCAACTCAGAGAATCATTTGTTAAAACACAATGAAAATATCTGGCGACCAAAAGGGAATGGTATGTGCTAGGGGTGGGGTCTTCTCCCGACTGACTGGTTTGTTTATTCTGCATCTATTATGCTGTGGGCACATGGCATGACATCTCGTTCTCGATGAACCCGAATGAGTAAGTCTACAGACACACAAAAGCTCTCAATATATACATGAGTAGCTCCTGCATCTTACCTGGGGCCATTCCCCTCCAGATGTTGCCCGTTTTCTGATTTCATTTATTGTGTTCTTTCGGGAATCTGGGTCAACACGGGACACCAAAACTGGCTGCACAGCCCGTAAGAGCCCTTGAAAACAAAGTCATAATCCAGTCACTTTTCTTAAGCCACCATGGCATTAACACCGGGTAAACTGAAACAATCTGTTTACAGAAAATGAAAATGTTAGCAAATCTAAGAGAATGATACTTTTCAACCCGTATTCAAAGTTGCCTAGTTAGATACTAATCTCAAATCAGAGACGGGTATTATTTCATGGATTTTACAGAAGTTAGTAGGAGGAATGGGGGTATAGAAGAGGGAGAAAAAGCAATCTTGGTTTCCTAAGAGTCTTTTCTCTTAGTGGATGTTAAACTGTGAGACTAAGCTTCAAACTATCACGTTTGATTTTAGGAGGACCTTAAACACTCATAGTATGAATTGATGGTGTATATGAGCAGAAGGCAATTATGACTGATTTTTATACAAATCCCTCTGAAGAGATCGCTTCCCATCACACGCAAAATAAGTGTGAAGTTCTCTGCAAGGGAAACATTTAGGAAAAAGCCATAGTGCAGGAAGCACGCTGGCTGCGCGCTGAGGAGAGAGAAGTGTCCTCACTCAATGACAAAGCTACAAGGACGACTGTTCTTCCCGAGGAACACTAAGACAACATCCGGCAGCTTTCACACCCACTCGCTCATCACTCGGTGCTTGCAGTAACCTTGGACAACCGGGAGCAGTTACTTGGAGACTGAGTCCTCGGGGAGAGATAGTAGCATCTGGCAGGAAAAACATTCCCCGTGCGTCATTATTTTTTATGGCAGGAAGCACTTATTGTTCCACATCATAATTTTCAAGGAGTTACACAAATGTCCCTCGGGGAGCTATAGGGGCACAATAATTTAGAAAACAGAGCTGGGAGAAAAGACTTAGCACATTCATCAGCCTAATGCCATAAAGAGAAGTTCGTGAAACAGCACGTGACCTGTGTTTTTCAGATTCTTTTTTAAAAAAAAAATAATCATGTTTAGTGTCTGAAATCTGGTTTTCCTTATGACCCCTAAAAACATAAAGATATGGGGCTGGAGAAATGGCTCAGAGGTTAAGAGCATTGCCTGCTCTTCCAAAGGTCCTGAATTCAATTCCCAGCAACCACATGGTGGCTCACAACCATCTGTAATGGGGTCTGGTGCCCTCTTCTAGCCTGCAAGCCAGACAGAATACTGTACACATAATAAATAAATAAATAAATATTTAAAAAACATAAAGATATGATGGCATTGTGAAAGAACAAGTTTCCTAAAAGTCTAAAGATTAGGGGACATGTCTAATTTTCTTTCTTTACATAGAGTAGCTCATTTAAATAAAAGGGAATACATTTAAAACATTTTAAAGTTTTATTTTTAACTGGCTGGGGATTTTGCTCAGTATTAGACCACTTTGCCTTGCATGTACAAGATCAGGGGTTGAATACTCAGGAATGAAAGCAAATAAATACACAGAAAATGATGATAGATGATTCTTTCTACTTAAACTGCGCACATGATAAGATTGAAGCTGTTACCCTACGGGTACTTACTGCCAACCAGAGGGGTCTGTGCATTCTCATTGCGTGACACCAGAGAAGGCAGCCCAGCTACAACACAGGCAATTCCATCGAAGAACGTTGAGTGAGGGGCAACGACAAAAATGGGTGCTTCCGAGGGGCTCGCTATCTTCCCCTTCACAGTCACCATAAACCCCATCGAGAAGAACAAGGCACGGCCCAGAAACTTCAGAGCTGGCTGAGAAATCTTCCTTTGAAAACAGTGGTAGAAAAGACGTATTTGGCTTGGCTTTACTCTAACACCAGTTATCAGGCTTGGCAGCAAGCATCTTTACCTTCTGAGCCATCTTGCCAGCCCCATTAACCTCATTATTCAAATTTAAATGTATTTATATGTAGCTTTATCTGTGTATGTCACAGACATATGGACGCCCAGGGAAGCCAGGAGGGTATCGGATTCCCTGAAGCTGAGTTACAAAGGGGTGGTCAACTACCCGTGTTGTCCTCTGGAGGAACAGCCAACAGTCTTAACCCTTGAGCCAACTCGCCGTGTCCTCATTTTGAAGATAAGAGAACTGAAGCACAGAGAAGCAATTTATCCAAAGATGCATGGCTAATAAAGGACTCCATTATTCTGTAAGCCTGAAATGATGAAAAAGAATCTTCCAACTACATCCCACACTGAGATCACCAACATCAGATTGACCGTAGGAAGCAGTCATCTTGGGAATGAATTCCTCCTACAAAATAAATATGCTATTGTCTACCTAAACAAAAAGTCTCATGCTAAATTAATAAATAAACCAAAAAATAAACTCACTGCTGCATTTCCATAGAACTTAGATACACAAGAAAGTCCAGAAGCCTCCTTATTTACTTTTGAAAAATGTTTTAAGATAGACTAACATTAAAGATTAATGATCTGAGCAGGCAAGATGGATCACCAGGTAAATTCATTTGCTACTAAGGATGATGACCTAAGTTCAATATATAGGACCCACAAAGTAGAAAGGAACCAACTATGACCTCTGCATGTGTGTGGTGGCATATGTGCACATGCATACACACAGATACACACAAAATAGTATAAAAAAGATTAGCATCACACTGTGCAAAGAACTATGTTGAACATTTAAAACAAGTAAGGTCTATTCTCTTAATTAAAACGCTTAAATAAACAGGGAATCTGAGTTCCAGGACAGGCTCCAAAGCTGCACAGAGAAACCCTATCTCAAGAATATAAAAGAATAAAATAAAATAAAAGTAAAGTAAAAACAAATAAATAGAGAATAAAAATATTCTCATATAAATTTAGATTCCAAAGCCTAGAATGGACACCTTGGACATGAGCAAACACATTATGGAGCACCCATGCATGGCATGGCTCTTACTGTCTTGAAATAAGAACAGTTGTAAACTGCAAGGTGGTGCTTGCCTTTAATCCCAGCACTTGGAAGGCAGAGACAAGCGGATCTCTGTGAGTTCAAGGCCAGTCTGGTCTACAAACCTACAAACTGAGTTCTGGTATAGGAGGTTCTTCTGTTTGTGTGTTGCTTTCATTGGCTGAATAAAGAGACTGCCTTGACCTTTTGATAGGGCAGCCCTTAGGTGGGCGGAGTAGACAGAACAGAATGCTGGGAAGAAGGGAAATGTGGCAGATGCCATGTTTCTCCTGCCTAAGACGGGCGCTGGTTGGACTCATGCCGGTAAGCCACAGTCAAGTGGTGATACACATTAATGGAGATGGGTTAAACGAATATGTAAGAGTTAGCCAATAAGAGGTTAGAACTAAATGGGCCAGGCAATAATTTAATTAATACAATTTCCGTGTGGTTATTTCAGAGGCTAAGCTAGCCAGGTGGCTGGAACCAAAAGCAGGTCCTCTCGGCTCCTCATACTACAGAGTTCCAGGACAGCTAGGGCTACACAGAGAAACCCTGTGCTGAAAAATTAAAATAAGAAAAGACCAGTTGTAATGATCCCAGCAATCCCCTCACAGACTGAGCCAACTGTGCTCCCTACTCCCTTATGGAGAGGCGAGAGTGCTCACAAGACACGCAGAAAGTAGAGCATAGAAGCTTCAGGCTCGCTAACGGCTCACTTATGTATCCTCTCCAGATACAGAAGCAAACAAAAAGCAACTGCTGGGGTAGAAGTGGGGCTTGCACCTTTTCTGCGGTTCCCTCGCCTCCAATAGGTAACTGTAATGTCCATAGGCAACCTCTCCTCCATCCTCGAGTAAGCATTCCCCCACTAAACTCATTGGTTCCCTAAGCTAGCCTTGGGTGGAATCATCTCTCTGGTCTGTCATCAGTGTCCTATCTGAATGAACAGACATCTGTTCACATCTCTACTTAACAAAACAATACGGCTTTTCATGGAATGTAAAATAAAATATGCACAGTCATCCTTTAGTAATTGTGGAGAACAGACTCCACAGCCAGGCAAAGAGCAACATCCACAAATGCTCAAGCCGTTCACATAATACCATGATGCATATGCTATCCTTACTGTCCTGCAGACTTTCAAAGACCTCTAGAGTGTTTATAATACCTAAGATAATATGAATGCTATGTAAATGGTCTGATAGTATACTGTTTAGGGACCATTAATAAGCTAACAGTGTATCCATGGTCAGCAGAGATGCAATCTTTTTTCTGAGCTTTTGGATCCACAGCTGGTTGAACTGCAGATACAGAACACACTGCTGACTATTAGCAGCATCTATTAGGTATTGGAAAGAACTTTAAACACTGACTTTCTATTTGTCTTAGCCAGTGAAAGTCTTCTAGTAACTAGCCAGGGGTGAAGCTTCTGCGATGCTGACCTCACAAGAAGAAAGGCCCAGTAAAGCAGAGTGCTTTCCAGAGGGCACAGGTAAGTGACAACCTCTACCTGTAGTCTAGAGGTGAGCTCTCTGCTCATACAGGAACAGAAAGTACTCTGCTGTGCTTCCATGCTATTTAGCTATAGCGGTACAGCTTTTAAAAAACACATTTCAAGAAGCCAGACCCCTTAGTGACTTCTATTTACATGTATTTTAAAATGCACAGGGGAAAAGAGCCATATAAACCTGATGACCTGAGTTGGAGCTTCAGAACCCACTTAGAAGCCAGATACAGCAGGGTGTAGCTGTAATCACAGCACATCTATGAGGAAGGGGAGGTGGAGACAGTGAGCATGCGCTATGCTCTCATCACAGAAACATGACACAGTATGCCTCAAACAGGGGGAAAGAGGAGCGTCAACTCCCAAATGTCCTCTGACCCCCACATGTGTGCTGTGGCACACATACACACGCAAGTATGCGTGCACACACACACACAAGAAAAAAAATTAATAGATAAAAGTCTTGTGCCGCATAACTTCAAAATTATTCATATGAGAGGAAACAGAGATGCTGATTTAACTGACAAAAGTACGAGTTTTCTAAAGCAAAATCAATAAAATATTAAAAAGAACATTTTTCTAAGTTTTTTCTAGATTCTTAAACTATTCCTTCCCTCGCCCTACATTTTTGTGAGCCAGCGACTCTAAAACCAAAGAAAGAATCTGAAAGCAGAGGGAATAACGGAAAGCAGCCCATGAAGCATTGCTTTATACCATGCGGCCTCGAGCTACAAAACAAAGACCATGTGCAGGGACTGAGTTTCTCTGGGGCGTTGCTGACACTGGATTTATTTCCACTTCAAACCAGCCTTGTTTTCCATATTCGCATTTGTTCACTGGGACAAGAACCAAACAGCAAACCGCACACTTCTATTAAAAGCTGTAGGGCAGTAGTTCTCAATCATTTTGGAGGGCTTAACCGCATTTGAGATCTGCATAAAACGAACAACACATCCTTGCATCTGGAAAAAGCAAGCAAGCAAACAAACACCACGCACAATTTCAGGAGTTCATCAGTGTCCTAAAATAAATGCATGGATTTGCAACCTATTGGAATCCCTGGCGTGCACAGGAAGCAGGTCCATGTGCAAGATGTACAGATGGTGATAACCTGACCCTGCCAAACAGTAATGACTTTCACCAGTCTAGAACCATCCTAGTTAGATAATCCTAGAAATTCTAGAAAGGCGGTTCCATTCACCTTAGTGCTAACATTTGAAAAATGCTAGGCTGAGTGGTAATTAAAATTAATATTAACCATTAACATAATTAATAAAAATAATATAATTAATTCACTTTACTGTATTACTGCAGAAAGCACGTTGTTGTTATCTCGAAGGAACAAATGTAAATGTGAAAATTTGGAAAGACAAAAGAAAGCCAAGTATTTTTTAGCTGTAATGTTCCAGAAAAAAACAACAGACTGTGTTAGTCAGATTGCATCGGTGTATCACAAGGCCCAAAACAAGCTGCTAGGAAGGAAGAAAGATTTATCTTTTATCTCATGGCTTTAAAGGCTTCAGTTTATAGTGACCAGTCCTGTTCCGGGAACACAGTGAGACAGAGCTTCACAGTGAGAGAATATGGCAGGTGCTACTCACCTCACAGTAGACCGGAAACACAGAAAGTGAATACAGAAAGGGGCTAACTCCTCCTTCTCCAGGACACACTCCTAGCAACCTAATTATTCCAACTAGGCTAGGCCCTTCCAGATTTTCACTACCTCCTAATCATGCCATCATATTTTTAATCCATCAAGAGATTAATCCTTTGATCAGGGCACAGCCCTCAGGATACAGTCACTTCCCAAAAGCCTATTGGCTGCCAACAAAGCTGCTAGTACATGAAGTGACTGGAGACATTCATTCCATGTAGAAACACAACACAGGGACTCTTTCACAACCAAAGGTGCATATCCTTCACAACAGTTCAGAAAACAAAATGTTTTAACATTAAGAAATTATACTTCTGGGAGTTCAAGGCTAGCCTGGTCTACAAGAGCTAGTTCCAGGACAGGCTCCAAAGCTACAGAGAAACCCTGTCTCAAAAAAAAAAAAAAAGAAAAGAAAAGAAAAGAAAAGAAAGAAAGAAAAGAAATTATAACTCGAACTGAATATTATCAGAATGTGCCTATGTGATAATTTCTAAAAAAAAAAAAAAAAAATCAAGGCCATTTCCATGCAAGAAACAAATATAACCTATGAAAACTGAGCAGCAGCAAGCTACTGAAGAAACTATAATCAAAACTTAAATTTTTGACTTGTGCAATATTTGGATATAATTATCTCTTACCTCCTCCAACCACTTATCGGATGGGTCAACTTTTCAGGGCAGCATGCTGTTGCAATTGCAGCAAATGGCCATGCCAGGAACAAAATTACTGCAATCAATATTACACGGACTGGAAGCAGAATAATTCCAAGAAGAAAAATCTGCAAATCAAAGTTGACAAAAAAAAAGGTAAATGTATTTAAATATATTACTACCAAACACAAAAACGTAATAGGAAAGTTTTGGCTTCATGCATGTACTCAAGGAGGAATTAAATGCTGTCTTGTATCACACACACACACAACACACACACACACACACACACACACACACACACACACACACACCACATGACATTTGATCTCAATGGGCTACTATTTGCTGGGCATTGTAGTATGTTAATCCCAGCATTCTCCAGGTAGAGGCAGGCAGATTTCTATGGGATCTATATGAGTTAGAGGCTAGCCTGGTCTACATAGTGAATTCCAAGTCAGCAGGGCTACATTGTGAGACCCCATCTCAAAAAACAAAATAGCAATACAAAAGGCAAAAGAAGCAGTGAGGAGAACCATGGGATTCTGATCTGGAGGTCCATGAGAGGGAATGGAGGATGCTGGGAGAACGAAGAAAAGGTGGCGTGACTTAGGAGCCAGAACAGCTTCCTGGGGGAGTGGTATCCTGAAGAGTCCTGCAAAAGTAGAAGGTGCTACCAAGCCTTTGGCTCTAGCTACTGGAGAGGCTGAGGCAGGAAGAGCAAGTTCAAGGCTGCCTAAGCCAGGAAGAGAAGGGAGCTGGAGCTCGATGCCTCAGTGAGAAAGTGCTTGCCTAGCATGCATAGTTAATGCAGTTGGTCCCAGAGTGCTTGCCTAGCAAGCATGGCTCCTGCAGTCGGTCCCAGAGTGCTTGCCTAGCATGCATAGCTCCCGCAGTTGGTCCCAGAGTGCTTGCCTAGCATGCATGGCTCCTGTAGTCGGTCCCAGAGTGCTTGCCTAGCATGCATGGCTCCTGCAGTTGGTCCCAGAGTGCTTGCCTAGCATGCATGGCTCCCGCAGTTGGTCCCAGGATAGATAAACACAAAGCAAGCAGGTACCAGCAAGGCAAGACAGTTACACTGTCCTAAAAGCTACACAGGAAGAGGAGTGGGATAAAAGCATTAGTGAATGATGGATTGTTTTGCTTCCCATGCCTGCCAGTGCGTGTAACTAAGCAATAAGAAACTGGCGAATAGAATAAAAATAAAAAGTAAATAAGAATAAAGAGTACATGAATAAGACCTGTAAATCATACGTAAATGTTACTGTGTATCAGGTATATGACATAGTGATTCACTTAGTTCTTAAGATCTTAAATTGCTTTACATGAAAAGAATGCCATGGATAAATTAAATCACAATAAAATCATGTTAATATCAACAGAAGTGGGAGCAAATTCATACTTAAAACCTTTGCTCCTAATCCTTACACCCTCCTGCCTTTTAGATGAACAGTCATTATGTATAATAACCCTTTTTTTCTATAAATTAATTACATGATCCAAACAGCACCATCTGTCTTCCGTCTGTATTGTCCTTGATGGAAACCTAAACATCATCAAATAACTTACAAAAATGCCTACACTATTCTAGTTATCTTCGTTGCTCAAGTTTTCAAGCAGGACTTCAGTTCAAGGGGTGATGTGTGATCTCTATTTTTTTTCTTCTTCACCTTATTTGAAGATATTTCTAGATGCTCAAATTTCCATGGAAGTTTAGAATATCTGTCCACACACACACACATTTTTATTGAAATTGCAATGCATTGGGAGATAATCTGGAAGGACTTGCCATACTGATAATACTGGGTTTTCCAGTTTATAAATGTGGTACATTCACTCTCAGTTTCTCGAAGCACTATTTTGTTGTTTTCAGTATACCGACCAGACATGGCTTTAACTAAATATACTGATTATCTCATTTTATTTTGTAATTCTTTGATGTAAATACAAAATTGGTTTTTAAATGTATGGGATTTTTTTTTTCAAATATATGGGTCATTCATTCATTCATCGAGACAGGATCTCCTAAGTAGCCTGGCTGCCTTTGAACTTGCTACGTACACCAGCTAGCCTTGAGCTCACAGAGTTCTGCCTGCCTCTGCCTCCTGAATGCTCGCATTAAATATGTGCACTACTATACCCAGTTTTTGATCTCTAATATAATTTGGTGCAATCAGCGAACATATTCTGTAACATGTCAATCCTTTGATATTTTCAAGACTTTTCTGCCACCAGTTGGTCTGTTTTGGAAAGTACTCAGTATCCTGCAGTTGCAGGAGACAGTACCCTACAAATGTCCATTTAGTAAAACTGTTCACTATCGTTCCTCAATTCTCGGACTTTAATAATCATCTCCGCTCTGTTTTCTTTCTATCAGTTACTAAGAAATGAGTGTTAGTATCCTTAAAGTGGTTTGTTTGTTTGTTTACTAGCCCAGCTCAGTGTTCCACCTAAATTGCTGGAATGACTCCTGAGCTAATTGTCATTTTGGCCAGCAGTTGCTCTGAGGACTACAGCATGTACACTAATATATGACAACTCAGAATTAAAACTACACCAGTTCACACACAGTGCAAGACCAACTAGTGCAATTCCATCCTTTCAGAATTCTTCATGATGCTTCACATCTACATACATGTAAACTCGAGAAAATACTGTCACATGTCTGCATTAAATAGTCATAGTTCTTTGATTAAATTAACATGAAAAATGAGTTTTATTTACTAATTCCCAAGTATTATTTCCAATAGTCTCCATTCTTTCCTGTGGATCTGTGCTGTGATCTGATATGCTTTAGCGTGTTACTACAACTGGAAAAACATTCTTTATCTCTTTCTTTTACAAAATTCACACCTATTTATTTACGTGTGTGTGTGTGTTACATGGTGCACATGTGTGTGGTATGGTGTGTGTATATGTGTGGTATATGATGCACGTGTGTGTGGTGTGGTACATGTGTGTGGTATATGGTACACACATATGTGTATGTGTGTGTGTGTCAAACTTGTGCTCAAACGTGTGTATGCAAACCACGGCACACGTGTGGAATTCAGAGTCAGTTTCTACCACCCGGGTTCTGGAAAAACCAACTGCCATCATCAGACTTAGCAGCACGAGACTTTTGCTGAGCCATCTCCACAGCTGTTTTTTGTAATGAATACTGAATTCAGGGCCACAAGCAGTATGACACTGTGGCACCAGTGAGCTACACATCTCCAATCCCCAAGCAGTTTTTCATTGTTTATTTTTTTCTTTTAGTTTGTTTTGCTTTTGAGACAGTGTCTCTCTGCATAACTCTGTCTATCCTATACCTCATGGGATCTGCCTGCCTCTGCCTCCAGAGCACTAGGATTAAGGTGTGAGCCACCATGCATGGCTCTGCTTACCATTTCTTTTCTTTTTTCTTTTTTGTTTGTTTGTTTTTTGTTTTTCTTTCTTTCTTGTTTTGAGACAAGGTTTTTCTGTAGTTTTAGAGCTTGTCCTGGAACTCGTTCTATAGACCAGGCTGGCCTCGAACTCACAGAGATCCCCCTGCCTCTGCCTCCCGAGTGCTGGGATTAAAGGTGTGCACCACCACCGCCCGGCAATTTACCATTTCTTATATTCAGTCCTGTCAGGGGCTTTCACTTCTATTCCCCATTTTCAGGCCCAACTTTGAGGCAGCACACATTTCAGAAGAGGGGAGTGTGGATTCAGGAAAGAAACAGACAACAGATAGAGTTTGGGTATGGGGTATGGTGGCTTCCAGTAAATACAAGTCAAAAGAAAAAAGCCAAAAGCCCCAAGTTTATTACTCTCAGTAATAAACTTATATATCCCAAACAAAAGGGGTGGGGACACAAGACTCCCACGAAACAAAGAGCAAGGAACCTTAATTACCTCTATGCAGTTCAAAACACCTGGTAACTATGCCCTAAGTCAAAACATCCTGCTGACTGGCCTTTGAAGAGTGAGGCAGCCAGTAGCCACACCTTTGGTCAATCTTGTTTGTCCATGAGGGGCAAGAATAGGTCTGATCTCTCTGACCTTTAGTCAAAACTGTGGGCCCTCACACCATTCCTACAGCAGACTCTCACCATTTTTCCTTCTAAAACTATCTTCATTTTCTTTTAATTTCTAAGTTAAGTCTTCTTTTTATATTGTATTCATTTATTTATCTATCTTCTATTTTGTATGTATAGGCATATATGTGTATGTGGGGGGGAGCATGTGTGAAGGACAGAGGACATCTTGTGGGAGTCGGTCCTCCTTTTCCACCATGTGGGTCATGGGATCGAACTTGGGTTGTCAGGTGTGATGGCAAACACCTTTACAAAGTGAGGAATCTCTCCAGCAGCCTCTCCTCATCGGTACTGATTTCTAGATTGACGTGCCTTTCGTTAATGAGTCCTAGGAGTTATTTACACACTTCGGATACCCTTAACAGACGTGTTACGTAAAAATATTTTCTCAACTCTTTTAGGTGATCACTTTAATTTCTTTCTTTCATTAAACATGTATACACGGTGTCCATGCTTGGTGTGGGCTCATGTAGGGTGGAGTGGAGGTAGGGTGCGTTGGGAAGCCTAACGTTAATGCTAGATCACTTTCCACTTTATTTACTGGGGTAAGGTCCCTTACTGAACCCAAGCTCACTACTTTAGACTAATCTAACTGGCTGGCTTGCCCCAGGGATCCCATCTCTGCCTTATTAGTATGTGATTACAGGCACCACACCTGCCCAGCTTTGTGTAAGGGCTCCAGAGACTCAAACTCAGGTTCTCACGCTTGTGTGACAAGGGCTTGAGCCACTGAGGCATCTCCTTGCATCCCTCTTTAATTTGACAATACCATTTATCTATTTCTCCTGCCCCACCTCGTGTGTGTGTGTGTGTGTGTGTGTGTGTGTGTTTGCTTATGCTTTTATTGTCATCTGAGAAATGAATGACTGATCCAAGGTCATTAATATTTACATCTATGTTCTCTCTTAACACTTTCATTATTTTAACTCTCATATTTTCTCATATTTAGTTCTCTTATTAGCTTAGGCTGTTTTATATGATATTATGTGAGCTTAATTCTCTTGTACACGTTAATCCGCTTATCCCAGACCATTGATTGAAAAGACAAGTCTTTCTCCACTGAGTTGCTCCGGCACTCTTGTAGAAAAATCAATGGCCATAGACATATGTTTGTTTCTGAACCCAGCTTTCTCCCATTGATCCATTTAGCTAGGGACTTCTGTAATTTAATTCTGTGTTAGATTCCTTGTCGTGTGTGGCTACTGAAGCCTCTGATCAATTTGATAAATAGTTAATGAATACAGGAATTTCCTTTAGTGTAGGAACTAAATTTCCCAGTACTGGCAGGGTTTTGGCTGTACATACCGAGGTATGTGTCAATACAAGTGGCAGTTTAAAACTTAGGCTGATTCCTGCTTATCCAGATCCTCGAGGTCAGTCAGAGATGACATCTTAGGGTGTCCTGGGACCTCTCCTGAGCATGCGCACAGGATCTTTTCTGTTGGCCTCTATATGTCCAGAGATCTGTACTTACTATATTATAGGCAGCAAATATTTTTGATATGAGCAAATAACCCCATAATTTTAACTAATCATTTTAATTCTAAATTCTGTTGCAGCAATAAGAATTAGGCTACTTTTTTCCAAGCCACAAAATAGCAAAAGATCGTTAAATAGTTTTTAAAAATACATAAATAGGGGCAAGAGAGATGGCTCAGCAGTTAAGAGCATTTGACTGCTCTTCCAGAGGACCAGGGTTCAATTTCCAGCACTCACATGGCAACTCATAACGGTCTGTAACTCCAGTTCCAGGAGATCCAATACCTTCACACAGGCATAATGCAGGCAAAACACCAATTAAAAATAAGTAATTTATAAAAATGCATAAATAGAGAAGGGGCAAATTTAAACTATAAGCCCGGTAATGAAATGCTCAAGTGACAACAATCTTTAAGAAGTCACCAATCATAATTCAATATTAAATTTAGTCTGAACCAAGTATATTGTTGTACCTAAATGACAGTCTACCTGTATTTTAACTAGATAGAATAAACATTCAACTTTATCCATGCCTATTCAAATGTTTCCTTTATCCATGCTATTTATGTTACTGAAGCATCTATGGTAAGGCTGGTAATATGGAGGAAGGAAGGAGAGAGAACGTCCTGACAATACCGCAACAATTTAATCTATGCGGCAAATTTCAAGTATAGGATACATCTGCACAGCAGAATTGCCAGTATCAAGATCAGCAAACCAGCTGGGCAGTGGTGACGCACGCCTTTAATCCCAGCACTTGGGAGGCAGAAGCAGGTGGATCTCTGTGAGTTCAAGGCCAGCCTGGTCTACAGAGTGATTTCCAGGACAGGCTCCAAAGCTACAGAGAAACCCTGTCTTGAAAAATCAGAAAGAAAAAAAAAATGAGCAAACCAAACTACATTATGCCACATATTACCTCATTTAACTCTCCTTTTAAGAATTGTTGTTTCATTTTAATAGATGAGAGAATGCAATAGACAGAGAAGGTTAAGAGACTAGGCCAAATTTACAGAACTAGTAAGTGACCAGTGCTCTCGTTGCATTATATGTGGTTCTATTGGAGTTCTTGGAAAGGGCTCTCTTAGAAGATTTTTAAAAACTAATAATCTAATCAAGGTACAATACAGATATTTAAATATGCCGCTTTGAGCCTCCCTCCAAACTCTGCACCCAAAGAGACAGGTACATTTTCATTTAAATAGAACTTATTGGTCTGAGGTTCATCTTAAAGGATGGCAATGAGCTTGCAAGCGTTGCAGATGATCCAAGGCATAAAGAGGAACTTTGGAAGCTTACTTTCTCCACATCCTTTATCTTTCTCTTCCTACTCCCCTCCCCCCCACCTATCATTCTAACCACTACCACTTCCACCCACTCAGCACTTAGCTCAGTGTTTCACAAGTTCCCCTCTAGAGGGGTCACTAGTCTTAGGGCTGTATACAAAAAACAATGCAAAAATAACCATCACTTCAGTCCAACATAACAAAAATTATGAGATGGGCAGGGAAGTGTCAACGTTTTCATCCTCTATCTTGTTCTCCAATCACTATCCTCACCACAGAGGAAGTCAAAAAAGTGAACTAATGGTAAAAGCTGTCCTTTGCAAGATAAAGACAACTTCCTTTGTGGTGGCCATTTTCAACAGTGGCTACCTCTCCTGTCATCCTGTGCTGAGTGAAGACTGATTCAAATAAAAAAACTCTTGACTACCTTCAGGGGTCTACCAGTTATCTCTTTGCTTTGCATCCCTAATTACAGCTTGGTTGTCCCTGCTCGGTTAAACCACTACAGACTTACCTGTGTTTCCAAGGATAGACCAGGTTCTCAGCCTCCTAGCTTACTCTACCCAGTACAGACGGACTCCCCTTTTTACAAAGGGCATAAAAAGGAGAGAACGCTGAAAGCACTCTCCTTAGGTAGTTCTCAATGGTCTGTGCTTCCATAAATTCGATACAAAGTTCCTGTCCCATCCATCCCTTCTCAGGCAAAAAAATAGTCCCCGATATGGGATCTTCCATGCTGACATCTGCGCCTTCTTGCCTTCACGTCCCTCGGGTCATCCCATCCTTCAGTGTCCCCAGTTCTCACACCCTCCTGTCTGCCCCCTCATGACCCTTCCCCGTCAATCCCACAGCTCTTTCTTCCTCAGATGCTTTCTCTTACCAGACTCCACACCTCAGACAGCCTCCGCCTTCAGACTCACTGTCTCCTCATATGCCTACCCCATCGGAGTTTCAATTCCTCCGACAAATTCAGACACACTGACCCCTCAGAGGCGAGGCCGACCTCTGATCTCCCCGGACGCCTTCAGCTTCAGATTCGTAATCCTCTTAGACGCCTCCTCCATCAGACCCACGATCCCTTCATATTCCCTCAGACCTGGGATCCTCTTGGACACCTTCCGGCTCAGACCCGATGTCCTCTCCGACCAGACACCCTCAGGTGCCTCCTCTCTTGGATGCAAGACTTCTCCCCAGCCTCCTCCGCCCGATCACATCCCCTCCGCCTCGGTGCGCACTGCGCCTCTACCTGCAGCCGTTGGGCCGCACTGATCCGCGTCTGCTGAACGAAGGGGTTGGGCACTGGCGGCGGGAAAAAGGACGCTTGGCGGGGCAACATGGGTGGCCGCAGCCCCGCGTCCCCGACGCCTGAGCCCGGCACCGTGGCCGCCACTGCGGCCGCCTCGGCGCACCGGTTCATAGTGGATCCCGGCGCCTGACCCGAGCAAAACTAGGGACCCGGTGAGCGCGTAAAAACGCTGCTACCCGGCCTCGGCCAGAGACCCACGAGAGTGCCAACCTCAGGCGCCTCTCCCGGTTGGCTTCTGCGCACGCGCCAGAGTCACCTAGCCACTGACTGCCCCGTCCTCCGGCTGCGAACACGCCCCCGACTCTGGCCCCGCCCTCCTAGGTACCTGCTTTCAGAACAGAGCACCTGCTTTCCTAGCAGACAAGCAAGGACCTAAATGGTCCTAACAGCAGAGAGACTCTTTGGTCCCTGCTGTGCCGTCAGGATTTTCTGTTTCTCTAGTCCTGTGCCTAAACCAAACCGCTCAGCTCTGTGACCCACACTTGCCTGCTCAGAACTGAGGGGACACAAACACCCCTTGGCCAATCTAGTAAGGAAACTAATAAATTCAGGTGGGCTTTGTTTGTCTCTGTTCCATTTCCAGTGTGTGTTTCGGTTTTTGTGTAAACCTGTTTGATTTGGGTGTGCTTGTAGGTTAAGATGAGAGAGAGTTGAGACAGGAATTGGCAGCAGGGGTAGACTCTGTTCCACTCAGAACATGAATTAGCGGTGTGGAGATGGCTGTCTTTCATGGAAACTGAACCATTATTTAGAAAAGGCAAAAACTGGCTTCACTGTGGATGAGGAACCTGACCCGGAAACGGGAAATTGTCGAGGAAGTTTCACATTGAGGAAATATGAGGCCCGTTTGAAGCTGTGTAGGCTGAAGGCAGGGGAAGGGGAAGACCAGGGTTGCCCAGGACTTTAGGCCAATTGCTAGTGGGTAGGATCCTGACTGGCTAGGGCTGAAGAATGGAGCTACTGAATCATTCACCCCTGACTAACTCTGCTTCCAGAAGGCATGGTGTGTGGGGGGGGGCGGGGAGAGAGAGAGAGAGAGAGAGAGAGAGAGAGAGAGAGGCGGTCTTGGCCTAGTCAATAAACTTCTCTGAGCTAGTTGCCTCCTCTGAGTGGGAGGGTAATTCCTACCTCATACGGCGGCTGTCGTAAGAATAATGTGTTGTAGCGCTCATAGTGAAGCACTCAGGAAATGGTATGGTGGGGAGCAGCTGAATTCTCTCTGAATATGTAACAGAATCTTACTAACAATGTGCTTCTGCTAGTCTTGTCAGCTTCTCAGCCTAGAGACTCTTTAAACAGGGCTGCAAATCCTTAGCCAGCCACTTGCAAGAAGGACCTTCAAGAATCGGAACTCATGGGCTGGCCATGGAAGAAGTGATTTCCGACCCACTGAGATCTCTTCCAAGAATCCGGTCCACTCCTCATCCCATTTCCTAGTCCCACCAGGAAAGACCCCAAACAATAGACAACATCTGTTTCTAACAGCTGTCTGACCCCCCAGACAAGCTACTGTCCTCTGTGTCCAGCTGCCCCTTCTCAGGGGTCAGTAAAGGTGGTCGTAAGGGCTTTAGAAGAAGAGGTTGTGTGGTTGCTGTTCCTTGCTAAGTGAGAGAGCGGGGGGGGGGGGACGGACCTCCAACAGTCCCCATGACTACAGCACCAGTCCCCATGACTACAGCACCAGTCCCCATGACTACAGCATCAGAACCGCTCGCCCTTCATGTGGTTCTTGGTTTGGCAGCTCTGATCTTCCCAGCACACACCATCTGTGCCTTGCACTGAGCAGAGATTTGCCTTTTAAGTTCCTCCTTCTGGCTGTGAGCTGCTAAAACAGAGGCAAGCACTGTCACTCAACTGGTGTCTTTATTTATCCTTCCCATGGGGAACTGTTAAAGGGAGAAGCGAGAAGGCTGAGCAGGAAGCCACTGGTTTGGTTTTCCTCCATCCAGTGGAGGAGGAGACTGAGGAGGCTTTAGGAGTGCACAAGGAAGCCACTGGTATGAGGGCTGAGAGGCACCATGCAGTGCTGTCAGACGACCTGAGTCCTTGGGTCGGGAAATGCAGCACGGTAGGAAATGGAAAAGCTTGAGAGAAATGAAGGAAGCGAGTACAGAGCAAACGGCTAACGTGCAGACACGAGGATGGCCGGAAGTGAGAAACCAGGTGTCTCCGACTTCCACCTGGGCGCATCTGCATCCCGCTGCCCTGTGCCAGGCTGTTGGGGCCACCAGTGCCCTCCTAAGACAGTCTCTGTTGACTCTGACAGTGCTGTGAACCACAGAAGATCAGAGATGAGAAGAACCTCAAGTGTGGAGCACCAAGGGCAGCCCAAAAAGAGAGCTGCATTGAGAACATCCAAGCATCCCCTAGGGGGAGTGGGAGAAGCACCTGGGAGGGGTACAATCAGCACCTTTCTGTGGGCACAAAAAAAAAAGCCACGCTCTTAAATCTTCAATCACCAGGTGAGGGGGAGGCTGATTAACTACAGAGCTGAAGGCAGGGCAGCCAGGCCCCTTCACATCCTTCCCCAGTATTCTGGGCCTGGTGTGCAGTGATGATTGCAGGGCCTGTGGGGACAGGGCCAGCTCAGCAGCCCAGCCAGTCCGATTTGATGCTTCCAAACTTCACACTCTTCAGACTTTGGTTCTCCAGCTTCAGGTAATATGCACCTTTGAAGAAGTAGCTGTGACCTGAGAGAGACAAGGAAGAGAGGCTAGCCCTATCCTGACCTGACCTGGCACATGGAGGGTCTCCGGGAATGGTCACCCCTGCCTGGCATATGGAAGAAGCTTTCCAACCTGGGAAGACCTTCTAGGCTGGAGGAAGAGGAATGGCTGGGAAAATGGGTCTTGTAGTCATTGACTGCTCATCTCTGAGCCAGGGATCAGGGCGCCAACCCTTTAGAGAAGCGGTTCTCAACCTGTGGGTCACAGCCCCTTTGGGTTCATATATAAGCTATCCTGTAGATCAAATATTTATATTACGATTCATAACAGTAGCGAAACTACAATTATGAAGGGTCATCACAACATGAGGAACTGGGTTAAAGGGTCACAGTGTGAGGAAGATTGAGAGCCGCTGTCTAAAGCCTGTGAGGAGACTAAGTTAGGTAATACTTGCTACTAGCGACTTCCTGAGAACAAGCACCAAGTCAAGCACTTTCACACATCAGGGGACAGGAACTAGGAGGCCCCCAGGCCTATCCGGTTTATTAGGTTCATACAAATGCTTGCTTCATTTTGTCTTTAATTCTGAATGACTTGCCAAGGAATAAACACCTCTGGCAATGTCACATGAATGTGCAGATGTCTGGCTTCTCTCTAAATCTCTAAAATATCTAAAAACCACAAGACTCTATTCTTACAGGGTCTGCAATCATCAGACTCTGAGAAACAACCCTTCCCTGCCAATACACACACACTCACACACTCAGGCCCCTACACCCACACTCAGGCACCACACAAACAAGCATACTCACACACTCAGCCCCCCACTCAAATCCAGTTAGCCACCACACACACACACACACACACACACACACACACAAATTCTCTCTCTCACACACACATACACAGCCTCCCACATTCATACACGCACACACTACACACTACACAAACACTTACACATATGTACATACTCACACATACACTCATGCACACTTACATGTGCACAAACACATTCTCACACACACACACACACTCACATATGCATAATTTATTTTCTACCGTTTCCCCTCCTGGCCTCTAGAGGCTTTAGAACCTGTGAATTCTTTCAAACACACATGGTCCTGTTTGCCCCATTTACAACCCTAGCTCACAGTATGGACCTGAGAGATATTTGGATGGAAGTAAGCCTAACGGAGCACCTGATTATACACCATTTTCCTTCTGCGTTTGCGAGACCTCAGCATGGAGCTTACATGAGATTGGCGGATGGTAAAACCACACACACACACACACACACACACACACACACACACACCACATTAAAAAAATAAATTAAAACTTTTGTGAATCTGAACTAACACCTCCTCTAAAAAAGCCAAACTGACTTCATTTCCAGCACCCCAGGGAATTACAGAAACCTCCCTGAGAATATGGTTCTCAAATCCCAAATGCTATCCTGTGCTGACACTGCAAAGAAGCAAGCAGCTGAGTGGGAGATCACTGCCACGGGAGTGACAGAGCATGACAAAGTTTGCCTTGTCTCGAGTAGAGCCGTGCTTCTGACAGGAGATGGTCACAAGGCCTCCTGAGAAACGCAATACAGCCTGGCTCAACCCCCAGAATGAATCCAGGGCACCAGGCCATGTTCCTGGTCCCTGGAGGTCTCCCAGCCCTCCTCTGCTGTGGCTCCAGGCCCTGCAGCTGTGAAGGGCCTTTCTAGGTCTTACAGCCTGGAGTTTGGCTGGGGTAGAAAGGGTCAGGAGACTGGCTGCCTTCCCAGCACTAAGCTAAAGGGACTGGTTTGTTTTCCAGGACTGCATGGCTGCCCTGAGGAGTGTGTGCAAAGGCGGAGCTGCTTCTGGCTGGGGGCAGGCAATCCTAGAATGCCAACAGAGGCCTGGGTAGCTCACCACCGCCCTGCAGGTCCACGACCGCATCCAGGTTATCGGGGATGGCGTTCCAGGAATCTGCGATGAGCTTAGGGAAACCAGGATCCATTTTCTTCTTCACCTCATTGTATCTAGGGAAAGAGACAGGGAGAAGCAAATGGCCTCTCTGAAGGCCAGTCCCCACTGCCCACTCTCACCCTCCCACCCCAGTCCTGGAGAGAAGGACCCAAGAGATGGCATAGAGAGTCTGGGGAAAAGACTTGGTCTTTCAGAGAGGAAGCAGGCAGCAGTGTAGAGGCCTAACCTGACTCTGAATCCCACACTACTAGTTCCTAATTGCATGGCTTGAGACAATCCCTAAGAGCAAGTGTCATTGCCACCAAGAAAAACACATTTGTGTCTCTCCCATGTCTGGTATTCAGCAGGGATTTGGGAATTGAGTGTTCCCTTACCAACTTTTTTTTTTAATTTCTTTTGAGATTTATTTATTTTTAATGTGTTTAGGTGTTTTGCTTGCACACATGTCTATGCACCATATGCGTGAGTACCCTCAAAAGCCTGCAGAGGGAGTCAGATCCCCGGAACTAGAGTTATAGATAGACAGTTATGAGCCGTGTGTGTACTGAGAATTGAACCCAGGACTTCTGGAAGAGCACACAGTGCTGTTGACTGCTGAGCCATCTCTCCAGCCCCTCCTTTACAACCTTTGATTCCCGGCTGCAGTCCAAGGACCAATGGAGCGGACCCATAATTCTTTCACTGTGTGGTTTGAACAAATTGCTGCTTTTTCATCTGTCGAGCAGAGATGACCAGCCATGTCTGGGAGTGAACCGAGGCTCAGAGACTGAGGTTACAATGCAACGTGGTGGGTGTGAGCATGAGTCATTCACTGGCAGACTGCATGCCACCTCAGTCCCTTCTGGGGCTTGTCTTTAATCCAGGTAAATACCTTGAGCATTATGAAGTCTTTCTCCTTAGCTGTTGTTTTAAGTTTCTTGGAGAACCTTTGAGTTGCTGTCCTTTTCATTTCTTTGCTTTCCCTCCCTCTGCCCCTCAACCTACTCATTTCATTATACAGATTCAACACTACATAAGCTAATGTGCTCCGACTGTGTGCATGTGATACCTCAGTAACAAGATCAAGCCTCACCTTTGGGCAGAAAGTTTCTAAGCAGACCACTTTGGATCCCATCCTGGTGATGGACAAGCTTCCTTTCCTCTGCACAGCATCTTGGGTGGTTCTCCTTTTCCCCTGGTGGCAGCCGTACCACCCCCACCAGGGGTTCCATCCATAGACTACCCTAAGGCTATCTTTTATAGGGGTTTCACTTTCAACTCATCACCCCAAGAACTGTCAGTAACACCTTCAAAACCACAGCTTTATCTACAGACAATTTCTTAAAAAGGCTGTTTCTTCATGGCCCAAGTTACCAAAACCAAGTCCCCTAGCTCAAAATTCCCATACCCCCATCTGACCACTACAGAGCTCACCATAAATCCCTGGAATTAAAATGATACAGAATATGTGCCCCAGGCCCCAAGGACTTCCCCTAGCATAAGCAGAGGGCAGGAATCAACCCCATTGTGTAAGTGAAGCCCAGAGACACCAAACAACTTGCTTCCTGAAAGTTCTTTTCATCCAGGAGAGGTGTCACCTCCTCCCTGTCCCTCTAGCCTCATTATCTGGGCAGCTGACCTACAGATGTAGAAGGTGCACTACCGAGTGTCAGATGAGACCTTTGAGTCCCAGGTTTTCCATGTGTCCTTGACCTACTTCAGCCTTGGTATCCTTGGTCCAGAAAATGGAGCTGATAACAATGTGTACATTAAACGAAAAATCCAGATGTTATGCATAGCCTTCACCCAGAGCAAGGCACAGGTTGGAAGGAGTCACCAATGTGAGATGCAAATGTATTTAAGTTCTGTGCACAGCACATAATGGACCCTGAACATCTATTTGTGGTCTCGGTGGGAACTTCGAAAGGCAGCAGCTGAGGGCTTCCTGGCATGCTGGGGACAGTGGCTTACCCTGGTCACTCCAAACTCTTTTTCCTGCAGTCATGGCCCAAGAAAGTGTCTCAAGCTATTGTGCCACTTTTTCTGGGAAGGACCTGTCTCCCTTAAATGCACAGTCCAGAAGCTAGGACCAGCTCTATAAACTCTAGGCTTTACCCAAGGTTCATAGAACTTCCTCAGCAGAGGACAGTATTTGTTCTGGCACTGGAGTTGGAAGGAGGCCTTGTCAAGGAAAAGGATTAGAAGAAATCAGCAAGGCATTTCAGGGCCTGTGAGTCTATGCATGCGGGCACACTCCTGCTCATATGGGACATGCCTGTTCTTGCATGGGTACACACAGAGGGTGTGTAGTGGGAAGACTGTGAGAATGCTCCCCACGCACCCCAGGGGAATCAGCTGGCTTTAGGATTTTGAGATTCCCGAATCATGTGTCTGTGACTTCTCTAGCTCACCACAGGCAGAGTTAAAGGTTTAGAGTGCCCATGAATTCAAGCGCCTGAGATGCCATTTGCAGTACGTGGTTGTGCTGGGGAGTGTTCCGGAGCCCATGGGCGAAAGGTCTGTTCAGTGGTTTCCTGACAGACTGTTTTTCTCCTCCAGGCTTGAGATACCAATCAGCTTCGATTCTTAAGTATCTCAGCAGTGCCTCCAGAATTCCACCCTGCCATGGACAGCCGGGCAACATAAGCAGCTGCTGAATCAGGGCATTTTCAGGTGAGGTGAGGGGCAGAGAAGGAGGAGGAGACTGAGGCCTCCGAAGGAAGCAGGAATGTTTGTTCAGGGACAGCAGACAAGATCCAAGAGTTCTGTCAGTGGTTCCTGGGTATGGCCTGGCTGCCTTCACAGCCACAGAAGCTGGGAGGGAAAGGGAAAGGAGACACCCACGGAGCTCTTGTTTGCCTACCCTTTTCCTCGTTGATCAAATGACCCGGAGGGCACAGTGAAGGGGGTACAGGGGAGAAAGAGGAGAAGCAGATTTAGCATAACTCCAGGCCAGAAAACTTACACTTAAGTGAGTTGACCGAGTCCTTTAGCTTCTGGGGTCTAAGCTTCCTAATGGGTAAATTGTGAAGGATGATGTAAATTATAAGCATAATCCTGTGTTTGAGCTACGTCCATGGATGCTGTTCTCTGGCCCATCATTCAGACCTTTGCTTCTCAGTGCTAGAGCATTCTCGCCAGAGGACTCAGAGCTGAACCAACTGCTTCTAAACTACTCCCCTGCCAGTTTACACCACCGGCCAGGCCTATAGGCACAAGGGAGGGTGCCTGCTGCAGACATGGGGGAGGGTGCCAGCTGCAGACATGGGGGGAGGGTGCCTGCTGCAGACATGGGGGAGGGTGCCTGCTGCAGACAGGGGGGAGGGTGCCTGCTGCAGACAGGGGGGAGGGTGCCTGCTGCAGACAGGGGGGAGGGTGCCTGTGACACCCCAGGACCTAGTTTGGATCTTGTCCTCCTCATTTTCCCTCTGCTGCCTTGCCTATGCCTTCCCTCCCTGGGTCTCCACTGTATCAGGAAGAGTACAGAAGTTAAGAGCAGTGACTGTTCTTCGGGTTGCTCTGAGTTCAATTCCCAGCAACCACATGATGGCTCATACCCATCTGACATGAGATCTGGTGCCCTCTTCTGCATGCATGCAGGCAATGCAGGCAGGCAGAACACTGTATACAGAATCAATTAAAAAAAAAAAAAAAAAGAGTAGGACATTCTCCAGGGCCAGAGGGCTCAAAGCCCAGTTGTCACTTCATGGCCATTGAACCTGAACTTAGTTATTTAACCTTTTGAAACCCTGTTTTCTTCATGTTAAAAGTGGGAAGAACAGTGATTCCGACTTCCTTGGGCCTTACAATAGCATCTGGCTTACAATAGCAACAGTATCAGCTACTATCTGCATGTGTATCACCAACTCTACTGTGAGTTGCTGTAACATGAGGGTCTAGAGGAGGTATCTGCAGGCCCAATCAGGCGGCCAGAACAGCCCTAACAGTGTCATAAGGAGGGTGCATTCTGTGGTATCTTCTCTTGGAGGGCCGGCTGCCAGGCAGGCTAAAGACCAGAGAGCATGTGTCTACCCACACTGTGTCTATCCAGCCACAGAGTCTTGCCCCATGAAACTAGCCATGCCACCATCCTACCTGGGGCCCCCTTACCTCCAGAACTTGTCTCCAGCGAAGATGTATGTCTTCTTGTTCTTACTCCAGTTAAAGGCAGCATCTACTTGCTGGACATCAGGGGGCAGGCCCATGCTGGTCAGTGGCTTGGGATACCCTCGCTCCAGAGTGCTGGCAGAATAGACCCAGTACTCATTCCCTGAGGGAAGGGGCAGAAGGTACCGGGTCAGTGGCTGTGGAGAAATGCCTGAGGCCCATCTTGCCCTCCGCCATCATCTCTCTGGCAGAAGAGCCTACAGGGTCTTTCTCAACAGGGAATGGCCTTCTGCTCAAATCTTAGCTCTGTTCCTAGAAGCAGACCTCACCACATTGTTATGTTTTGTTTCACTTCATTTTTGAGACAAGAGCTCATATAACTCAGGATGACTTTGAACTCCTGATCCTCCTGAGTACTGGGATTATAGGGAGGCAGGCTCTCCCACATCTGATTGATACAGGGCTGAGAATTAAACTTTGTTTATGCTAGATAAGCACTCTAGCAACTGAACTACATCCCCAGCTCCTGCACACAGTTTATGCCGGTTACAGCCAGTTACAAAAGGCAACAGTGAAAGGAGACTAGCAACCCACGGAAGTATCGTGTCTGCCACAAGAAGTCCCTCTTTCTGACATGTATAAAGTGCCCTGGGAGTCAAAGCTAGCCTGGCCAGGACCTGTGATCACCAAAGATGGAGGTGGAAGTTGTCCATATATGGGACAGCCAGTGCCCAAAACTTAGCTGAGCCATCAAGGTCAGCTGGGCTACACAGCAAACACAAAGGCCAGGCTGAGTTATGCCATAAACCCTATCTCTAAACAAAGACAGAGGTAACAAGCCTAGTAAAGAAGGGTGTTGATTCTGCATCTAAATACCATGTATAGAACAGTTTGTTTAAATCCTGATTTTAGATGTCACCTTACTGGAACTACTATTCAAACCAATGCATGTTACAAAGCATTGTATGTTAAAAATGAGGGGCTGGGGGCTGCAGAGATGGTTTGGTGGTTAAGAGTGCTTCCTGCTCTTCCTGAAGACCAGAGTTAGATTCCCAGTAGCCAGGTTGGACAGCTTACAATCTCTGCCTCCAGGTTCCTGCCCTGTCTTCCCTGGATGATGGGAGGTAAGACGAAAGATGCCCTTTCTTTCCCAAGTTGCTTTTGGTCATTTATTTTTTTTAAAATCATAGCTATAGAAATCCTAAGACACACCTGTACCTCCACCTCAGGGGGACCAATGCCTCTGACCTCTGTGAGCACCTCACTCATGTCCACCCCCGCTCCCCATACACACACACACACACACACACACACACACACACACACACACACACAATATACATAATGTTTTAAAAAGTTTGGGGTTGGGCTGTAGCTTGGTTAGTAGAGAGCTATGCACAAGACTCTGAGTTCCATTCACGGCATCCAATTAAAGCAGATGTGGTGGCAAATGCTTAATCCTAACACTTGAGAGGAGGCAGGAGGATCATAAGTTAAAGGCCACCGTTGGCTATACAGCAAGTTCGAAGCTAGCCTGGATTGCATGAGACCCTGTATGTGTGTGTTGTATGCATGTCTTTGTCTGTCTGCCTGTCTCTCTCTCTCACACACATTCTCTTTCTCTGTCTCACACACACACACACACACACACACACACACACACACACACACACCACACTAAAGGTCTAACTAAAGCAGTTGCAAGCAAAGGCTCTAGCAAGGGAGTGATGTTAGGGAAACATCTGAAAGAAGACTGTTTCCTTTAGGAAAGGAACTAGGAGATGGACAAAGAACCCAGAGGGAAGGAAATGTCCCTCCTGCAGGCGAGGCTAGTTGATGCTGGGTGTCTAGACCACCCTCCCAGAAAAATCCCATGTGTTGGCTAGCTTCCCCCTTCTGTCAACGGGACACAAGCTAGAGTTGTCTGAGAAGGGGGCCTCTCGGGAGAGAAAAGTGCCTCCATAAAATCGGCCTGCTGGCAAGCCCTTGAAACATTTTTCTTAGCTAGTGATTGATGTAGGAGGTCCCAGCCCACTGTGGGTGGTACTACTTCTGAGTGGGTGGTCCTGGAGACTATAAGAAAGCAGGCGCAGGCAGAGCAAACACAATGGGGAGCAAGCCAGTGTTTGTCCACGGTTTCTGGTTCAGTTCCTGCCTTGAGTTCCCACCCTGACTTGCCTTGATGCTACACTACATCTGTAAGCTGAAGTAAACCCTTTCCTACCCAAATTACTTTTGACCATGGTGTTTTATCACAGCAATAGAAACCCAACTAAGACCCTGTGCTTTGGGAAATCACATTGAGACGGATCTTTAGAGAAGATGGGGCGCCTACGGGTGCCTGGGAACTGTGGTTTGGTGGAGGAGTGGATCCAGTTAAATGGGAACTGAGGGCCAGCAAGACCCTCCCACTCACCTGCGAAGAACACAGCTTTCTCTTCCTGCGGGGCCTCGTACACAGCATCGATCTTTTCTGGGAGCTCAGGCCAGAACGTGGCCACCAGCAAGGGCCCCGAGGGCTTGTCCCGTGGTGTCACTGTCCGCCAAATAAACCTGGGGGCGGGAATGGGACAGAAGAAGTCACACCTTCCGTTACTCTAAAGCTCTAACCACCAAGTCCAATCAGAAACATGGTAGGGCAGTGGAAGGTGGCAAGATCTAGAGAAGGTTGGAGAGGGACACCGGGGAATAGGAGGAGATTGCTCTGCAAGATGTCGCCCTCCCTTTTGCCCCCACCCCTCCGGGAAGCCTCCCGAGACTCTCTGCTTACTGTGTTTCCTTACTCAGGACCTCTGTGAAACGCCAGCACTGAGTGCCTAGGGCAGGTGTTGTTTATCTATCTGTCCCATCTGGTTAGAAGCCAACTGAGTGAGGCAGGGGCTGAAGGCGCTTCAAAGCGTTTTCTGAATTTAAATGGAATGAATTTGGGTGTCTTGGCAAACTAAGAGCTACGTTTACTAAGGGCGTACAAAGCGCCAAGCACTTGTACGATGAGCCTTGTAAAAGGTAAGCCTCAGAACCGCCTAACGTGTGTGCGCTTGATGATCCATCTGCCCAGCATCCAGAATCTCTCTCTACCATCTTTCCTCTCAGCTCCACACTTCTACCCATCCTTCAGCACCACGAGTCCCTGTTGCCCATGACCTCGTCCTCATCCAGGGATGAGTCCCAGGTGTCTCCAACCTTTGGACATTGTAACATGACTTAGGACTGCATTACCGAAACAAGAGCTATCCTCAGCTGCAATGTGGCCTTAGTGGCAGCTTGGTCACTGGTGAGCCACTGGCTCTTAGACTGTGATCCTCAGACCAGTGGGCTGAGCAGCACCTGGGCATGTGTCAGAAATGCAAATTTCTGGGCGTGACCAGAGATCTGTAGAGCAGACTTCTCTGGCTTATGATTGAGACTCTGTTTGAACAAGCCTTCCAGATGATTCTGTTTGCCAAAGTTGGTTAGCTTAACATTCCTTGCCATGTGTCTTATATCAGCATGACAAGATTGAGCAGATAGACTAGTATCTCACCTCCAGACATCTCTCTCTCCCTCCCACCTCACCCCATACTTTGGCTGGACGTGGGAAGCCTGTGGTTCTAGCTGTCCCTGGCAGTCATCTTGGGCCCCAATCTTGACATAGAGGCCATGTAAAGGTGTCAATGGGCAAAGACAAGTCGCTGTCCCTCCTCTGCCCTTTAAAACAAACAGCCTTACCCCTGGACGCTATACCATGAAAGACCATTTTTTTCTTCCACTTTTTAATTTGGGGCAGGAGAAGGTGACATCTCTGTTATTTGAGGGAGCACATACAAGGCAGGGTTATGGCCCTAATTTGCCAAACGACACTCAGATTATGATTATGATATCATCTGGACTGAAGTCCACGTCCAACTCCAAAATCCGTATGTTTACTATTCAATAATTTAAGTGAACTAGTTCAGTGAAGCACTGAACTAATATGGTAGGGAGTGTGATGCCATGTCAGGACCCGCTCTGGCCTGGGCATGGGCTCAGAGGCGTGTCTGAGATACATTACACATGGTCACAGTTTCTACAGAGTCAAGTGTGCCAAGCTGGGGACCTTGCTGGAGACTAGAGGCCCCACACACTTCTTCTCCCTCCCTACAAGGTGCAGCAGCACACCAGGGGAATCTGTAATCACCAATACTGGCTTGAGCACTAAGACTGAACTAGAATTGACTTACTGTGCTTTGATTCTCACTTCTCTCTCTACCTTCTTGTTGTTGCCGACTGACCAGTGGCACACACAGAGGAGCGCAGGGCATGTGTGTCCCACACCTGCCCCCATGTGTGAAGAGAAGCCCTTTGTGGAACAGAAGACATTCCTGGAATATCATTTAGCCTCCCCAGGCTCTCTGTCCGACGGTGTCTAACTCAGAAAGTTTTATCTGTCTCTGCTTTATGGTTCCTAACCTGCCACTACTGTCACCATCACCACCCAATAGAATGCTGCCTCCTCTTAAAGGCCCTGTTGAGAGAGCATCTCCACCCTGAAGCCTTCCTTGACTGGGACGTCTAGACAGAAGCTCTTCGTATTACTGTCAATTTGCTACGGCTTTCTTTCCCTAACCACACAGTGGCACACCATCAAAGAGCCTCTGGATCACTGGGGAAATTTGGTAAATTGCAGATATGTGTGCCGTATCCCCAGAGAGTCCAGTCAAAGGGCTCAGAAACAGAGCAGAAGTCCATGGCTTTTTAATATCCCCATTCTAGGTGGTTCTAGTGTAGGAGGCCTGTGCACTTCTCTTGAGAGCACTGATGTGACATTAAACAGACCCCTGCCCCCACCACACATCTTTCTTTCCTCAGCTACCATCGAGGCAATTGGCACACGAGCTGCTAAACTATGATTTGTTGAGGTGACAGCTAATGGGACTAAACAAACACACTCTGTGCTGGCCTTATTCTAAACACTAAACTCATCTGATCCTTATTTTTATCCTATTTGATAGGGCAAAATGTTAGCCTCATCTTAGAGATGAGTAAACAGGTACAAAGAAAACAATTCGCCTACTGGTAGCCATACAACTTGTAGATATAGCTAGTGTAGTATTCTATGTCCACAACCCAATTTCCTAACTATTACACACTATGAATGGGTGAGTGGATAACTGGATCAATGTATGGAAGGATAATGGAGGTTAGATGGACAGAAAAAGATGCTTGGTAGATAGACAGACAGAGAGGTGATAGATGAATAGATGAAGGTAGCAATGGATAGACAGATAGATGAAGGACAGATAGCTGGATGAGCAGACTCTTTGATGAGGACCTAGACAGCTCCTGCTATTACCCAGAGATCTAGGGTATTAGGGTGACTCTCAGCTGTTTGTCATGACCATAGCCTTGAAGAATGAAGGAAATAATTTCTCTCCACCTGTGGTCACTTGCTATCTATACAGACAGCAATTTGGCCACTTGAGATCAATAGCATTCAGAGAGAAAGCCGATGGAAGACTGGCTAATTCCCCCACAGTCTTCTCTCTATCCTACTTTAGAATCCTGCCTGGATGTGCCTTAATATATTACAATACACTCCATCTTTTACAGCGGGGCTGGGGTGAACTGGGATGCCCAGTTTAGCCATGTTCTTTGATTTCATTGATAAGAGATTCTCAGATGTGATGTGCATCAAAACTTTCTATACCTGTGTATGGTTTAATTTGGCCTCTTAACACCCTGTCATCTGCCACAAGTATCTGCTAACTATAGGAGAATGAGTGACTTGTAGAATGTACCTGACCCCCTACTGCTACAACAGCCTAGACGCCTGGTAGACCCAGAATTCAAGAGAGCCACCTATGTGTAAGCCACCAAGATCTGCAGGTAGTGAGGCACACAGCAGAAACTGCTGTCTGCAGGTCATTCTGTGAGGGCCCAGGGGTCCTCAGCAAATGGTGGGAACACAAGAAAAGACAGAAGCAACCTCACTTACCGGTCCTTGAAGAAGAAGATCTCACCACGGATTTGGGCAATGCCATCAAAGACAATGTCCTGTTTGCAGATCTCGGGAGTGACAGGTCCCAGCGTAGGAGTGGGGCCAGTACCAGTGTCAGTATCGGCATCAGGGGAGGGCCCTGGGGAATGGGGTGACACCTGAACTTAGACTTTCCCCAGCAACAAGACTTCTCATCACCAGGTTAGGCCCCAATACTGCTCACTTAACCTATAAAGGCTAAAAGGAAGAGACATCTGCCTCAGGGTCACCTGCACTTAGATCAGGGAACTAAGAGAAGCCTGAATCTTGTGTGGTCTCTTACTGTAAGAACAGAAAAGTCTGGGTCCCCTCAGGGCTGTGGCACTTTCTTTTTTTTTTTTTTTTGGTTTTTCAAGACAGGGTTTCTCTGTGGCTTTGGAGCCTGTCCTGGAACTAGCTCTTGTAGACCAGGCTGGTCTCGAACTCACAGAGATCTGCCTGCCTCTGACTCCTGAGTGCTGGGATTAAAGGGGTGCGCCACCACCGCCCGGTGTGGCATTTTCTTAAGGACTCACTTGTTTATCCCTCCTAATGAGCAGCCACATCTGAGGAAAGTCAGTCTAGAGAGGACCACAATGCCACCCCTTACCATATGGATCTCCAGTTCTTTCCCAATGTCCCTAGGCTTCCCCACTCAGGTTCTACCTTCACTATTTTGCCTGATCCAGGAACTCCTAGGACTATCTATCAATTATATGATTGATTTTTTTTTTAGGCAATGGACTGACTTTTTAACCTCTAGCCTCTTCGAAAGCACAAACAATAAGCGATCATTGGCTACAGGAACCATTTGCTACGCTTCTATCACAAATTGAAACATCAACATCTTATGAAGATTGGCAATGTTCATTCCTGTGTCATCATTCTCATTCTGTGCCAGAGAAATGCTGACTCTTCTAGATCCTGAACCCTACCCGGTCACTGAAACCTAGTCTTCCCTCAGATTATATGCCTAGCAAATGGAGAGCCCTAGAAACGGTGAGCCAAGACTAGCTTAGAAAGGACAGGGCAGTTTGAGTGGCCCTTTGAAGTATTACTCCGAAGCCTGAGGACCAGGCACCATTCATGCCCCCGATCATTCTGGCTAGATGAGATCTGGCATTTTCCACTTCTGTGGCTTCCCACTCGGGCTGTGGGATGGTTGGAGACACCTCCACCCCCAGGGGCCCTCAAGCCGAGGCTCACCGTAAAGCTCCTGGATCCCCTTGATGTCGTCCTGGGATAAGCGGAAGTTCTTGGTGTAGGTGTAAATAGGCGCCATCAGAGCTCCGGGGTCCTGTGAGTGCTCCAGCCCCATTGCATGGCCGAACTCATGGGCTGCTACGAGGAATAGGCTATATCCTGATGCCAGGGCAGGGACAAGGGGTAGAATTTGAGACAGAGAGATGAGACTGGCATTAAGATTTGTCTCATATGAAGGAAACTTTGGGGGGACATCTCCGGGGTGGGCCTAAAGTTCTGCAAGTAGTGTATTGATTTCTTCCTTGTCCTGGAGCTCTGTTGCTTTTGAGTAGGTCAGCCAACATCCGCTTGCTCTTTCCCAGTGATGGCTGTTTGTGGTATGAGGGAGAGAGACAGGAGCATCTGCTTCAAGGCTCATCTGTTAAAAATCATGCTTCCTGGCTCTTTGTGAGAGTGGAGGTCAAAGCTGCTGCTCAGGATCTCAAAGAAGGAGAGCCTACGGGCTTCACCATTTCTGCCCGGGGAAGAGAGTGCAAACCACTCCCCTGCGAATGTGACTTGATGATAAAGCAGTATCTCCAGTCCCATAGGGAAACTGAAAACATATCCATGCCTGTACGTGTTACTCAGGCTTGGCCACGAAAAGCAGACAAATCATATACCACACCCTATTATCCTACGGGCCCCACTACCACAAAAAAAAAATACACCCAAATTCCGTTCCTGGTTATCTAGGACATGTGCTCTTATTTACAGATGCCATTAAAATGGAAGACAGAGCCAAGAGTGGTGCTATAGGTCTATAATCCCAGTACTTGATATGCTGAAGTAAGAGGACGGTGAACTTGAGATCAACGTGGGCCACGTAGTGGAACCCTGCCTCAAATAACGAATAAGCTAAAACACTACCACATTGCAGTGGAGAGGCTCATAACCCAGTGTGGATCATGACCTCATCAGAAGAGAGACGAAGAGACAGACGCAGAGATGGACATGTAATGACAGAAGCAGACGATGAAGTGATACAGGCTCGGAGGGAACTTTGGTTTTAAACGTCCAGCCTCCAGAATCAGGACAGAGACGGTGATGCTGTTTAAGCCACCAATATGTTATGCTTTGTGCCTGGCAACCTGAGAGGCCACAGGCGCTCCACGAGGATGGAGATCCCACCTTTGGCAGAATCTGCACAGCGCGGGATGTCAGCATCTCCTAGCATAGTATTTGGAGGGCAAGAAAAGCTCCTAAGAAAAGTTCGTTTGTCCAGCTATGTTATTCACCAACGTCCATCTCATCATGGGAATAAGGGACAATAGTAACAGGACTGTACTGGTTAGCATTAACCATCCATGTGACACAGCCAAGAATCATAGTTCAAGACTCTCAGTTGAGTAGTCGCCTTTATCAGGTTGTTCTCTGGGCATGTCTGTGAGGAACTGTATTATATGGTTAGTTGATGCAAGAGAACACAGCCTCCTATGGGCAGCTCCAGTCCCTGGGCAGGTGACCTGGTTTATAAAAAAGTTAGCTAAGCATGAGTCTGTGAGCCAGACGGTGAAACCAGCGAGGGGTGTTCTCCATGGTTCTCCATGGTTCCTGCCTTCAGGTTCTTACCTTAAGTTCTTGACTTCCCTGGATAGATTGTAGCCTGGGAGTGTAAGCCTGCCTGTGACCATTTCCTTCCGAAGCGTTTAATTCAGAACAACAAAAGTCAAACGAGGACAGAGGCTTACTTAATTTTGGCACATCCTGGATTTACCTGAACGTGTTGGGCTACCTGAAAACTAAAACCCTGGGCCTTTGGGCCCTGAGAGCTAGGCCCAAACCACCCTGCTTATAGTACTGACAACAATACTGCTAGTGGCAGTCCTGCATGGAAGGGTGGCTGGAGCGGAAGGCAAGAATGGAAATAGCAGGGCTGATACCCACCCAGGATCAGTGCCTAGTAATGGGGTCTCATTTTGGAAGCTGTGTGAGTGTCTGACTGAATTGGCTGGACTCTAGCAAGGAACCTGAACACTGGGGCTCAGTGGAGTCTCTGCTCAGGTGGGGAGGTCTGAAGGCTCAATGGGGGTCTCTTGTGGTAATCTGAAAGAAAATGGCCCTCAAATGGAGTGGCTATAGTAGGAGGTGTGGCCTTGTTGCAGGAAGTGTGTCACTGTGACAGTGGGCTTTGGGGTCTCTTCTGCTCAAGCTTCCCTCAATGTGACAGTCAGTCGACTTCCTGTTGCCTGCAAGATGTAGCACTCTCAGTTCCAGCACCATGTCTGCCTGCACGCTACCATGCTCCCTTGGCATGATCTTAATGGACTAAACCTCTGACTGTAAGGGAGCCACCCCAATTAAATGTTTTCTTTGTAAGAGTTGCCGTGGGCATGGTGTCTCTTCACATCAATAGAAACCCTAACTAAGATACCTGTCTAGGGACAATGTCTGTGCTGAAAGTAGTCTGATCCTCAGAATGTTCCAGCTCAGGTGTGGAGGAGTGCAGTGTCTCTGCCAAAGGCCAGGGCCTCATACCTTGGTCGGGACAGAAGCCCCACTTTCGGTCATCATCATAGGTAGCCGTGGTGGCACACCATATCTTCCCATCATTGCGACCGGCGCTAGTGCAGCTCTCATATTTGTTGCCCAGGAAGGTGAATGGGAAGACGCATGGGGCACCTTCTGAATTTCCACCAACAGTAGACATAGCTGTGGGAAAAGGGACACAGGTCAAGGGGCAGCATAGGATGTGAGGTCACTGCTAGGAAACAATGACAAGATGCTGACATTAACATCCACTCCCTGGGTACTGATCCATCCTATTCACCCCCCGCCAACAACCCTGGCACGATAGAGACCCCACAGCAACATCTCCATATCATAGAAGGGAAAAAAACGAGATTTGAGGAACTTAAGAAACTTGTTGAGCAGGTAAAGCTAGAAATTAAGTATCAGAGCCAAGGTTTAAAACACAGGTAGCCATGGTTCAGAGTCCAGAGCTGGACCCCTGTAGATAGGAGCAGAGAAGCCAAACATCCAAAGGACTGAGCAAGCTGATGGTCAACACTCTAGAAGGTCTCAATGGTCCTAGAAGATGAGTCTTTAGGCTCAGTCTTAGAGCCCAATCCCTGAGTTAGCTGCAAGAAGCAGGTTCAGTAAACATAGGTTGGAGAAAGAGAGAAGTGAGAAAGGATGAATAGCAGACCGAAAGGAGATACAGCCAAGAGAAGGTGAGAGGCGAAATTCAAGGGCAGAGGGTGAGAGAGGAATACAGTGTCAGAGCTGGAAAACAAGGGGTGCAGGCCAGCGAGCAGGGCGCAAGCTGGCCGGCCAGAAGGCAAAGCACAACCGCGCCAGCTGACTTCCATACCCATGTGGTGCCAGCAGCTAGTCTCGGAAAAGGATGCTGTGGGTGGACAAACGGGTATTCCATGGTAAAACGCTTGCCTCTGAGGGGCAGAGAGAGGCAGTGATACCCACCGGTCTCTGGGCAGAATCCATACTTCTTATCTCGGTCATAGTCCTCAGTGGTGCCGCACCAACGGTAGCCGTCTGTGCGGCCCTCGGTGGTACAGCTGTTGTAAGAAGTGCCCTGGAAGCGGAATGGGAACTTGCAGGGCTGTCCATCTCCATTGCCACCCATGGTAAACAAGGCTGGGGAGCAGAAGAGAGGGAGAAGATGCCATTGAGAGAGATATCGGCCTGGGCAGAGCTGGCTAGTCACCTACTTGCCGGCTCATACAAGTCAAATTGTTGCGTTAAAATATCAATTGCAAACAATCTCTAGGCACTGGAGAGAAGGCTCTGCAGTTAAGAGCAGCGGCTGCTCTTCCAAAGGACCCAAGTTTTGTTCCCAGCACCCAGGTCAGGCAGTTCACAACCATCTGTAACTCCAACTCCTGGGAATTTGATGCCTCTAACCTCAGAGGGCATCTACACTTTTGTGTACATACTCTCTCTCTCTCTCTCTCTCTCTCTCTCTCTCTCTCTCTCTCTCTCTCACACACACACACACACACACACACACACACACACACACACACACCCCTACACATAATTTAAAATGATAAAAAAATAAATCTAAAAAGCCAGTTTCTACTCATTGGCAACAATCTGCTCGGCTGAGAAAGCTCCCATCCCTTCTGGACAGCTCTACTGCTGCTGTGGTCCCTGCAGGAGTGCGAGGAGAAGGAGGCAGGGGCAGCTGGTGTCCAAGCCTCCCACGCCGATGACCCCAGGTAGGGCCATGACTGGAGAACAGGAAGGGATGGGATCAAGGTCAGCCTGCCGGTCCTGGGCCCTCCCTCCTTCCACTCGAGTTACAAAATGGTGTCTCTGGAATTGCCAACAAGCAAAACCACAAGTGCATAACAAGGACCATCTGTGCACAGCAGTGCCAGAGGTGACCTCACGAGGCCTGTTAACTCTACCACAGGTTGAATGGAGTCCAACCCCTGGCCTCCCAAGGCAGACCTCTCTATCTTCATCGTTCTGCTCATCCCCAAACAAGACACCTTTCCCTGATGAAGCAGCAAGTGTGGGACCCAGGGAAGGGGCAAAGTGAATCCCAGAGACCCTGGTGATTCAGAGTGGGGAAGGGTGAAGTGATAACTTGGATCCCACCAGTTCTGTTCCTGCCACCCAGAAGCCCATCTCCTCTGGGATCAACCCTTCTCCCGGAGAGAAGGTCAGGGAGCAGATACTGAGTCAACCATCAGGAGGGGCTGAGTAATCAGAATTGTTGCCCCAGACCCAAGCACGTGTGTATTATGCGTACTTGCACCTGGCTAAGGACCAAAGGAATGGCTGGTGTCTGACACAGAGGGAGCCTCTCCAAGCTCGTGAAATGAGAGGCTGTTTCCATATCTATCCATGAAGACTGTTCTAACAGAATGTCTGACTCAGGAGTTTCTGTCTTTCCTCATGTCCGACTGGGAAATGCAAGACACAGACTTTTATTTCAAAATCTCTGATTTACTAACAGTTAATAGCTTGAGTCTTAGCACAAAATTTAGCTTCCGTGACAAAAGCATAAACAGGCTGTGGGCAGAACTCTGTGCTGGAGGAGAGCATGCCGAGCATGTGTGAGGCCATGGGCTGGATCTTCCAGACAAAGAAAGAAGGAAAAGAAAGACGTCAATAGGAAGACAACCAGAAACTCTTTGTTTCTTTCCTTCTGTCTAGATGGTTGGTACTAGTGTCACGTTGCAAGAGGGACATGGAGAGTCACAAGCATACACAATTATAGTCCCTCCTCACCCCAAACAGACTGTACTCAGTCTATGATCTGGGAAAGTCTTTATGGGCTGGGAAATAAGCTACTAATTAGAAGTATGTTTGTATTTTCTTTCGCTTCTCCAACATTTTCTGGACTTCTGAGCTCTACAGCCACCAAGCGAGATGGCCTGGCCAAGTATGAAGTCATGCATATTCTTAAAGAGATTTATGATTAGAAAGCATATCCAGGATGTTTTCAAGGTTGATTGGCTGTGTATATCAATACCCTTTCCCTTCCCCTTTCCACACTTTTACTTCAAGTGATGGTAGATGGGGAAAAGAATATTTTGAGCTTGAATGAGCACTTGAGCATGTATACACACACAAATACGGAGTGGAGCTGGAGGCCTTTGTCATGAGACAATGATAGAAGGCAGAGTCAGATGTCACAACTGTGACCACTTACATTGACTCTCGCTGGTACTGTGGGACCAGTGTGAGAAGGAGGGCTAATATTCTCAGACTGGAGCCCCTACTTCAACCAAGTACCAGCTTGGACTGAGCCCTGTTCCCTTGCCACTATTAAGCTTCAATCGGTCTCTGTGCCTCAACTCTCTTCTCCAGTCCTCCTGCCCTCCTGCCCTCCTGTCCTCCTGTCCTTGAGCCCTGGATCTCGTTGGGAATGTAAAGTGGCCCCAGAAACAACCATAGGGCATTTGAACACATCTAAGGTCATCTTCATGTATGTTAGAAAAAAATAATATGCTCAAATTCATGATTTCACAAATAACACTGAGAGACTTAAAAACCTGAAGTGACTTAAGTAAATATGAAGTAAGCACATATGGTCATACACCACAAAAGTAACATTTAAGTCACAACAGACCACACACATGATAGCGATCCCATGTGACAGTGGTCCCATAAGGTCAGACTGGCTGGTAACTCTGTACCCATCTCAGCTTGTTTAAGGATGCTATGTTCACATGGTGATGATGAACCTGGAAAGTTGTGTATTTTCTAGAACTTGTGCCTGGCATTAAGCAATATATGGCTATAACTGTAGAGGAGGAAGCCAACGATGGCTGACCTCAGACTAAGGGATGAAGGCTAACCGGTTGTGGAATATGGAAGGGGAAGGCAGAGCAGGAACACATGTAGGCTGGGGGTCAGGGTAGGATGAGGGGTGAGGCCAGGGCAGACGCTCACCTTCATGGGGGCAGAAACCGTACTTGCCATCCTTCTCAAAGTTGTAGGTGGTGGAGCACCAGAGGAAGCCATCGCTGCGGCCAGTGTCAGTGCAGCTGTTGTATTCCCGGCCATTAAACAAGAAGGGGAACTTGCAGTACTCGCCGTCAGCGTTCCCATACTTGACCCGGACCACTGCAGGGCACACACAACATGACACCTACCTCTCCATGGCCTTCATCAGACTCTAGGCCGTGGGCTCACCCTGGAGGCTGACTTCCCTCCCTCCCATCACAGCAGATGAAGGGCTTAAGGATGTTAAGCTTGCTAGGGGACCGGGAAGCATACCAGTGGAGGTCGTCTTACCTTGCCCTTCCCCCAGGGTCCACAGCTCATCATCATCAAAGTGAGAGTCTCCCCCAACACCAGTGCCAGGGGCAAAGGCATGTGCCAGGAGTCCATCCTTGCCATCAAATGGGTATCCATCTCCATGCTCTGAAACCCACGCTGGTTGTTAGCTTTTAGAGTTTCCCCCACCCCAACAACTTGGTCCTTAAGTCCAGTTACACCCTCATCTGTGTTTGGAATGCCTCGCTCTGCCAAGCACCTGTCCCCTACCCTTTTTCCATTGGGGTTATCGAGGATAGGTATTGCAGGGAGTTGACGGGAAAGCCCTGGCTTGGTTGCTACCATGCGGTGGACCACACTGCTCTCAAGTCCACAGGGTGCCCTCACCTGCACCACTGACTTTTGCCTCCATCTCTATCAACAGCACTGGGTTCACCCACGTGCCTCCAGTGCCACGAGAGCATGCCAACCACATATCCTTCTGATACCCGTGCCTCCCATCAGCACCGTCTTCCTCGCCATGCCCTACTCTCATGGCAGATTGTCATCACTACCCAGGGAGCTAGCCCTCAGGTGACAGCATGCTCACCTTACTCCCAAGTCTACGCTGTTCTTCCCCTGCCCTCTGTCTTCATTGCTTTACCACCCAGTACCAACATCGGCAGCCTTCATATTTATGCTGCAGCCAGTTCATACCAACAGGTTAGATGGTGGTTCGATCCAAGATTCTATTCTACTGCTATTGTGAGAACTGGATTTTAATTAAAAAGCCTTTTGTATTACTTTAAATCCAAGTCACCATTTAGGGGCTGTCATTTAGAGGGCGCGGTAGGTTTTCACTGCATGAAGGGTCGGTTCACTGCAGGGCAGCCTCTGCTCTCATAGTCATGGCTCTCCAGTGTCGGGGCCGTGTTCTGCCACTTCCAACTAAGGCACATCCAGTGTCTGCACCTTATTAGTAAGCTGCCTTCAGGATCCCTGCATGTCTCAGATGGCTACATGCCCTGCTGTCTCTCTGCTGCAACACCCGCCAGTCCCCCTCTGCCTACCCCAGCGGCCAAAGTTGATCATGATGTCAGCTTCCCCATCGTGGATGCGAGAGAAGCGCAGTGGGGTCACGTCACTCCATACTTGTAAGGCCCGAGCAAAGGCATCATCCACTGTCTCGGGATCCAGGTCAGGTGTGTATCCAATGATCCTAGAAAGGATAGAAATGCATACGAGTGTGCATATGTCCATCTGTGCAACTGTGTGTGTGAAGTGTCCTTGCACAGATGTGTTGAGCAAAGCTAAGTACACCCTTCTATAGTTACTGATCTTTCCAGAATCCCAGACCTCCTCATCTCTCACTTCTGTCTGGGACAAGGACACTGGGGACACAAACAGTGCGATATTGGACAAAAGGCAGAGCTCTCCCCTTGGATCAATGCCAGCCATACAGAGTGGAACTCTTAGCTCTATTAGCAACAAATCATAACAAAACTATAATATTAAAACCACAATTATCAGCTGCTTATCAAGCTTCCTCTACCTCCTCCAATGATCCAAATGATAATAATAATCACCAAGACTTATTAGACGCTTGCTCTGTAACAAACTTAGTGGAAGCCCTTGATTTACATGTAATCTAATTTAGGTCCCCAATCACCCCTTTAGGAAGGGGATTTTTTTAGTCTTGTTTAATAGCCAAGGATACCAACTCAGAATGTAGGAGAACAAGACCAGTGCCCCGTGGTTAGTGAGTATGAGACTCAAGTCTAGGTCTGCCTGGCTCCACTCACCAAGAACTCTGTATATCCTTGAATGCCCAGATCTCAGTAAAGACACTTTGTGGGACCCCTGAATTAGAAAGGCAAGTCCCAAGGAGACTCACATCCTTCAGGCTGCTGGCCCCGCACCCTGAGCTCCCCCTTGGCACCTGTATGTGATCTGGTTCTTGTCCCACTTGGGTTTTCGGGGGAAGAAGTTGTAGTTGGCCACATCCGGGTTGCCACAGCGTGGCTTCCGCATGGTCTCGATGGTGTTCTGGTCCAGGTCACCTGTCTCGGGCAGCCCAAAGAACTTCTGCATCTTCTTGAGGGTGTCCTTCAGCACGAAAAGGTTGCAACTCTCCTTGGGGCAGCCATAGAAAGTGTTCAGGTATTGCTGAAAGAGACAGGTAGACTCAAAGTCAGGAACCACGCTGGGATGGCAAAGCATACAGACAGCCCCAACAACTCTCCAAATACCCCCTACTTGAGATAGGATGGAGGACACCGAGTGGAGTCTTAGGCTCTCAAATAAGTTCTGTCACCCACCAACTGGGTGATGTGTCTATAAATGGAATGGCTACCACCTTTTATTTCCCTTAATTTATTAGATGTCAATTTATGTACCGCTCAGTATACATAAGACAGCTTAAGGGACTTGCTGAAACTGAAACCACTCACAGATGGCAGATCTGGAATTGACTCCAAGCAGTCATGCTCCAGAGCCCATGCTTAAACCCTGATACTCCAGCATCTCTCTGACTGAACCTCCAACAGACCTGGCCATACATTGTCTTCCTCCTTTTTTCTCTTTCTTTTTTCTTCCTTCCTTCCTTCCTTCCTTCCTTCCTTCCTTCCTTTCTTCATTATAAAGAAATTCAGGAATTGTGTGCATGGGATCTGGTAGCAGATCGAAGTTTCAAACCTTCCATCTGTGATCTCTAAACAGAGAACGGTCTTCTTCTTCAGAGGGTCTGCCTCAGACTACCAGCCAGCACTGATAGATGCCTACCTACCACGTGCCACTCCTTGGGCTACTGCTGGGGTAAACTGACAATCAGGACCTGCACTTCAAACCCAGTGCAAGAATGTGGGCAGATCACCAAGAAATGCGAGATTAAATACGTGGGAAGGGCTGGCTAGAACAGTGAAGAGAACCAGAAGTGACCCGGACTGGATCTCACCTCCTTGGAGGCAGTACGAAAGAGGGAAAGGAGGGCATGGCAGACAGTAGAGGTGAGAATGGAGGTGTAACAGCAATAAGGCCTGGTGTTTCCTAGTGCTTCCCAGGTGCTAAACACTCTTCTAATAACCTAAGAGCACCTCCCCATTCATCGCAAAGATGGGTGCCTTTCTGACCCTCTGACTCCAAAGAAATGGCCACTGCAGAAGTTCCATCAGTCTTCAGAGCTCAGTAGGTTAATGCCCTCCCTGAGAGGATGCAGGGAACAGCAGAAGCTCAAAATCCCCTCTGTTCTTTTTCTCTTTTGCCTAGGATCTTTTCACTGTAAGGCCCAAGCTAAAGTTGAACCCAGGACCCTCCAGTCCCAGTTTCCCCAGGTAAGTTGCACTCTTAGTCAACAAACACATCACTTTAGACCTTTGGAGAAAAAAAAAAGTAGTCCTCTAAATATTTTAAGATCTCCCAACCCATCTATCCAGAGAGGATGGAGGCTGTAAAGAGAGGGCTGTGGAAAGAGAGTTGGTGTCTCATACAGCAGGGACATCCAAAGGCTATCCAAGAGCATGTGATTCCTAGTTCTGGGTAGACTGGGGAGGAGGCTGGCTGGAGGATTTCTACAATGGTTGAGTAACGGCAATAAAGGTGCAGATGTCCTGAGACCTGACATCTAAGCCAAGTCATGGCCTTGCAGCTCTCTTCCAGTCTGGTTTATGCAAAGCTGCTGCCCGGGAGCCCTAGAGCCAGGCGCGTGCTCACACAACCTTGGAGCCACAGCTCGGATCCTGGCCAAGAAGGAGGTCGTGCTGGCCGCTGGCCGACCCCAGCCCAGCTCAGTCCGCCCCCCGCCCCACGCGCCCAGGCCCTCTGCGCCTGCTCGCACGCCCAGCCTTGTATCCTCTGACCTCAGAGAAAAGTTCAAAGAAACTCAGCTCAGACCCTCCTGGTCAACTTTTGCCTTAAACCAAGGCATCAAAATGCACGTTCTGCTTCCCTCCAGTCTTTATTACTTGCCAAATGGGTCCCTCCAGAGTCTCACCAAAGACCAGTCTCCAGATGTGTGCCAAAGTTTTCCAGAAATTAGTCAAGCCTTGCTTTGACTATCTTTCTATGCGCAAAGGCTTATACAAATTATATGCCAAAGTACACTCCCGGTTTTCAGTAGATTCCCCCCTTAAACTGAGTGTGCTAAAGACCTGCCAAGATACTTGCCAAGGGCTCTGTTGCCAGTTCTCCTAATGCATTCAAAAGACATTTATAAAGCCAACCTCGGACCAAATCCCCTAGGTATGCAGACAAAATCTCTGTTATTCACAAAAAACAACCCTTTCCAGATGTTTCACAAGGCAATCATCCCCTCCTTTGCTCCTTCCTGGTCCCTGCGATGTACCTTGAACTTCCCCAAGTTACTTATCAGCAGCCTCCTCTTACCCAAACCCCCTCCCCATCGTTTACAAAGACCCCCGCAGATGTTTACCAAAGCCCCTCCCGACTCGGTAGGCCAGTAGGAAGTCAGAGGAAAGTTGGCCTGCGATTCCAAAGTTTGTCTAAACTCCGCTGGATGAAGCCAGCGTTGCAACTTACCACTGCCAACTCTTTGTCTGTTTTGGGGGCGACATCGCCAGGGAACTTGATGATGGGCGACGGCGCAGCGACGGCTTGGCCCAGCAGGCAGCCCAGGACGCAGAGAACCCGCAGAGGGCCGGTGAGCGCTCCCCAGGCCATTCCTACCTCAGTCGTAGCGCCCCCGGGCTCTGCGTGTCACCCTGAGGTTGCTGGCTGTGTACTGGGGTCCGCCCGGCTGGAGCCTGCTCCACACGGCGCCGTTCCGAGATCCCCTTGCTAAACTGCCTCAGCTTTGCAGGGCTCAGGGGTTCATAACGGAGTTCCGCGTCCCAACTAGCCCGGCTACCTCGGGTGCCTGCCTGGTGGTGGTCGTGGCAATCCCTTTGTGTATTTAAAGCCTTGGATGAACACACAGCAGCCTCCAGCCACGCTGGGGGAAGTCTGGAAGCAGCGGAAACAAGGGGCGGGCAGACGCCAGATGTGGCCGGCTGGGCTGAAAGAGTGCTGGCAGCACCCAGCCGAGTGGGGAGGGTAGGGGAGTGAGTCCGATCCGCCCCTCTCTTCCCCACTCCCATTCCCTCTTCTCAGTTTCTTCCCACCTCTCCTTGCATTTCCCATCCCCCCGCCCCTTCCGCCTCCAGCTACCTCAGCCTTGCTCCGGAGCTGGGCTCCTTCTCACCTCTGCACCTCTACACCTACAGGTTCCCATCCAGGAGCACAGCGTTAAACAACTGGTGCTGTAGAGGCTCTGGATATATAGAGACTGGATAGCGAGCGGCCTTGGGTTTGGAGGGATGCTGGGATCAGTATACTGAGCTCTGTGGGGCAGAGCTGATGGAAAAGTGATGGTTAGAAGCAAGAGGGCCCTGACCTTTATTGATGGTGTGAAGCAGAACTTTTAGATAATCATCCATGGAAACGCAAAAGAGGAAACTGAGAAGATGTAGAAAGAGTCAAATAGAAACTAGTAGAATCTAACCTATCTACCTACTTCCTTCCTTCCTTCCTACCGCCCTCCCTCCTTCCCTCCATTCTTCCCTCCCTCACTCACAAAGTAGGCATTTGTTCGGGTCCACTGGTAGTCCTCAGTGGAACACATACAGTGAAAAACACAGAACTCCACCCTGAGAAAGGTCCTCTCTCTTAGGAAAGACAATTGAGTCTGACCATACCCACTGCCCCCTACACCAACTAATATAGACATTCCAGGAAAGCTTCCTGGAAGAAGTGCCTTCTGAGCTGTTCATGGGAGAGCTAAACCTTGGGGTGCAGGGCAGAAGCAAGACAGACATTTCCAGCAAGATATATCAGAGAAGGAAGTACCTTCTATCTTAAAGGTGGAGGCTGTCCTGCCCAAGGGGCCAGCAAGGACAAGTCTGGGAAGAAGAAGGTGGGATTAGGGTAAAGTGGGCCTGATTAAAGGAGCGAGGTCATGGGCTGAGAAAACCAGCATCACCTTGCCTAAGGTGCTTGGAGATCATGGCAAAGCCATCCCAGGGCTTGGGAAGGCTCTCTGACTTGGGTCTCAGTGGGCTTCTGGCAAGTTCAGGCTTGCCCGGCAAGCTTGGGATGGGAGGTTGACCAGGATCAGCAGCAAAGAGTCTCTTGGGACCAGGATCTGTAGAAGGGAGCTGGGCCATCTGAGTGAATAGTCTAGGCTTTGGGGAGGGACAACCTCTGGGGAGGGGGTTGCCTGCTAGCCCAGCCCCGTTTGGCTCTTGGCCATCAAGTCCTGTGGATAGCAGACAGCCAAGTTGGAAAGTGGGTAGAGAAAGTGGAAAAAGTTGTCTCACTAAAGCAGGGGTTGCAAGCTCGTGGCTTGTGGGTTGAATAGCATTTTGAAATTTGGGAAGCCTTATGTAAAAATCAGACTTTCTGGTTTCGTTAAAAAATGTCCTAGACCTGGCAACCCTGGGTACCAGTTTCCATGTGACAGCCACTAGCTGCCCACATGTCACCTACTATGTCAAGTAACTAGATATTAGCTACCTTGAAGGACATTAGGGCTGGAATACTAGACCGCGTCGTGGAGACAAGGACCAGAAGTGTGGGATGCTTACTGGCCAGAGGAATGGGATCTAAATCATAACCCAACAGGGGATGTTAAGTCCTGAAACATCCAGGACTGTCTGATAGTTATTACTTGATAACAAACTAAACCCCCGTCCAGGAACCCAAAACCTTGCCCAATTTTTACCCAGCAGAACCCTTCATGTACCATTGCCTTCTCCAGAAAGGCAGTCCAAATGAGCCTGTCCCATTTTCACCTGGGAAAAGCTATCCATCCTGGAACCTGTAGAAACAGTATGAAGCCTACCCACAAACACATCGAAACAGTGGTGTCTGTCATCCTGACCCACCCTCATCCCGAGAAGCATGTTTTCCTTTGCCATCAACCATGTCTTCTTCACCACACTCTGCGTGTATCATCTGAATTCTTTCTACAGAGATAGGGAACCAAGGGAATAGAGCAGAGGCCAGAATCATGTTCTAGTAACACCTGGTTTCAGTTTCAACCTTTCCCTGGAAGAATTAGGAAGACCTGGAGCCCAAACAGCAGAGGTTTGGGGCTCCTCTTAAGGAGGGAAGAACTTTTCTTTTGAAATACCTAGGTGGAACTTGTAGGAATTAGTTGTCTTCTACTATGTGGTTCTAGGGATCAAACTCAGGCCATTGGCTTGGTAGCAAGTGTCATTTTAACCAACCTGCCCTTACTTGGAGTTCTTTATAGAAGCATGAGGAGATTCATACAGGACTATGGGTAAATGAGGAACTGGTGTGGGAGGTCCTTCTGTCTATGTGTTGCTTTTATTGGTTAATGAATAAAGAACTGGCTTGGCCTATAGCATGGGAGAAAGATGGGTGGAGTGAGGGAGAAGCCATGGAGCCGCTGGAGACAGACATGCTGAAACTTTGTTGATAAGCCATGACCTCGTGGTGATGCACAGATGAATGGAGATGGGTTAAATTAAGATGTAGAAGTTAGCCAATAATGGGGGCTGGAGAGATGGCTCAGAGGTTAAGAGCATTGCCTGCTCTTCCAAAGGCACAGTTTCTGTGTGATTATTTTGGTTTTGAATGACTGGGACGAACAAGTGGCTCCCTTCTCCAACAAGGAGCTATATAATCAAAGAAACATCCCTCCTGGCCAACTACTATTACCTGTTTATATAATCCTCAGGGATGGGCAAGGCCATCTCTCACATGCCATCTCAGGAGTCACGCCTGAACCCTCGTTCACTGCCCTGTGTGCCCCTGGAGCCTTCTCTTCCTGTATCCTGTGAGGACCTTGTGTGGGTAGTCACAGCTGTTCTGATTCCAAACAGCAGCTGTGACATGCCCAGAGGACATCATTCCACAAGTTTGTTGGCCACCAGCGGCTGGAAGAGGTTAGGAAGGCTTCTTCTCTGGGGCTTTCCTGGGGAGCGCGTGGTCCTGCAGGTGCCTGAGAGGGCTTCGGCATCCAGAACTGGGAGAAGATGAACTTCAGACGCCCAGAGCTGCGTTATCTATGGAGGGTTGTTACATATGTGTTGTTTGGAGTGACAGCGGGACCCTCTAGGCTCATATATTTGAATGTTTGGCCCCAAGTTGGTGGAACTGTTTTGAGGAGGATTAAATGTGACCTTGTAGAAGGAGGTGTGTCACTGTTGTTGGTGGGGAGGCTGGGGGGGGGCGTAGAGGTTTCAAAAGCCCATGCTAGGCCCAGTTGTGTAGGAGGAGGGCCCGCTTGTTTGTCCCGGCCGCCCAAAACCAAAATAATCACACAAAAACTATATTCATTAAATCACTGCTTGGCCCACTAGCTCTAGCATCTTATTGGCTAACTTATACATCTTAATTTAACCCATTTCTAGTCATCTGTCTATCGCCACGTGGCAGTGGCTTACCGGGTGAAATTCCCAGTGTCTGTCTCTGGTAGCTCCATGGCGATCCCCCTGACTCTACCTCCTTTCTCTCCCAGCATGCCATTTAGTTTTCCCCACCTAGCTCTGTTCCCCTACAGCTCTGCTATAGGCCCAAAGCAGTTCTTTTATTAACCAATGAAAACAACACATTGACAGAAGGAGCTCCTACACCACAGTTGCTCTTCTCTCTACCTCTAACTTGTGGATAAAATGTAAGCTCTCAGCTACTGCTCCAGCACATGCTAACCCACCTGCTGCCATGCTCCCTGCCATGATGGTCATGGACTGACACTCTGAAGTTGTAAGCAAGCCTCCAATTAAATATTTTCCTTGCCAGAACTGGCCTTAGACATGGTGTCTCTTCCACAGCAATAGATATGTAACTAAGACAACATAGACCTAGGAAACTACCCAGGCTGCACGTGGCAGGTGCCAGGCTATGGCAAGCATTTCATTCATTCCCTTACTCATCCATTCATTCACTTGCTCATTCAAGAACTCTGTTATGAACACCGTTCAAGGTGCTAAACTCCAGTGACTTTAGGTCAGAGTCTGTGTCACTGAGGAAACAGGAATTGCTTCCAGGAGACCTTGGCTCCAGAGGCACCTGACCAGAATCAATCAATCAGAAGGGAAGGAGTGGGGGAGAAGCAAGGACGTGACATGATCCGACGTAGCCACGTTGGAAAGAAATAGGAACCATCACTTCGATTGCTGGCTTTGGAGTGTTGCTAGAGCCTTGATGTATATGGAGACAGAACAAAAGAAGAGTGTACAGCCAGGCATTCCTGGTCCAGTAATGGTCTGGTTGATGACTATCTCTGCTCTGGTTTTGGGTCCTGTTGGCTCCAGGGCATCATCATTAGGGGCAATTTGTTTCTTGTTAGGAGATGATTGTTCTTGCTTGAGAGAAGCAGGCCACTTCCAGTCAGAGGATGGAAGCTTGGGGCACTCATTATTCCTGGAATTTGAGATAAGTTTGGTCGGAGTCAGAGAACAAAGAACTAGACATACAGTTAGTTCATTAGGACAGCTGGTCTTTCTTCACAGGGACAATGCAATTGCCTAAAGTTTGCAAGGGGTGGGCATGTGCCTCCTGTGTCTTCCCAGAACTGGTTCCTTGGTTCATCTTGATGGGGCTCGGAAGATAGGACCCACCTCCTAGATTCACAGTGGCTGCCTGGCATAGACCTGGATGGAGACTGAGCTCATAGCCCTTGGCAAGGCATTTTCAGCTGTGCTTTAAGAATCCGCTGAAAGCCAGGTGGTGGTGGCACACGCACTTTTAATCCCAGCACTCTGGAGGCAAAGGCAGGAGGATCTCTGTGAGTTTGAGACCAGCCTGATCTATAAGAGCTAGTTCAGGATAGGCTCCAAAGCTACAGAGAAACCCTATCTCAAACATACACACACACACACACACACACACACACAGAGAGAGAGAGAGAGAGAGAGAGAGAGAGAGAGAGAGAGAGAGAGAGAGAGAGAGAGAGTGTTTGGACGTACCTGACTTTCAGTTGTAAGTGAACTTGGCATGGCATAGGGTAGTAGAAGACCATGGCTTCCTTGAAGTGGAAGAGACACAAAGTGGCAGTAGAGTGGAGACGGAGGGAAAGAAGGCAACCTCATCCTTCTTCTACTTCCCTGCCCCACTAAGCTGTCCAGCCTTCTGTAAACAGCCAGGCAGCAGCTGAACTTTTAGTGAGTAAGCCAGTAAGTCCCTTTGACTGGCTTTGTTTTGTCTTTGCCAAAACCTATTTAGATGGCTTTGGCTGGCCCCTGAAAACTTTGGGAAGCCAAAGCCACTGATAGCTTCTTGCTCTCTTCTGTTTTGTCACTGTGTCTTTGTAGGTGGAGTTTTTCATCAGGACTACCAGCTCCCAAATAACCACACAGAGACTTATTATTAATTATAAATGCTTGACCAATAACCAGGGTTGTTACTAACTAGCTCTTATATCTTAAATTAACCCACATTTCTTATCTATGCTCTACCATGTGGTAGTACCTTTTTTCAGCATGGCATGTTCACCTCTTACTCCCTCAATGTCTGGCTGGCAACTCTGGTCACCCTGCCCTTCCCAGCATCCTCTTAATTTGTCTCTCGCACCTAATCTTTTCCTTCATCGCTATTGGCCAGTTAGCCTTTTATTAAACGAATCAGAAGGTGCCTTGGCAAAGACATATCTTCACAGTGTACAGAATGATTATTTCACACTATGTCTTGATCTCCAACCTAAGGGACACACCCCTAGCCACCCACCCCTGTTCATAAGCCAGGGCCCAGAACACACTGCTCCTTCAAGGGGCAGTGGCAAAGACTTCACTGGAGCCAGGGAGTCCCAGTCAGACTGGAACCAGCTCCAACCTGTCACCCCCTGGTGACTTTGAGGGTCTTGGCTGCTCTATACAACCTGCTCTGACTTCACCGCACTTCCATGGTAGAACCTCAATTCCTTGCTGTGGCTACAAGACCCTTCAGTAATTCTTAGAGTCTTGTCTTAAGCAGTCAGGAGTTGGGGAGTAGGGATGGAGAGCTCAGGGCTACCCTAGGAACCTGGGCAGAAACCTGAGGCTGACCCCACTGAAGACCCTAGAGGGTCAAGTACTGAAATCCTGAAGGAGGGAGCCTGGAACTAAGAAGGAGCTTCTAATGAAGAAGTAGACAAGGAAGTTTTATTCTCTTTCTTCCACTCATATCTTACTTGTCTCCTCACCAACTGCATTGAACCTAAAGCCAAAGCCAGACTCAGGGGCCATGCAGTCCAGAGCAGGGCAGGAAGTGTGTGTGGGGGAGGGTGGTATATGCTTATGCATTTTTATGTATCTGTGTGTGCATACACAGAAGCCAGAGGAGAATGCCAAGTGTCCTACTCTATCTCTCACTCTCTGCCTTCTTCCTTTGAGTCAGAGTCTCTCACAGAACCTGGAGCTACGCTGGTACCTGGAAAGCCCAGTTACCCTCTTGTCTCCTCCCTTTAATGCACTGGGGTTACAGACACATGCCTGGCTTTTTAAAATAAGGGTGCTGGGGTCTGTGCTCACACAGCTAGCATGCTTACCCTCCTACCTACTCACTCATCCCTCCAGCCCTCAAAATACCCTTACTGTTTTCATTTCTTAGTTCTTTGTTGACTTTGGTGCTAGGCTGTTAGTGGCATCTCCAGTACCTAGGACAGTTTCACACACAGTGGTTGCTCAATAAATACTTGTTGTCTCAACAACAGCTTGAATGAGTGAATAATTCTCTGAACGTGAGCAGATGGAGAGGCAAACCGGGTACCCAGAGACTGCAGGATTCCTTCAGGGGACTCAAGGAGGCAAAGGACTGGCAAGTTTGGTCTACACTGAACCAGCTAGGTAGACTGAGGTCCTGTCTGGGCTGAAAGGACATGAGAGTCGTGTCCTTGTGACCTCCACCTTTCTGCCTTTTGTCCCACTCACCTGCTTCCTCCCCTTCCTCTTACGTCACATACTTCCCATCACCAGACCCATGGCTTCTGCCTTAGGCTGAGCTCTGTCTGAGATGGTCAAGAGGAAATAATCAACTAGAGAGCTGTGGTCTGGACTTGCCCTATATCCGCTGTTAACAGCACACACACACTAACCCATGGAAGCCACACTTCATCTCAAGGGTGGGCTTAAGGCCAGAGGAAGCCTTGAGGCCTTTAGGTATGATGCTAAATAGGCACAAGAGCCCATTAATAGTTTAGTTCATTAGCTTTTATTAATTTTCTGGGACACCTGGGGATTGAACCTAGGCTCTTGCACACACTAGGCAAACTTTCTATCACTGAGCTGTATTCCCAACCTATTTGTATTTTATTCATTCCATTTTGGTTCTTTGCAGGCCAGACTGGCCTCAATTCCTGAGTATTGGGATTACAGGCATGAGCCAGCATGTCCCAACACACTGAATTTGTGTGTATCTGTGGGGGGGGGCAGATGATGCCAAAGACTTTGACACCCTTGATCCAGCTTTACCTGAAAGCAACATAGTCTTAGATTTCCCAGTTCCGTGAGCTTTTTTTTTTTTTAATATTTAGTACAACTTCAGTAGCATTTTCATCATTTGTACATAAGAGTGCCCTGATGAAAAGTCTTCAGTGAGCAAGACTAGTGAGTTGCTTCCATAAGGGCAAAAACGTCCTGCTTTGGCACTATGTGGCTAGAAAAGATACGAGGTCCTCACAAGGATGCCAGAAGTTGAGGGAGAAAGTGACCCTGGCCCTGCTGCTTGTCTAGAGGCTCAGGTTGTGGGGAGACTGGCCACCTGGTATAGGAGGTCCTTCTGTATTTGTGTTACTTTCATGGGTTGAATAAAGAAGCTGCTTTATTTATTTGCCTTTTGATAGGGCAAAAACTTAGGTAGGTGAGGAAAAGAGAACTGAATGCCAGGAGGAAGAAGGCAGAGTCAGAGAGAGCCACCATGGAGTCGCCAGAGTCAGACATGCTGAATCTTTCCCGGTAAGCCACAACCTCGTGGTAAACACAGATTAATAAAAATGGGGTAGATCAAGATGTGAGAGTTGGCCAAGAAGAGGCTAGATATAATGGGCCAGGCAGTAATTTAATTAATATAATTTCAGTGTGGTTATTTTGGGTGTAAGCTAGCTGGGTAAGGTGGAACAAGGGGCCTGCACTCCTACTACTACAGAGTGGCACCCTATGTGATGGACTAAATCCACTTAAAAACCTGACAGGGCTTAAAAAGAACACAGAGAGAGTTTAATACAGCTTTTTGTTGGTTGCTGGCAGAGTATCACAGGTCCTTTAGGGGAAATTCTCCTGATTCAGCTGTAGAAAAAAAAAACAAAACACCGCGCCATTTTAAAACAAGGCTTCCTGGGCCCTGCCGCCAGTGCAATCACTGGCTATGGAGCATTTCTGGGCACAGATGTTTGTGTGCCCACTCGGGGTCGGGAACAAGGTACCTGAGACCATGCCTTTGGCTTGGCACTCCCTACCTGGGTAGGCAACTGGATCAGGTCTACTAGAAAGTGGCAGTTTTAAAATACCAGTTTCTGGGCTGTGCCACCAGAGCCATCTCTGACTCCTTCAGGAGACAGAGCATTTGAATCGGGTTTGTGAGTAAAATGCTATGGCTTGCTTGATGGCAATATGGACTCGCTGTGTGCCTGGAACTGTGCGCAGCTCAGGAACACCAAATGGCTCTGAGGCACGAGCAGCTCCGCCATGCTGAACTGTGCTAATCTCAGGCACAAACTATCATAATTATTATAATAATAGCGCAGTTAAGGTTTAGACTGGGCAGGAAACAGGTAGTACCGTATTACCCCTACATGGTGCAACTTAAGTTCTTAAGAAGTGCTTAGCATTTTAAGAAGTGCTCCTGGATAATAAAGAATTATAGATTCACAATAGGACAGATTCAGACATAAAAGACATCTAAATGTTTCACACTGTTGAATAAAGGTACATAGTAGGCTTAAAAGAGAAAAGAAATAAAGAGTATATAGTCATAAAATAAAGTTAATGCTTTAAAAAAGGTAAAGTCTTTAAAGAGACAAAGTAAAGTGATAGAATAAAAATAAGCTACATAAAAATGGAAATATTAACAGAGTCTGGATTCTTTGTATTTTTGTGTTTTCTTTAAATTTTTGGACTGTAAAGGAGCTAAATACAGAGAGACATTTCATTGTGTGGTCTGCTAAGCTAAACCAGCATATATGCTCTAAAGGTATCATGACTTCCAAATGTGGGTCTAAGGATATGCTGCTTTGGAAAAGAGGTTTTCTTTTGTTTTCACAGAAGATGAGACCGTGTGGATTGCTTCTAGACCAATACGGTATGATAGACCATGCCCTCCTGAAAGGTCACTGTGAACACCTTCAGAAAATTACTTCACTCAACTGCTGACTGAGATGAACCTAGCAGACAGGTTATACCATGAAAGACCTGAATAACAGTGCCCCCATACAGCATGAAGCAGTTTTGAGAGAAAAAAAACCACACCTATATTCCAAAATATTTTTTATAAATGTTCTTTTACATTTAAAGGGGGATATGATATAGATATGAATAATTGACATTGGTGTAAATTTTGCTTTATTGATATAAATTTAAGTTCAACTTTGTTATATGTATATGTATTTGTGATCTTGATTAAGGTATTGTGATTGTGATTTTAATTTAAAAATGTAATGTTTAATTAGGAAATATAGGTTGTTAATGGATAATCATCTATAATAGTCAAGCTTGTAGTCATGTTAGTTAGATTTTCTAGATATATAGAGATATATTTCAGTTAGATAGGCATTCTTCATATCTTTCAAAGACTACAGAACATGGCATTTAATGTGTTTTAATAAATAACGACTTTTAATGACAATGAAACACCTCTGCTCCTGGCAGCACCAAGCTACTTCAAGAGGAAGATGGGCATCAAAGAGGCGCCTTATGGAGTTTGCTAGCCATTTGGCAAGAAACTGCTCTTGCCTGAACTGCTTAACTGGACACAAAGAACCTGCAGAGAGAGGACTGCTGAACTTGCCTAAAGGTGAGATGATCCTTTAGGGTTCCAGGTTCATGAAAGAGTCTGAGAGACATTCTGCAGGACACAGAAGAAAGTGACTGAACTGTCTTTGAAATTTCTGCTTCATGGAAAAGTCTACTGGATACTATGGGTCTGTAGGCTGAAGATGGATGTCCCAACAGTACAGAATAACTTTGGGTGACTGTCCAGGCAATGAGATGTCTCTGTCATTTCTAGAGTTTTGCTTACAATGTACTTCCTGCTTACTTAGGTAATATTATATCCTTCTGGAGTCTTTGATGGAGTTGAAGAATGGATAGTTATAGTTATAGCTTTCCTTTGTTATGATAAAAGATAAAATAGATCTAAATATTGTAACTGTAATTCTTGCTTGATAACTGTTTTGTTATATGTAATTTTACTATGTTAAAGTTAAAGCCTTCTTTTCTCTTTTGTTTAAACATAAAAGGGGAAATGGTGTAGGAGGTCCTTCTGTATTTGTGTTGCTTTCATTGGTTGAATAAAGAAACTGCCTTGGCCTTTTGATAGGGCAGAAACTTAGGTAGGTGGGGAAAAGAGAACTGAATGCTGGGAGGTAGAAGGCAAAGTCAAGAGAGAGCCACCATAGAGTCGCCAGAGTCAGACATGCTGAATCTTTCCAGGTAAGCCACAACCTCATGGTAAACACAGATTAATAGAAATGGGGTAGATCAAGATGTGAGAGTTGGCCAAGAAGAGGCTAGATATAATGGGTCAGGAAGTAATTTAATTAATACAATTTCTGTGTATTTATTCTGGGTGTAAGCTAGCTGGGTGGGACTACTACAGCCACCGAAGTAGTGAATCCTCATTCTTGGACTGGCTCAGACAAGTTGGGCTTTTCCAGCAAGGAGAACCCAGAAAGCCCCCCACCATGCCCCCACCTTGGAAACCCCTTCTCCCATGCTCAGCTTTCATGGCCTTCAGAGGGAGTTCCCAAGACAGGAGTACAGGAAAGGGGCTTGTTCACCATGTCCCATGGTGGAAAGCCTATTTAAAGGCTGAGGGAAACGCCCCAGAGCTAAGGAGTTCCTGAGGGGAACCTACAGGAAGGATGGGCCTTGATGAGCCTTTCTTGTGCTGTTTTCTCTCTTCTACATCCTGATACCTCTCCCCATAGCACCTCCAACTCCATCCTCCATCCCAGAGTCATCCTGTGATGGTCCTGGTACCCACAGCACTGTGGGTCCCCCAGCAATGATCCTGGGTCAGGATAGGGACAGAGCTTTTCCACAGGAGGGAGTCCTTGAAGGTTTCAGAATGTTTGGGTGGTGTGTTTCTAAGCTGGCATCAGTAGAGAAAGAGCCCTGGAATGAGGTCCATTGAGGATGCAGCTGCAAGGGTATCTGGGCACCAGTGTGTCAGACAAGATGATTTCTCAGACGGCCCAGTACTGCCTCTCTGTCTGATAGCTTGACAGTGGAAGACAGACTGGTGGAGGGTGCCAACACCCCTGCTTAGGGCTGAGGACACTGAGAAGATGACCCACTCAAGGCTATGGACTCAGGATCGGCACTGGGACATCTTGTGGCTTTCTGGTATTTGGAGCCCCTTGTCCTCACTGAACTATCACCTTCCACAGCCACTGTGACTAGGTGGGGAACTAAACTAAGGTACCCAGAAGGACCTGCCAGGGGCTTGCTTTGAGCCAAGCACTGTGGTAAGCACTGTCACACAGGACACCTGGTAACCCAGTGAGCCCTCGGAAGATGATTAGAAGAAGAGAGCCCAGAGAAGATAAGGGGCTTGGTCAAGGACACATAGCTAAGTCTGCACGATGCAGCAAGTGGAGTCTGTTATTTCCCTCACAGCTGCTGCTAGCACCGCACTCTGATCTTGCAAATGCATATTTTCACTTAGAGTCACATTCACCCACCCTGCTATCTTCTGCCTGCTTTTGACACCTCTGTCCCTCTCTATCTCCACTTCCTGACTCCCCCTGGCCCAGAGGTCAATCCAAGGTTATTGTACTTTCAATGTCAGGTCAAAACACACCTCCAGGAAGACCTCCCTGATTCAGAGCCAGTCAGGAGCAACCATTTTCACAAACAGATGGTGCCTTGTTAATTGTGTGACATAACCGTCCTCCATTTGTCCTGTGAGTGTGCAGTCACCACACAGGGCTGTGGTAACGCGGTTAGTGCTTACTAAACATCTAACACTACCTGGCATACATGCAGCAGACACTCAAACACCAATCACTTTATAATAATTTGCTCTCTGCAGGTTTCCCAAACACGCTGTGTGTGTATATACATTAGTTCAAGAGATGGAAGTATTCAAGCACTTACGGGGTATAGGCTTGTGTCTGGGTAACAAGGGGCTAGTCGCTGCCATTTGGGTTCTGGTAAGGATGAAGCTGGATGTGCCTCACTTTTCCTGGCACAAGACTCCCTTCTGAGGCTTCAAGCACCTGAGCTGAGAAGCACTGATTTTCAAGGTTGGCTGTTCTCGAGCAGGCAGGTGTCGCCATCTGGTGGGGCCGCTGTTGAAAAAGCAGCCTCTGGCTCAGAGCGCCAGGATAGGTACTTTCATTGGGCTTGGGCGCCCCCTAGTGAAGATTATGAACAATCACACTCAGTCGTCTTCAGCCTCACAATCACCTGAGTCTTTAAAATGCCCTTGATATAAATTAGTGTACAAATTCAGAATGTGAGGTGCTGGAGATTCAACCACTGAACCTGGTTTCTGAACTCAATTCCCACAGCACTTGACCCTGGGAAAGTTTGTGTCTGAGAAGCATGGTTTTAAAGGACTTCTGCAGATGTATTTGTCCACACACACTCGCAGAGTCTGTAGGCACCTGCTTCCCCTGACCTTTTCTTTTGTTGTTATTGTTTTTGTTCTGTTTTTTGTTTGTTTTTTTCAAGAAAGGGCGTCTCAGTGTCACTTTGGTTGTTTTGGAACTTGCTCTGTGCATCAGACTGGCCTCAAATTCATAGAGATCCACCTACCTCTGCCTCCCGAGTGCTAAGATTAAAGGCGTGTGCCACCACCTGGCCCTCCTTCCCATTTTACAGAGCTCCTCTGGCACATTAGGACTGCTGGTCACCCTTAGACCAGAGCAGGGGAGGTCAGTGCTCTCATTTCCCACTTGAAGATGCCCTGGGGTGGCACACACCTAAAACCCCAGCATTTAGAGACTGAGGCAGGACGGTGGCAAGTTCTAGGTCAGCCTGGGCTATAGAGCAAAAACCTGTATCAAACACCCGAAGCATGGGGCATGTAGTTCAATAACAGAGTCCTTGGCAGACATGTGCAAGACACTGAGTGTGAGCCTCAGCAAAGAGAACAACGATAGGAACCTGAGGTAGCAATGGCGCAGAACTTTCTTGCCCGGGGTCAAACAATGCTCTTCCTCATCCGTCTGTCTATTACGATAGTTGTCATATTTATCCTGGCTGGGGTGAAGATGAATCGGGTATTGACCTGCTAGTCAGAGGCAAAAACAATGTGCAACACTTTCAGTGATCATGGCTTGCGATTGTTACTGTGTTGGCAGCTCCCACCCAAAGGACTTCAGTGCATTGGTTCACTGGGTCCTGAAAAAAAAATCCTTAGGATGTATTATTATAACAGGATTTCCTTTATGTGTGATGAAACCAAGACCCAGAGAAGTTAAGACACTCACTCAAAGTTGCAGTGAGAGAGCACTGTGCCAGTGAGTGAGCACTGACCCAGTGGGAGTACTAACACAGTGAGTGAGCACTGACACAGTGAGGGAGCACTGACACAGGGAACACTGACCCAGTGAGAGCACTGACACAGGGAACACTGACACAGTGAGTGAGCACTGATACAGTGAGGGAGCACTGACACAGTGAGGGAGCACTGACACAGTGAGTGAACACTGACACAGTGAGAGAGCACTGACACAGTGAGAGAGCACTGACACAGTGAGCACTGACCCAGTGAGAGAGCACTGACACCGTAAGTGAGCTCTCACACAGTGAGGGAGCACTCACACAGTGAGTGAGCACTGATGAAGGCTCTTTCTACTTCTTTCCCTGGCTTGCATCCCAGACGTGAGGGTTGCAAGGCACAAACACAGATGAGCCTCCCGTTCTCCTTAGGAGGTGAAATGACCTATCTCTGCAGTCATGCCTTATGGGGCCTGGAGCCAAGGTTGAGGTGCAGGAATCCACATTTTGCAGACCCCCATTGACACTGGAAAATGTCAAGAGCCAGTCACTGCCTCAACAGCCAGCTGGTGACCACAATCCTTTCTAGTGACAAGATCCAGCTCTAATTTTTCGTTTTTCTTTCTTTCTTCTTGTTTAGATGTTTGTTTGCTTGTTTTTGTTTTTTGGAGACAAGGTTTCTCTATGTAACTCCACCATTGCCTGGCTGTTTTTTTTTTTTCTGAGAATCCAGTAGATTCTCTTTCTTGTATGCAGCAGCCATCCAGCAGCTACATGGCCTTCCGGCCCAGGCTCCTGGTGCCCAGGATCTTTGTTCTATAACCTCACTCCCTTTAGTTAGAAATATTGGCACAGCTCTCTTTGCCGTCTGTATGGGCAGCCTAGACCAGATTCCCAAACACCCTACATCCTGCCTTCCAACCAAACCTCTCCATGGGTTCCACCCTTTTCAGGCTCATCCAGTTTCAGGGTTCCCTTTCTCCCCTACTTTGTTAACACACCATCCCACTTGACAGTGACCAAGACCTCCCTTCACTGTTAGAGGGACTAGGGTAGAATAAGGGGGAGATCTGGGCATTCTACGGCTCCCTTTCAGGCAATGCCCAGCTTCCCCAAAATAGTCAAACATGGGCATAAAATAGATCAAGAACAATGCAGACCTCATTTCTGAGCCACTGGGTGCCTTGATTCAGGTTCCCAGAGGGCCATACCTGTCCCTGTTCTCCTACCCGTGTCCTTCATGGGCAAGATGCAAGACCTGTTCTGCTTAGAAGGGGCTGCTCTGCCTTTGGCACCTGCAGCATTGCCAATGCATGCTCGCACTACAAGCAAGAGAATACCTGACCACGCACCAACAGCTGCAGAGAGATCCAACAGGTGCTGAAAGTTAACATGGGGCTCTCAGGCAGTTCAGGTGGTGTGCTATTCCTTCCATGATAGTATCCAGGAGGACTTCTCAGAGGAGGGGCCACTAGAGTGGAGCTCTGAAGGCCTGGGGTAGGGGAGGAATGCTCCCAGCTGAGTGGCAGGGGCAGAAAAGTCTTGCAAGCTCACACAGACATGCACAAGTTATACAACATGATTAGCATTGAACAAAGGACCTTTGGGTAGAGGATGGGGTAGGCCCAGCTGTAGGATCCAGTTGGAGCCCCTGCCCAGCCCACTGAGCATCTCTTTTCCCCAGTCACAGACACACTGGAGGCCGAGGATTATTGCTAAATCCACAACGTGGCCTGCCACCCAGAAGGACATCTCTCTGCCTTCTGCTTTAAAAGCCATTGGCACATCTGAAACACGGAAGCCTGGGGCAGCAAGGGCAAACAGGAGTTTGCCACAAACTTCCCCAACCCCTGTTGCTACATGCTGTCTGTTTCACGCCCGTTTGGTCTGTGGGCACTAAGGAGCCACAGAAGGTGGTTGCGCAGGTGTGATTAGGTTTCTTTATGAGGTGTTTGCTCCTAGAAGAGCTGCAGGAAAGCTTAGGTGAGGAAGACTGCCCAGGCCAGACAGATGCTGAGGGCTAGGGCTGACTTTCAGGGTGAAGACCTGGCCTGGAACTTTGGGGACAGGTTGGAGAGAACCAGTCACCAGCTGCCATATTCATTCCCTCCTCCCTCCACTCCCATGGCTTTTGTTGCCCCCTGTGAAGATCATGTATCTGTTTCTCGTGGTCCACCATAGCTATGGGCCCCTGGTTCACCCAGTTATCCATCCACATCCTTGTAGATGGTGTGTGGATCCAGCTCGGGGTGGTTGGAAGGGAGAAGGATGAGCATGCCGAAGGCAAAACACCATGTCGTCTGTGAGGCTTCTTAAACCAGGCTGTTCTGCCCGGAGTCCAGTGGGGCTTGGGGGACTTGGAGAGCCCTGGCTCCTTTGGTGGCCGGATGTAATACTCTGCTCTAGCAAAGAAGGTTTCTTTCATCTTTCTCTTTAGTTTCTTCATTTCCCCAAGCATGTTAGATTTCTGTTGTTGTGAAAAAACACTTGAGACAAACAAAAGAAAAAGAAAGGTTTATTTCTAGCCATGATCAGTTGCTTTATTGCTTCTGGGCCTGTGGTAAAGTAGAATATCGTGAGCAGGGAGGAAAGGGACTGGAGAGAGGGAGAGAGAGAGAGGGGGGGGGCAGAGAGCAGAGAGCAGAGAGAGAGACAGAGAAAGAAGGGGGAGAGAGGGAGAGGCAGACAGAGAGGGGGGAGAGAAGAAGAGATGGAGAGGGAGAGGCAGAGAGAGAGAGAGAGAGAGAGAGAGAGAGAGAGAGAGAGAGAGAGAGAGAGAGAAAGAGATCACCCTTCCAGGGAACACTATTGGCCTGCTTCTTCTAACTACCTCCCACTTCCTCAAGTTTCCCACTTTCACTAGTCCGTTAAGTAATGGAGTTACTGAAGAGGCCAGGGTTGTCACCAGTCAACCTCTTCCCAAAGGTCACATCTGTGAGCACTGATACACTGAGAATAAACCTTCAACGTGTGAGCCTTGGGGGACCACTTTGGCTCCACAGCATATCAGCAAGGGCGATTTTGACCAAGACCATCTCACATGGCTGCTGAGAGGAGCAAATCATCTATTCCAGGTTGAGGACTGTACCCGGCCCACAGTAGGTGCTGCCCAGACGTGAGTGGGGGTGCTCATGTTGCTAGACATCCTTGTGGTATCGGCAGAGGGCACCTCGCTGAGGAGACATTCCTTAAGAGGATAAGGATTGGGTAGTTCACTACCTGGACTTCTCAAGAAGATCTTATCCTCAGAACCCAGAGTTCAGGACCACCGTATGGAGGCCAGATGTGAGCACGGTCACTGTAGACAACAGCTGCTTGAGCAGGCAGCAGTCGACCTGGGGGTGAGTTGACTCAGGGGCACTGAATATGTAATGGACTCCCCAGCTGAGAATAGCCAACCACTGATAGGCAAAGGCAACCAGGTGTCAGAATACAGAATACCCCTTGCCTCCCCCACTGTGTCAACTGCAATGGAGTGATTTTCGATATTGAACCAGAGTTGTTCATGGGGGTGAAAGAGAATCAGCTTGGAGCTGTTTTTCAAACGAGTGAGTCACTGTATCTTCTAGCTCTTGCCAGGTAACAAACTGCTCCAAGATAGAACTTAAAAGGACAAACCTTTATTTTTCATTAGTCCACAGGATGATGGGGTGGGACTGCTGCCTGCATTGAGGTTGGGCTCCCTTTTGCTGGCAGAACTGAGGAGTTAGTAGGGAGGGCTGGACCAGGCTGACTATGTAGTTGTGTATATGCAGGTCTACAGCTAGTGGGCTCGCTCCTCTGGCAGGCCAGTCCGGGCTTTCTTGGTGATGGGTAAGGCTTGTGGTACAGAGTCAGAAGGGATGTAAAGCCAGGTTCAGAATAGAAGTGCACCTTGCCTCTCTTGTCGCAGACAGCTCTAGTCTATGATAGGGCAGCTACAGAGTCACGCTGTAAAGGACACATATGAAGAAAGGTGGAGGGGGTTAGTTTGTGGTCTACTGTTATGTTTTAAAAGTGAAATACGCCCCCCCAAAGACTGTCTAGATGGTTCTGGAATTATTTGAGGGTAAGTCATAGATAGAACCTCTGGGCATGGGACCTAGCTGGCACACCTAGGCCTCTAGGGTGGGTACTGATGGTCATGCCCTGTCTGGTGTCCAGTGTGAGCTCTCTGCTTCCTTCTGCCATTGCAGTGTGAACAGCTGCTGGAAGTTCCTGCTGCCACAGATGGACTGCTTCTGCCACCCCATCTTGCCTGTTATGATGGACTGTTACCTCAGAACTGTGAGCCAAAAGGGCTCCCTTCCTTTAAGTTGTCTCTGTCAGATATTCTGTCCTAGCAAAGGGAAAGGAAACTAAGACAGTCACCTACCAACCTGTTAAAATTTCTATTTTCTATTAGCAATTTCCCATCATCTCCAGTAGACTGGAGTCAAATATGAGACACCCATGTAGATGGATACACTATCTGGTTTATGCAACCTCTCCAGGTCTCTGTCTCTTGTATTTTTTCACACCTGGCTTCTGTAGATAAGTGACTCGGCAACTTCCCCTCCAGTACTATCAGTTCATATTCATCAACCATTGGGAGCTTCCTCTCATCTCCAGGAGAAACCTCAACTTCTCTTGCTGGAACTAAAGACTTTTTACCATCCCAGGCTTAACCTCTGCCTCTGACTCATGCCTCTCTCTTCTGTTGTTCTCTTACCGTTAGCCTTCACCGGTGTTGTAAACATAAGACTCTTTCTTAATGTTCTTTAGTATCTGTCTGTTTTGCAAGAGTTTCTTCTTCCAGGAATTCTCTCCCTTGGTCTGATGACACCCAGTTCAATGGCATGCCTACAGTCTTTGCTGAAACCACACTCCACATCCTGTCTCACCACCATTAGCTACTCTTTCTCCAACTCACTTATTGCCACCAAGGACACACTCACTGCCCACCTTCCCTTTGCTCTGTCTCCAGTGAACAGTCTGTCACTCATAGGCAACGATCAGAGGAGCTGGGGCAGGAACACAGACTCTGGGTACAGATCGACCCACAAGCAAGTCCTGCTCCCACTGATTATAAACTCAGGGATGCTCATAAATTTTTCAGCAATCCTTCTGAGCCTCAGTTTCCTCATCACGAAAACAAGCAGCTCACACATCTGCCTCAGGGCACTGTTTTGAGAGGGGTCCATCAAGGAGAGAGCCTGTGGAATGTGCTTTGTGTGGTGCCTGGAGTGTGGCAGGTGTTCCGTAAGTCTCCACACCTGAATATGAGGAGTGAAGCCCCAAGCCTTCTGGAGCCTCTACCTCCCAGCCCCCCTTCCCCCAGCCTCTCCAACTCCATCCTGACAGCAAATAGCACCTCTGTTCTAGCAGCCTTGTTCACTTCCTAATCACTTTGCAGGAATAGAAATGAGAGTCACGAAACACCCACAAAACTCGAAAGTGTTTCTGTTTGGGGTTCAGAAGGTTGGGGATCAGTTGCCTGTCTCTATCTCACAAATAAATTAATGGAGTGGCAGCTTTGTAGCAAAATATGATCCTTGAAGAGAGGATTATGGGTACTAAATCCAGCTAGAATATGCTGCATATGTGCAGGGTGTGTGTGTGTGTGTGTGTGTGTGTGTGTGTGTGTGTGTGTGTGTGTGTGTAGCAAAGCTGCAGTAATCATACATTTACAACTAATAAATTGGGTCTTTTAATTCCACTGCAATAAGCCTTTGAAATATAAGCTCTCATTTCAGACTTACAGAACATGGCTTCTCAGGACTGTAACTCTCCAGCGCACATTACCACTTATAATTAAATTCACTTTTAAGAAATCTGAAGCACTTTTGTGGATTATCTCTCCACTCAATGTCACGATGGTAAAATTAATGTGTAATCTGTTGAATGCATTTGGTTCGTGTTTGGATAAAACACATATCCTCTGCTCTCAGAGGCTATTGATCAAAAGCTGGAAAGTCAGATAAGATGTAGGGGGTGTACATGACTTCTCTGGAACAGAGCCAGAGCAAAGCCAGGCATGTCTTTCCTATCCCTACTTCCCCAAAGGGGTACCCATCCTCATGAAAAAGGAATGTCTGAGTTACTTGAAAAGGCAAAAAAAAAAATGTTAAATTATGGTCAAATTATCTGCTGGAAATGATGCAGTCATAAATCTTGCATAGCAATTGACTTGGGGCCCCTGGCTGGATGATCAGAAGGCAGAGTCCTAAAAGGGCCCAGGTTGGTGAATGTGTGAGAAGGCTTACACAGACGTACACAGGGCCCAGGGAGAAGCTAAGTGGAAAGGGGTGGGAATCTTGAACTTAGACAAAGGCCCCGTGAAAGTAGTCCCTTGAAGAGTAAGAGTACAGCCCTGAGCCTTGGATAAATAACCCAAGAACTCTGTAACAAGTTTTCCAAACCTCAGACATACAGAGCTAAGGTTTTACTACTCAATCCAAATCTGAGAATGGTTGCATCTATGCTTGGGCCTGTTCCTAATTCAGGCCTCAAGCAAAGTAAAGGCCAGAACACGAGATGTTGAGAGTGGTGGGGAGGACTGGATATGTCACTCCATGGTGGAATGTCTTGGCCTTGGTTCAGTGTCTCAGAGACAGAAAGGCGGTGTGTGTGTGTGTGTGTGTGTGTGTGTGTGTGTGTGTGTGTGTGTGATTCTTCCATCAGCAGAAATGTCACTCAAGGTTTGTTCCTTTCCTGCGACCCAGAAGATCTTTGTTTAAAAGACAGCGCTTTCCTGAGAAAGGCAGCATGAATGAGAAGATAAATATTAGCATGTGCCTGGGGACCTGCATGACCTTTGATGGAAGTGGCCGCTCTGACACTCAGAGAATGAGACAGTGGCCAGGTCACCCACTACGACCACTTTCAGTGGTCACCAGGAATCAGAGGCAGGGACGAGGACAGGAAGGTGTGCGTAGGTGAGGCAATGTATGTGTTTGTAGGTGTCTCTGTGTACTCGCCTACTTGTGTGACCCTTGATGCACATGTTCACCTGTGAGTGTGTAGGAGTGTGCGCACATGTGTCTGTGTGCATTGGGTGTGGGGGTGTGTCTGTGTCTGAGGCTATAAGTACGTGTCTATGTGTCTAAGTATGTCTGTCCGTTTGTCTCTAGCTTCAGCCACTGAGTTGCTCTAACAGAGTATCCAAAACTAGAACAATTGTAGGTAGCAGGGATGTACTGCCCAAGTTCTGAGGCTGTGACAGCTGAGACAAAGATGCTGGGAGATCTGGTATCTAGTGAGAGCCTGCTGTCCGGTTTGTAAACAATGGCCTTTCATTGTGGCCTTATATGGTAGGAAGGGCAGGAGGTCTCTTCCCAGCCTCTTTCACAAGGACTCCAGGCTCTGTCACCTTACAAAGGCCCCACCTCCTAATAGCATCCCCTTGGGGAGAAGGATTTCAATATGAATTTGGAGGATGCACTCAGACGTGGAGGTCTCTGGATGTTGAGTGTCTTTTTGTTCTTCTTTGTGTCTCTGTGCTGTGTATTGAGTCTGGGTGTCTTTGACTCTGTGTCTGTGTGTCTTGCTGAGGCTGTGAAATGCATGAGTCTGTCAGTATGCACATTTATGTATGTATTTCTGGTGTCTGAGTATGACTGAGAAAGAATGAAATCATAATGTAAAAAGATAGAGCACCAGGCGGTGGTGACACATGCCTGTAATCTCTACCCTTGGGAGGCAGAGGTAGGCAGATCTCAGTGAGTTTGAGGCCAGCCTCATCTACAAAGCAAGTTCTAGGCCAGGCAGGACTGTTACACAGAGAAACCCTGTCTCAAAAAAAAAAAAAAAAAAGAAAAGAAAAGAAAAGAAAAAAAAAGCAACAAAGAGAACATAGCAAGAAGTGGGGTATGGGCCTCAAGCAAGTCCCTCCTCATCTCTGGTCCCTAATTCCCACCAATAACGTGATAGTTTCCAAGTAAGCCAGTCAGTCTACAAAGGATTCACTTACTGTGCGTAGTCTTCATGCTAGACACTGTGGCTGAGGCCATGGGAACTGCTAAATCAAGGTCCTTATCCTTATCAGTGACGTCAAGTGAGGGACACAAGTCTGGTCTCTCCCTGCATCCTCATACCAACCGTAAGGAGGGCCATTACCTATGTGGAAGAGCCACCTCCTACAGCTCTGCATGCTACTGAGGTCACCCTCCTGTGTACAAGGTGCAGTCAAGGCTGGCAATGCCAAAGAGCATGACAGGGAACCCTTTTTGCATAGTTCCTTTGATGGAAGCCCCACACTCATCTTTCTTTGAGAATGTACTAGGTATCACGTTCCTGTGCTCCCTCCCCTTTGACTGAAGATGTCAGATCTCTATTTCAGCTGTCATGGAGGCTTTGATCCTGGCAGAGGTGGAATCTTTGACAGATTCAAGCATGTTAATCTAGTGAGAGTCACTCAATGGATCAAGCAAAGGCTACAGCTGACCTTGAGCTTGAGATGGAGTCAAGAACCAGAAGGGCTATAACTTGTAACCACAGTCTCCTTAACATGTTCCAGCTGGTCCTGTGGGAAAAGAGAACTCAAAGAAAGGCATTGGCTCAAGGCACATTCAAGACAGAAGCTACAGCAGCGAAGACAACTTTTAGCCCTTGGTCCTTCTTAAAGACACATAGACATTTAAAACTCTCTGGCTAATTCCCTCTCTAAAGTCATAAATAGGACCAAAACCAGGGTTGGACATGAGTTGGGACTTGGGGTTAGACTCGTTCCTGTTTCTTTTTTTAAAAAGATTTATTTATTATATATACAGTATTCTGCCTGCATGTATGCCTGATCTCATTATAGATGGTTGTGAGCCACCATGTGGTTGCTGGGAATTGAACTCAGGACCTCTGGAAGAGCAGTCAATGCTCTTAACCACTGAGCCATCTCTCCAGCCCTGTTCCTGTTTCTTTTACATTACCTTGCACCTGCAGGTACTAATGAATATTCAATGCATAGGAAGTGAATAAATTAACAAGTGGATAGATGACTGTGTGGATGGATGAGTAGAAGAATGATTGACTAAATAAATAGATGGGAAACTATATGTGTGGATAGATGGGTGGGTATGGATGGATAGATATGGGGATAAAGGGATGCAGATATGGGTGAACTCATGGATGCTTAAGTGGATGGATGGATGAATAGATGAATGAGTAGATGGATGGGTGGGTGGGTGGATGGATAGATGAATAGATAAATGAGTAGATGGATGGATGGGTGAGTGGATGGATTGATGGATGAGTGGAGGGATGGGTGGGAGAGTGGGTGAATGGATGGATGGATGGATGGGTGGGTGGATGAGTGGATGAATGGATAGGAGAGTGGGTGAATGGATGGGTGGATGGATGGGTGGATAGATGGATGGATGGATGAGTGGATGGATGGATGGATGGATGAGTGGATGGATGGGTGGGTGGATGGGTGGATGGGTAGGTGGATGGATGGGTGGATGGGTGGGTGGGTGGGTGGATGGATAAATGGATGAGTGGATGGATGGGTGGGTGGGAGAGTGGGTGAATGGATGTATGGATAGGTGGGTGGGTGGATAGGTGAATGGATTAATGAGTGGGTAGGTGGGTGGATAGATGGATGGATATTGAAACTGAGAGAAGAAAAAAGTCTTTGAAGTCCAAGAGTACCATCCTAAAAGTAAAGGCTATAGTTCATCCATATGCCTGGTTTACTTTTGTCATAGAATTGACCCATGGGGGGCAAAAATATTTAATAAATAGCCAATATAAAAATCACAGAAATATTACATCTTAAAAATGCAGGTTTCTGGCTTTTCTTTTTTCAGGCCAAAAGACAGCAGGCTTGCATTTCACATGTAAGCAACTGTGGAGTAGACCAGAAGCTGCTCCTTTGGAAAGGGGTGTGATTTCTAATCTTCCCCCAACCTACCTCCCACCTACTTTCTCCACCTACTACTCTCCACTTCCCCAAATACCCAATCACATCACCTGTCAGCCCACAGGTATTTGAGCTTTCCGCCTTCTAGAGTAAAAGGAAGTCCTGATGCTCGCTACTCTTAGTTTGCTGTGCTTAGCCAGTCTGAGCTGGTATTTTCTCCACTTGCTCCCCCAATCTTTCCACTCTGCTATGGACAGTGCTGGGCTGTGCAGCATCTGATGACATCTTGAGCCTCAGCAGAAGGAACAGAGAAACCTCCTGATGGCCTCTGTCACCCTCTCCTCCAGCTTCCCCTGAGGGTGGGCCTTGGCCAAGGGCTCCCCAGACATAAAGGAAGGGTGGCTAGCTGAGGTCACCGTGCTGGAGGGCCCAGAAGCTGGGTTTGAAGAAAGACACAGCCAGCCTTCCTGAAGTTGAAAGGGAATGGTTTCTGAAATGTCCCTCGTGCACTTTTGTATTTCATTGACATTTTAATTAAGACTGGAGCACTCTTTGGGGAGCTCTGCTCTGAAGTTGAAATCACTTTAATATGCTGCCCTCGCCTAAAGCTGCAGATGAATGGGAGCTTGGGGTTCTCATCTGTTTCCTGGCACTTCGTGATTCCTTTGCACCACACATGATGATGTGAAGATGGTTTATGAGCTTCTATTGGATAAGTGCAACCATATCAAGTCATAATTTTGCTCAGTAGATTTTCTCTAAGAAGATTAAAGTTGCAGCCAGGCCTTCCCCTATGGGAAGAAGGGCTCAGTGTCACCTCAGCTTCCCAGGAGTTAAATAGTTACTATAGAGGCTGGAGAGGTAGCTCAGTTAGTAAGTGCTGGGTTGACATGAAAATATGAGGTCCTGGAGAAGCTGGGTGCTGTGACAGGTGCCTGAAATCCTAGGGCTCAGGGAAAGGGCAGAGTTATATGGATCCCTGTAGCTCACTGGTCAGCCAGTCCAGGCTGTCGGATTCAGTGATCTGGATTCAGTGAGAGACCCTGTCTCAAAAAATATAGTGGAGGGAACCAGATGGTTAACAGTATTCCTGCTCTTGCAAAGGACCTAAGTTCAGTTGCCAGCACCCATGTAGGGCAGCCCACATCTGCCTGTAGCTCCAGCTCCAGCCATCCACCACTGACTTCTGCACTGCACCTGTACTCATACACACACATACACACAATTCAAAACAAAGCGTTTAAAAACACAGTGGAAAGTAACAAAAAGAGACATCTTCTGTGACCCCTGGCATCAGCCACATGCATGAACACACACACACACACACTCATACACACACCACACACACACACTCATACACACACACCACACACACACCACATACACACACTCATACACACACACCACATACACACGCACACACACACACTTATACACACACCACATACACACACACTCATACACACACACCACACACACCACATACACACCACACACACACCACATACACACACCACACACACACCACATACACACACCACACACACACACTCATACACACACACCACACACACATACACACACACACACAAACACACTATAGAGGGTTGAAGCATTCTGTTTGAGAGAGTAGGTGATGGTCATTACTATGAGGTCATAGCCTAAAATTACCGCCTTGACATCACTGCTGTGTTGGCTGGGGATTCATTCATGCACATTAGAATTGGACCCCCGTACATAAACTTTGTCAATGCCCACATTGCAAATTTTTGGTTACAGAGCTCTAATGCCCTTTTCAGTGTTCAAATTCTTTTCCCTTGGTGGTGAAAACCTGAAGCTAATCAGAGGAGCATGATGTGAGGTCGGCCCACTGTGCTGTTCATCCCCAGCTTGGTGCATGCTCACAACTCTCTCTCTCTCTCTCTCTCTCTCTCTCTCTCTCTCTCTCTCTCTCTCTCTCTCTCTCTCATGTATCAGTCTGAAATGATGCTTCTTCTAAAGCAGAAACCAAATGAAGAATGTTGAAAAAGCAGCTCCTACCCAGGCTCGCAAATTTAAACAAGTGGGGGGAAAGTCTTATTTAATAAATGTCTTTGAAAAGCATGGGTATTCATCTGTGAAGAAAAGATAAAGCTATATTCCTACCTCATCACTTACACTTAAATCAATCCTAGGTAAATCAGTGTCTCCATATGTACAACAAAACATACAAAAATTAAAGAAAGGGGGAACTTTAAAATAATCTGAGATTGGGCAAGAATTTTCAAATTATGACAGAAACACCAGAAGTCATAAAAGAAAGCATTGATCAACTTGCCAAAAATAAATCTTTATAAGGCTGAATGACAAGCACAGAAAGTAAAACAAACATGAGGAAATGTTTGCAACTCATAGCCTACAATGGTGATTTTGCTTAATATAAAAAGAGTTTCTAAGCCGGGCAGTGGTGGCATACACCTTTAATCCCAGCACTTGGGAGGCAGAGGTAAGCTGATCTCTGTGAGTTCGAGGCCAGCCTGGGCTACAAGAGCTAGTTCCAGGACAGGCTCCAAAGCTGCAGAGAAAACTGTTCTAGAAAAACCAAAAAATAAATAAATAAAAATAAAAAAAAGAGTTTCTAGAAATCAATAAGAAATATAGCAGTGAAAGACGCAAAGAATAAATAAGAAGAAAATTTTAAAAATACATATCAAAAAGGAAAAATAGCAAGCAATTGAACAAGAAAATGTGCTGAAAGCATGAGGATTGTATTTATAAAACTCTTTCTTTGCATTTGTTGCAATGCCAGATGTCACAGTTTTTGACCCTAGCCAATGGGACAGTGGCATCTACACTTAGAATGGCTCTTTTCATGTCAGTTAACCTAATCCAGGAACTCCTTCACAACATGTACAAAGGTTTGTCTCCTGGGTTATTCTAGATCCTGTCAAGTTGAAATTTGATATCAACCATGCCAGTGCCTAAGACTGCACACTTACACAGAAGAAAGGACTACTTATGTCACAGTTTTGAAAGATGAAAGTCCAAACATGGAGGCCCCCGTTTCCTCAGCCTCTGATGAGGACCCTTAGTCACCATTGCATAGCCTTATACGTGGTTCAGCGGGAGTCTGTGCAAAAAGAAGGAATTTCCCAGGGAAACAGAAAGCCAGGGAGAGTCAGAGATCAGACTTATTCTTCCATACTTGTTGGGAGCTGTGAACCCCCAGATCCTGAATTTCTTGTAAACAACGTGTTATGCTCGCAGCTGCTCTGAGCATGAAACCCTCAGGAGTTCCTGATGGCAGGGGAGTGGTTTCTAATGGGTTTGGCTAGGGCGTGGCTATCATTTAAGGATCCCTATATAAGCTGGCCCTGAACACAATAAAGGGAGCATTCTCGCATCAAGGATGACCTGTGTTTCTGTATGTGAGTCTTTGTGTGTTTCAATCTCCAGCCCCTTACCCCGTTCATGAACTGATAGCGTAGCACGTAGAGAACAGATGGGCCTGGTGAGCTACATATACCAACACACTAGAGGAAGCTCACTCCTGTAGACCAGCATTAATCACTCCCAAGGGCCCTGATTTCTCAGACCTTCCACCTCCCACTAGATCTCACCCCTTTCAGCTTCTACCATCTTGTACTCTCTTCACACTGGGGACCAAGCTTCAAACACTCAACCCTTGGTGGAGCAAACCACACCCAAACCACAGCAAGTAGTCAAAGAAAGAACCATGACCCAGAGAGCTTTTGGTGTTGTGACATAATTAAATCAGGGTACTGACAATGGGAAGCACAGTGAATGTCTGCTTTTGTGAGGTTTTTGGTTCACCAGTTCTTTTTATAGTTCTGTAGCTCCAGATTCCTAGCAGTGAGTGTGTGGATACATATGTGTATTGCATGCACAGATGTGTTAGTCTAAAAGACTCGAAAGTTCTAGACCAGTTCTACTGTCTAGTCCTGGTAAGCATTTGACAAATGGCACTTTGGTGACAGTTCATGATGGGAGAGTGTCTCAGTTCTTGTCTGTAAACGGAAGCGATTTGCCTCTTGATTTCTCTTACTGGGTTGTTTTTTACAGTTGTAAAGATGCAAATGAGGCCGGGTGGTGGTGGTGCATGCCTTTAATCCCAGCACTCGTAGAGACAAGTGTGATCTCTGTGAGTTCGAGGCCAGCCTGGTCTACAAGAGTTAGTTCCAGGACAGGCTCTAAAGCTACAGGGAAACCCTGTCTAGAAAAAAACAAAACAAAACAAAAAAATAAACAACAACAACAAAAAGCAATATGCAAATGAGGGGTGGGGATATAATTCAGTGGCCAACCGCTTGTCTAGTAAGGCCCTAAATTCTATCCACAGAACCAGTAATCCCTGTCCTCAAAAGTGATGTGAAGGGTGAGAAGCAATGAAACTGGAAAGAGCTATACACATTCATAATAAATACTAGGATTTCATGAGTCTTTGTCAAATTTGGCTTTGGTTTATTTGCATTTAAAATGTCAATCACCCCCATGCACCTGCTTGGCCACTGATACTCTGGGCCCTTGATCAAACTCAGGGTGAGTTACTAGATGGAGTCAGGTAGAGTACACGAAGTGAATCTGTAACACTGAAGCAGGAACACTGGTGCCTCTCCCCGAGTGCTCACCGCGCAGGTCTCCGGAGAGGCTGATCTGGACCGAGAGGATGGATGACAAAAGAAGCAATGATCAACCACAGCTACTTCAGAAGAAGGGGAACGGGTGGGGCCAACATCCACCTTCTCAGCAGAGCCTACTCCACACACATACACACATGCTGCTGAGGTCTTTCATAACATGCGTGAACAGGTGTGTCCAGGACTGTTTCCATGCTCTGTCTCAACTCTTTCCCCCCGGCACAGGCTGCGGGATGAGAAGACCAGGCTGGGTGTGTGGTGTGTGTGTATGTGTTAGGGGTAAGCTCTACTGAGAAGGTGGGTGTTGGCCCCGCCCTTCCCCCTTCTTTAGGCTCACTTGGTATAGATCAAGGAAGCATGTCACGCTAGGTCGAGGCCATACTCCACCCACCCCTTGCTGATAACAAGCTATGTGACTTTGCTAAGTCTTACTTCCTCTCTTAGCATTACCATCTATGACACTGATAAGAAGGCACAACTGAGTCACCATGGCAGCAGGAATGTGTGGTTTTGTCCGACATCTTACCTCTATTCGGTCTCCTTAGCCCTCAAATCATGGTAGAGTGGGCCAAGTGGAGCTTATCATCAGTCCTAGGTGGACAGGTAACCCCTGACTGGCTGTGTAATGGGAAGGGACCCTATTAGATTACAGAGATGCCTACTATCTTTGCTGGAAAATTTGACCAGAACAATTGATGCTTCCTATAGGATCTGTCATAGAAACATGATGGTGGCTGGAGATTCTGTTAGTGTTGTCTTTTTTTAAAAATAAATAAATAAATAAATAATTTGTCTTGGGTGTCTGTGTGTGTCTCTGTCTACCTGTGTGACTGTGAATGATATGCCCCTCTCTCTATGCACAGATGCCAGAGAGAGCATCTTTTATCCATCATGAGATTCTTCAATCCATTCTTTAGAAGCAGGATCTCTCCCTGAACGTGATGCTCATGTCTTTTTTAACCAGGCTAGATGCCGGTGAGTCCCAGTGATCCTCTTGTTTCAGCTCACCTCAGACCTGAGGCTGTAGGCATAAACGGGGTGCCCAGCTTCTTGTGTGGGTACAGAGATCTGAATCGCAATCCTCATGCTAAGCAGCAAGCATTCTTAACCTCTGAGCCATCACTCCAGCCCTAGTGTCTTAGTGCCGGGGTGATAACAGGCCTGAGGGTGACAGCCTGAGACACAATCTGGAGGTCAGGCAGCAAGTAGTAACCTTGCTGTATTCTTTATCTAAAAACATCTGGATTCTGAACTACATATGACGATGAGTCTCCAGATAAGTATCTGAATAGGTTCATAGCTAGCCTCCTCAACTCAAATGTAAAGATTGCTTAGAATTGCATATTTCTGGTTTCCTTGAAGAGGTGGAATGCCTGTTGTTGTCCTGCAGAGCCATTGGGAGTCACCCCTAGGATGACCACTGCCTGTCACTGAAATGTCCCCACTCACTACATGGAACCTGTCCCTCTGCATCTGGCTGTACAATCCTGCATCCGTTAGGAAGGGAGACTTGGCACTCCTCTTTTCACATGTTGACAGTCTATGAAGTGTCCCTAAGAGCTGTCATTCCACAATCAACCTCAAAACCCAGCAATACTGCTGTTGGATATGTTCCCAAAGGATGCTCAATCATACCACAAGGACATGTGCTCAACTATGTTCACAGCAGCATTGTTTGTCATAGCCAGAACCTGGAAACAACCTTGATGCCCCTCAACCGAAGAATGAATAAAGAAAATGTGGTATATTTACACAATGGAATACTACACAGCAGAAAAAATAATGACATCCTGAAATTTGCAGACAAATGGATGGATCTCAAAAAAAGAAAAACATATTGAGTGAGGTAACCCAGACCTAGAAAGACAAATATATGTACTCACTCATAAGTGGATTTTAGACATAAAGCAAAGAAAAACCAGTCTACAGTTCACAACCCCAGAGAACCTAGACAACAAAGAGGACCCTAAGAAAGACATACATGGATCTCATAGGAAGATAAAAATGACAAGATTTTCTGAGTAAAATAGGGGTGTGGGGGTCACAGGAAAGGGTAGAAGGAGAGAGGGGGAGAAGGGAGGGGAACAGAAAAATGTATAGCTCAATAAAAACAATAAAGAAAAAGAGATGATAACCAATTAAAAAAAAAGCTGCCATTCCTTGGATACCACTGTTTCTCTCTGTCCTACTGTTTTTCATCCTCAGGATGACGCCACCTCCCTTAGTGGGGTGGGGGTAGAGCCCCCTTCTGATGCCGCAATCCATGGATGCTCAAGTCCCTTTTATAAAATGGTTCAAAACTTGTCTACACTCTACACACATCCTCTCTCATGCTTCATTTCCTCCTGAACACAATAGAAATGCTGTGCCCAAGAGTCCTCTACTGTGCTGTTTGGGGAATAACAGCAAGAGAGAAAGCCTGAATAGTCATTACAGACACAGCTCTGTTTAGAATAGTTTCAAACTATAGTGTTTGATTCAGTAGAAGCCGAACCATTGGTAAATAAGGCCAAGCACACTGCTGATGCCTGCCAGAGTACAGGCACCAGTCATTCCCGTAACAGCCTGGGGGAAGGTCGCTGTTTTCCCTTGAGGAATCAGAGACCCCTAGTCCGTGGGAATTACTCAAGGCCATACCCGTAGGAAGAGTTGGGTTCGAACCAAAGCTATTGCAAGTTTCTCTTGACCTTCATCTCTGGGTCAATGCTTAGAGGTGACTGAATCTTAGACGACCTGTTTGATGGAGCTTTTATAGGGGAGAGCTGGGTATAACGAGAAAGAAGGGGCTGGGCTCTGGGAAGCTAAAACTTACAGGCAGCTGAGTTGCTTTCAGACCCATGGCTCATCGTTCTTGTTATCGCCATGAAGAAAGCACAAGAGTCATATTGAAGGACACACAGGTTTGTGGCCGAAGGACAACACCCACCTTGACAGTGGTTTGAGGGCCAGATTCTCAAAACCGCTTTGGGCTTTTCCATTTGCGCATGTCTTCACACCATCTTCTTCCACTCACTTAGCCCCGGGGAAATTCTGGTCCTGAACCTGGGCTGTTTGTTCTCTGGGCCCAACCATGCCCCATCTCCCGAGATGCCCCCTGGGTGACCTCTCCATTCTTCTCACCTTCAGACCTTAACAAGCAAAAAATTCAGCTCTACTGCCAAGTTGTCATATGGGACTGGGAGAGGATTAAACTGTAGCCAGGCAGGTAGCAGCTAAAAAGAAGGAGTTTGGGCAGGAGTGAAGTTAAATAAAGTGGCAAGATTGGAAGTCTCCCCGGAAATGGAGCTTCTGGTCTCCAACACACCACAGCGGGACTGGTGGGCTCTGTGCGAGTAAATTCATTTTGTTTTCCTGTGAGGAAATAATGATTAAATTATCAGAAACCAAGCCAAAAATCAAGCTGTCTGCCTACTCCCCCACATCCCAGGGTCCCTCTCACCTCCTGCTTATGAGGTGCCCGGCCTTATCTCCAGGCTTTATTTTAAATGTCCAACACATCTTATTAATGAAAGTAATAAGCTGCTGTTTATTATAAGTCATAATGGGAAATATGGCTATTTAATATAAATCTGACATTTAAATTCCACTTAGTTCTGAGATGTGGACGGTATCAAGGCATAACTCTTTACCCTGGAGTAAAAATTCCCTGGGTCTGCATTTTATAGCATTGAAGTTTTCAAAGTAATCAGGTTCTCTAGCTCTCTCTCTTTTCCCTTTTCCAGAGGAACCAAATTGTGAAGACATCTGTTCTGTTATTAATTTCACATAAATCTTAAGCTCCTCAAGGCCAGAAATGAGGCTTCATTCACGTCGAATTAATGAAACATGATTGTAAGTCCCTTGCATGGAAATGCTGTCACACAGTCTTGAGCCGCTTATAAGCGCGGAGTAATCTGGGGAACCGCCAGGGGACAGCCACTTGAAACCGGCCCTCCCCTCCCCCACGCCCAGAAAACAATGTCTGAAAATATCACAACACTAACCATGTCCTGAAAGATTACTAGCAGATGAGAATTTCTGGGAAATGAATCAGACTTTCTCAGTAAAGGATACGAGTATCTCAGGCGAAAGCAGATTGCGCAATCCCCAAGCTCCGTGGATACAGTTTAATAAGGGCGCCTCGGGCAGCTCTGGGATGCACCGGCCAGGAAGGGGGCCTGGAATTTCTTGCACGGATTTCTTTGGAAGTGGATGTTAGAGAATGTGCTACATGTGCCATAGATTTGAAACTGGAAACCTTGATCGGCCAGAGTCTGATGAAGGTGTCGAATGCCTTTGTGTATCCAAAAGTCTTTAGGCAATTGTATAACCACGTGTGCAGAAGCATGTGATTTCTGTATGCGTATGGGATGAAAATACGTATTGGAAATTTGTCTATTTATACGTACGAAAGACTGTGAGTTGTGTGTGTATAAATGTATGCGATTTTGTGTGTGAGCTCTATGAAAGTGTGTGTGTGTGTGTGTGTGTGTGTGTACAGCAGCCCTCTATGTCAGACCTGAGTCCACTGGAAATGGTCTTCCCCATTGAACCAAGTCCACTGAAGTCATCTTTAAAAAGAATCTGCTCTTGAGGCTTTGGTTCATGGGGCATGGTTATTTATTTGTTTATTTATTTTGGTTAAATCTCTGAGACATGCCAGCAGAAAGACTGTCTGAAAAGAGGCCTGGGAGCAGAGAGACTGGGATTTCTTAATCAAACTTCCAAGTGTTATTTTTGGTCTTCTGCTGAGCTGGGACCCCAAAAAGAATCTGCATCTGATATTTACATCTCAAATCTTCAGAGCCTCATTAGCTTTGATATTTATTTATTTATTTGGGGGAGGAAAAAAAAAAAGAAAGAAATTAAATCAAACAGAGAGACACCGAGTAAAACCTTTGAATGTAGTGCAAAATTAATTAAAACAGGCAGCTGATGGCTAGGGTGGAATACAATAGATTTCAGGGAGCAGACAATGAAACTAATTAGGCTCTGGTGGGAAAAATCCTGTCTCATTTGGTGACCATCCTTCGGTGTTAATAAGACACCAGTATTGATATTTGAAGAAGAATAACAGAATTTCATCCTGGGTTTTGTAATGGCCTCTCTATTTCCTTAACTGTGATCTTCCAAACTAAGCTAGTGAAACGATTTGACTTTTTTTAATTGTATGTGTCAGGGAAAATGATTTTGCTTTTTACTTTCAACTGCTTAGCTGTTACCTGGCCCCAAAATAGAGTACGTGGATGGAACCCAACAGTCACAGCCAAATACAAGGGACATTTAACTCCGGCAGTCAGCGTTAACCCAGACAGTGGAGCCCATTTGTGGATAGAAATAGAAACAATCTCAGCTCCGTTTTGCCTCTGGATATTTTGAAGCCTATTTCATCATCCATGCTTTGTAGATCTGTGAGAAATATTTGTATCTATCCAGTTGAAAAGCCCTTGGCCATCAGTGTAAGGAAGACTTTTAGCTTCGCTTAGTATGAAACAGTACCAAGGGGGCTGGCTTTCTCCTTGGAATAACGCCTTGGTATTCATGCTTTTTGTCCTTCTGTATTATGCAGCGGCACAGATGTACAACTGACCCAGTAGGACAATTTAATACACAGCTGACTTGTCACAAAATTTTCAAATTGGTCACATGAGTCTCTGGTGTGCCCCTGGTCTCCTTTCCAGTTCTTTTAGAATCCCTGTCTACAAGTGTCCAGTCCAGCATCGAAGGCTCTCAGGGTGATACCAAGCCATTACTAGCTTTTAAAAGAGACTACACTTTGAGAAATACTTTGATAAGCTTCAGTTCAGTATTTGAAGATGGCTAAAGCGCTAATGGTGGGGTTTCAGGCTTTGTGGTCCGTGGATGAAAGGATGCTTTTGAGCGAAAGGAATTCCAGCAGCCCCTCGAGGCTCAATGCACACGGGTAGCCGAGTGGAGAGAATTCAGTGAATTATGCCATTCAGTTTTTCTCCATGTAAAGTAAATCACAGTGATCTTAAGGATTTCTTGAAGCCTGAGTAGTGGCTGTAACCTTGTACCACAGAAAAATATGGAGACGGTAGGATAGAGATTTTGTCATTTCTGAAGACCCAAGGTATGTAAACAGCATATGTATTGAATGAATCCTTCCTTCCTTCCTTCCTTCCTTCCTTCCTTCCTTCCTTCCTTCCTTCCTTCCTTCCTTCCTTCCTTCCTTCCTTCCTGTACTGGGGATTGAGTCCAGAGCCTCACACAAGGCTAGTCCAAGGACTCTGTCATTGGGCTAGGCCACAAGTTCTCTTTCTACATTTTAGAATTTTGAGGTACGACCTCCCTCACTAGGCTGCCCCGGCTAACCTGGGAGTCCCTCTGTAGCCCAGGAAAGCCCTTAAACTTGCTGTCTTCCTGTCTCAACCTCCCAAATAGCCTGTGGGCCAGCACCACCATGCCTGACTCCCACAGTTTTTTACTTAAGTTTTACAGCGACCTTCTAAGGTGAGCATTCCTGAACAGGAGGGAACAAAATGAACTCATCCAACTATCAACAAACTGCAAATGCTGACAACCAGAACACTGGCTAAGCCACTAGTACTGGGTCCAGATGCCCTTCACGGTGCCCAGCGTTCATTACTGTGTGGAGAAGGTGGATGGTCAGAGACGAAGGGAGGAGCCAGGGTAGCTGGCTGGAGTGGTGCCTGGGAAACCATGACTAACCAGACTGGGAAATGCTTGAATTTTTAAGTGGCTACAGGATGTGACGGAATGTCAACTATGATTTCTGTCACTCTGTTCCTCAATGGAAAGAGCTAAGACTCTGGAGGTGAAGCAACATTTTGGAAGTCATCCCCTAGAAAGTAGGTCTGAACTGGAAGCCATCTTGGGCCTTTCAACTCCCAAATTCATGTAACCTTCATGCTGACTATAGAGGCATCTCCACGCTGATCTCAGTATGTACCAGGCTGGTCAAGTATTTCTCTATAAAGTGTAGAGGAAAGGTTCTAGAAACCAATTGAAGTAGAGGGAGAGGTTCCAGACTTAGTTGATAAGAAACTGAGACGCTTGTTTGGGTTTGATCTTCATATAAACAATGAATAATGAATGTGGATGATTTTAGCATTTATCTTGGGACATACTTATATTAAAATTTATCCGTTGTTTATCTGAAATTTTAATGCAGTTGGGAATGATGTTTTATCTGGAGCCCTGAGTGGGGAGGGCTAGGCCTTTCAGAGGACATTTAGACACTTAGACGTAGGCATTTCAAGCACCAGTATGTGTCAGTCTGTAGAAACACTGGTGTCTAAGAGCCTTCCATTCAGAGCCTATGATCTGAGCTGCAGCCCAAATACTTCTAAATACACACCCCCTCACCCCTGGGGCTTCCTAATTCTAAAGTGATGGGCTCTCAGGACAGGGGGCATTGAATTCAATGCCCTGCCTTACATTTTGTATCTTTCTGTCTTCTCTTCACACGAGAAGGCAAAAGCTAGTGTCCTGGCACTACAGCTTGGCTTTGAAGCTAGGGATGCCCTAGTCTCCCAAGCACATGGAAACAATTCCCTTCCCAAAGGCCTTCATGGTTAGCCAGCTGCATGGCGCATGGTTTTGCAGCTGTAGTTATAATTTCTGCAGTGCCCCCACCCTAGCCCAGATGGTATCTATTAGAATGCATTGCTCTGGAAAAGCAAACTGAGTCTTAATTAAAGGTTGGCTATCCGAAGCCTGTTTGTAAATGAGAAAAATTAAGCAACTACTCTGAATAGGGCAATATGTCACCTCTGTGGTTGGAATACCACAGTCTCCACACGTAGAGGGTCTCCCGTGCTTCAGGCTGTCCCTGTAATTGCATCTGAGTGCTTCATTGCACAACAAACACCAATGAGCCACGGGGCCCAACGGAATAGCTAGAGTGGCTTCAGAGTGAAATGGGCCAGTCTTGGAGTCGAATCTCTTCCTCTCACAGAGGCGCTGTTCAAATACAGTGCCGATGACGTCATAAAAAGTTATGTGGTGTTCCCCCAAACTAGGCTACTGTCATTGGTAAGCAGGTCAGGTGGAAGCTAGAAAAATCTAACCTTCACCTCACCTCTACATCAAGAATGAAACAACCCAGGTGACGACAGAAATGCTCTTGCCCAGATCTTTTGAACAAAAGCTCCTTAAAAACAGGTGCACAGAATCCAGTAAGTCCATATTTGGTTGGGAAAAAAACATTTTTTTTTAATTTTTGCTAACTTCTAGCCGAAAGCTAACATGTCCTTTAATTCTGATATAAGGCAACACAAGACAGCCCTACCAGTTCTACATGTAAACTCAGTGACCTTGTCATCAATAGAACTCAGGTTCCCAGTGCTCAAACTGAAACGATTGTCTGGCCTACCCCTCGGCTTTGCCGTTTAGTAAAAGCACATACAATACTTAACCATTGTAAAATTATTTACATAACTGTCATTTTGTGTAACTTGCTTCATAATCTTGTCTTTTATGTATGTGAAACACTGTCTCATAAGGATCCTGGAAGATATTATGCCAGTACTGTCGGAGAGTAAAGGGATCATGCTGTGTGAATCCACTCATGTCAGGCACATGAAGTAATCAGCTGCATAGACAATAAGCAGGGCAGGGGTGCCAGGGAGAGCAGAGGAAGGAATAGTGAGTTACTGTTTTGGTTTCAGTCAAGGTCATGATTTACAGCCTAGGTTGACTTTGAACTTTCAATCTTCTGGTCCCAGCCTCCACGCTGTTGGCATTTCAGAGTGGATCACTGCGCCTCATCATGAGTGATTTTAATGAGGAAAGAATTTTAAGATTTGGGAGTTGAAAAAAAAAAACAAAACTGTTTCTGGGGTGGATGGTGGCTACACTGGGAAGCAGTGTGATTGTATTTAATGCCACTCAACTATGAGTTAGGAAATGGTTAAAAATTTCAAGGCTGCAACCGCAGAATTTCGGAGGTTGAAATGTGAGTTTGAGGCCATCATGGGATACATAGTGAGACTTGGTCTTGGAGGAGAAGAGGAAGAGGAAGAGGAGGAGAAGGAGGAGGGGGAGGCAGAGGAAGAGGAAGAGGAGGAGGAAAATAATAAAATATTATGCCATATATATTTTCCACAATTTTCTAATATCCATTGGAATGTTATAGATGTTTTCATATTACATTTCACACCTTGTGTTTTCTTGTAAAGGGGCCCACAACCCTCAGAAGACTTTGGTTATAGGGCAGTGGTTCTCAACCTTCCTTATGCTTTCTTTTGTTTTGATCAAAGTCAGGCTTTATAGCCAGGTTGGCCTTGAACCTTCAATTCTCTGTGCTCAACCTCCGCAGTGCTGCCATTATAGGATGGGCCACTGTGCCTAGCCATGAGTTATTCTAATAGGAACATAATTTTTAGTTGGGGATATGAGCACTTAGGAACAGGTGCTGCTGTGTGGAGCCTACACTGAGTTGAGCTTCACTGGGTACCTGCAGTCCCGCATACGTGTCCCAGAAACACAAGCCTGGAGCAAACCAAGTTCTGTGATTAAAGATGGTAGAGAAACAAGAAAGGAGTGGGCGGGAAAGGCAGAAAAAGAATGTAAGTACGTAAGTGATGGATAGTAGTCTCAGGGTTTTCATCTAGGAAGTGGGTCAGTGAAACCTACCAAAGAGGTGTGTCACTGGGGGGTTTTGAGCACACTGTGCTCACCGCTCTCTTCCCTGTTCCTCCTTCCCTCTCTGTCACATGTGCACATAAACAAACAGATGTGGCTGTGTATTTTTAAAAGTGGGGGGAAAAGAGACTGTGCAGGCATGATCTGCATTAACGTGAAAATGAGCAGGATATGTGGGACAAACAAGGTGGCAGGCAGCTTCACTGCAGCCACACCAGCTGCTAGAGTCGGGGAGGTGACATCTGACACTTCCCAGGAATCCAACCCCCAGGCAAACAGCCTGTGTCCCTGCCCTTAGAGCCTCGTGCCTTTGAGTCTGGCGCGCTCCAGAGATGCCATGAGCTGATAGAGGTACTGGGCAGAAGCGCTTCAGGAAAAAGAATTCTTGAGAAATGGAAGGAGACAGGGCATGGCTAGAATTCGCCCTGGGGATAGATAGCCTCCTCCCTTACACAGGGAAGAAGGGCCGGTTGGCTTAGCCTGTCCCTAAGAGGGGGAAAAGGAGTCACCCCGAAGGCCACAAATAAAACTGGGCAGAGAACATCATTCTTGTGGCGCATGACCATGCATCAGCTTCCCTGGCGCCGGCCTCTTATCTCTAAGCTGATGTGAGGCCAGATTGCCATCCAGCTGGGGCCTGCTTCTTATTGCCTCCAAACCACTTCCTCGAGCTCCCTGGAACTCAACACATCTGGCCACCCGGTGGACGTCTGCTCAGGGGAACAAGGAAAAGACAAACAGGCACGAACAGGGGTCCTGTGATCTACAAATACATGCGAGGCGCTGATGAAGGTTCTAACTTGTTCCCTGGCCTTGAACTAGCTTGTTTGCTCTCTGAGCCTCGGTTTCCTGGACTGTAAAATTCTGGAGGGGAGTCAAGGCCACCTGTGCTGAAGGATTCTTCTCGTTCCTAAAATTAAATATCATTGGGCTAGAGAGATGACACCATTGCTCTTGCCAAGAGCCCAGGTTCAATTTCTAGTACCCATGTTGGGAGGTTCCTAATTGTCTGTCACTCTAACTTCAGGGAGATCCAACACTGCTGGCCCTGGCTGGCACAAATGTGCACACATCCATATACAAACACACACACATATATAATTATAAAAATCCTTTAAAATCATAGTATTAGTAGTACTCCCACATAAAATCATAGACACAGAGGGAATGCACCGGAAAATATTTGTGGAAATTATTATATTCAGAAGCCCAGTTTTCACAGGGCCAAATGTCTGGTTAGTAAGTATGATCCAACTTGTCAATTACTAGCAAACTAGATGGAGCCATACAAACACAAAGGGCCCAAATTACTGAACTCAGTCTGCACAGGAATGTCAATCTGCACCTACATGTACCTTAGGTCACACACTGCCATTGCTGTGTTTTTTGTATATATGATGTTTTTAAAACTTGAGCAAACATTTTAGTAACAGAAGATTTTCTCTCAAAGTCCAAGTATTACATGCCTCCAGAAACATCTGTGGATGCGATCCTAGCCACTGCTGGCTGGCATTCTCACTTGTTATCAGTGTGGTTTAAATTTGAGAGTTTGGTTTATGCAGAAAATGTCTAGATATCTGGAGGAAAAAGGATGGTCCTGCCGGAGATGTTCCTTTCCTTCCAGGTGACTGATTCGGAGTCCAGCCACACAATCCTTTGCTGGATGTGATCAAAGCAATGAGCTGGCCCCATGCCTGGCTACCAGCACCTTTCCCAAAGTGGCTGCTTTGCCGATCAGGGATAAGTAGCAGCCAGCAATGACAAAGGCATCCAGAAACATCTAGTCTCTCCTCCCTTTTGGGTCTCTTGCTGGACCTCCAAGGCACCTACTAGTGACTTTCTATTTCCTTCTGCCCCAGCTCCCCACTCCCACCATGTGTGAAATTGCTTTCTCTCTGTGTGGGAGGCTTGAAAGGGCTCTGCCAGCTGGGGACTTTTGCAAAATAACTTCTTTTTAATGGTTTATTTATAGTTTAAATTGTTGAGTACGTGTGCTATTAGCACACGTGGGTACGGGTGCTAATTCAGCGTGTGTGCATGTGACCGCAGGTGCATAGGGGGCCAGAAGAGGGCACTACATTCCCTGGAGCCAGAGTAGCAGACAGTAGTCAGCAGAGGTGAGTAATAGGAACTGAATTTGGGTCCTTTGGTCCTCTGTGAGAGTAGTATTTATTCTCAATAAATCATCTTTTCAGCCCAGAAAATCATGACTTTTAGAAAGAGTTTTCCTTCTGGAATTTTTAAAAAAAATTATTTGACTTTCTTCTATGTACGTTGCTGTGAAGATGTTAGATGCCCTAGAACTGGAATTACAGACACTTGTGAGCTGCCATGTGGGTGCTGGGAATTGAACTTGGGTCCTCTGGAAGAGCTGCCAGTGCTCTCTCTTAACCACTGAGCCATCTCTCAAACCCCCTTTGCAACCTCCTTTGCTAGTCTTCATTCTCCTGTCAGCAGTTTGTTTCACCTTAGGAAGAGCTCAGGGAAACCAGAAGCTTAACGGGTAGGAACTTCCAAAGGCTGGAACTCACCAGCCAGACTGTGGTTCTGTGGCTGAAAAATGGTAAGAAGGTGACTCAAAGAAGAAGGAAGCCTGGGGCAGTCTGCAGAGACTGGATGGAGGTTACCAAGAACCCTTAGGGAGTCTTTGCTACCGAAATATAAAAGTGAGCCTATGCCTCTTCCTAGGAAGGTGTTAATGATGGGCAGGTTGGGCCCAGAGTGCACAGGGCCACATGCCCTCAGCACTTTGCCCCAAGGTCAGCAGGAGCGTGTGGGGCTTAAAGCTAATAAGGATGTGCTCAGATTTGAGTTTTGCAGAAAGCAGTGGATGTGTTTGCCAGAGATACAAGAAAGAGGGAGAGCAGAGAGTACAATGGAACAACAGAAGCCCATGTGGGAGACAGAAGGCTAAAGAGAGGGTGTGTGTATGTGAGACTGGGGGTAGAAGATGCCAATTTATGGAGCACTTTTAAAGGTCCATGTGTGCAGTGAGGAAGAGCTAGACCTAGAGACAGTGCAAAATGGCTGCCTCTGGCTCCTGATGAACGGCGTCTCTAGTAAGCCCTGAAGGACACTCAGAGGAGACCTGTGGGACTGGGTTTATATTTGAGTGTATTATTAACATGCTGAGCCAGGCAGTGGTGGCAGAAGCCTTTAGTCCTAGTACTTGGAGGTGGAGGCAGGAGAATATCTCTGAGTTCAAGGACAGTTAGGTCTGCAGAGCTAGTTCCAAGACAGACAAGGCTATACAAAGAAACCCTGTTCCGAACAACAAAAACGACACAGGCAGAACAGACAAACACCCTGGACTTCTGGTATCTATTCGCATGCTCCACAAAGACGTTTGTGGTGGAGTATGCTTGTCTTTGAACACACAACAGGTCCATGCTGGCTGTGCAGCGCATCCTGCATCAAGGAAGCCATTTTCCCTCTGCTCTTTCTGTCTGGGAGAAGAGCAGTCCCCATAATCAGTTTTTATCTCCCAGCAACCCCTATCCTGAAAGCCTGGAGTTTATTTATCTTCTCCCCCTCTCTCCCCCTTTGTGATGGGCACCTTGATTTAATCTCGAATCTCCCATCTGGCACAGTGTTTAATATATAGAAGTGTCACGAAAAGTTGAGGATCAAATACATAATGTTATCTATTTCCTTACAGTCCAGGGAGGCCTAGGGCTTGCCTCTGGTCACCCAGTGATCTGAGTCCAGGTCCCTGAGGACTTCTCTCCAGCTTGGAATTTCCCACAGACCGGTTTAATCTGCACACAGTTATTTTAAAATGAGAGTTCACATAGATCTCAATGGTTTGCTTCTTTGATACGCGGTGAGATCTGGAGACACTGGACAGATTCTGAATCACAATTTGCCATACTCTTCACTTGCAGGTCTCCCCTCGTCTTGGGTAGGTGGATAGTTTCTGTGCTTACATTACTTTTTTTCCTTCGTAGAGGAATAGAGGAATATTATAGAGTTGTGAGTCTAACAAACTCAGAGTACAGGGAGAGAACACAGCGGAGGGAATAGAGACTATTCCTACATGTGTTTTATTTGTTTTTGATCTTATTTTAATCTGGGAGGACAGTGATTGGAACTGAACTGCTAAGCATGGGCGATACTACTGAGCTATCACTTCCAGGTCCCACAAGCTGTCTTAAAGGTAAAAATGGCCTGTTTTGCTCACTCTTTTATACACACCCTTCACTCCTGTGCCCAGACACACCATGGGGACCTCCTGCAGGGAGGTATGAGGATACAGTACCTGAGAATAAATCTTTCTGGGTGGCCTTGGACAAGCTTCTACCTCTCCCTACAGCTGTTTCTGCATACGCAAAATGGGGTTGGGATGACACTGCCTTGCCCGTGGGTGGCTGTAAGGATTTCAGCAGAGTCATTATGACAGCTGCTGACAACAGTTTGCAAAGAACAGGCACTGCTTTGTCACCAGGGTGAGTGGCAATATATCAACTTATTCACTCTCTAGTTAATTCATTTGGAAAATGGTTATTGACTTCATGACCCAAAAGGCTGGAGCCTTTAAGAAATGCCAAAGCACACATGTCCAAAGTCTCTTGGTTCACATCAGTGGTTCTCAACCCTGGATACGCACTGGAATTATCTGAGTTTATTCTTACAGAACATGGTTCTGGTGACTTATTAACACTGTCAGAAATTCTAGATCTACGCTGCAATGATGACTGATATGCCAGGTGATGGCCAGGCTGGGTCATACATGACTTGACGGTGTGCCTTGAAGTGTGTACCTGAATATCCATTGCCCAACTTGCACCCTCTCATCCTCAAACTGCCAGAACAGACTCCACGGTGACAGATGGCCCCTATTTTTTCTACTATTGTTCTGTCGTCTGTGGGCACTGCTTCCTCTTGGACATCTGAAACCATAGTGCTGAACGGCCCAGCAGTGAGCATGTGATAGACCCTCCATCACTCCCTGAAGTCTGGATGAGTGGCCATTGTCCCAGAGTTCTGCAAGCAGCTGCCTCTTCACCCGGGTCCCGCATTAGCACAGTGCAAGCTCAGACTGGAGATGGCCAACATTTCTAGAAGAAATTTTACAAGTCAGATGGGAGAGTTTTCCCCCAAAGTGAAGGCTCTGCCTCCCCTTCACAGTGCCTGATGTATTTATACCCAACTCATAGCATCTTTACAACAGCCAACATTGGCTTTCATACATTTGACAAAGAACTCTTCCCCAAATCAATTATTCCAAAGAACATATGCCATCGCTTGCCAAAAGTAGGAAGATAACAATAAAAATAATCACAAAAGAAAGAAACCCATTTATAAAATTTAGGAAGGGACCTTTCCCCTCTCCTTGTGGAGGTTGTGAGTCACTCAAGAGCTGTGAAAGCTATTGGCACTGCCCTGAGACTTTATTTGATGTTATAGCCTTGCAGAATACCATCTTAGCCCATCCACCCAGTCATCCACGCTACTCATCCAGTGGAGAAATCTCCATCCATCTAACCTCCATATTTTAAAAACTGAGGCCAAGAGGGGAAGAAATAACCAAGGTCCCATCACTGAAAATTTCTGCCACCGTGGACTTCCCTTCTAGTGATGGGAGGTGAGGCTAATGAGCATGTAGTACTCACTGTAAGGTGCATCCTCAGGGTCTGTGTGCCCTGGCCTTGGCTTAAAAGGGCATCCCACCTTTACTTGTATTTATCAGACACCTCCTAGGTGCCTGGTATGACAGTCAGGCAGGCCAAGTTCCATCCATACTGGTACAAAAGAGAGACAGGACTCCGAGTGCTCCCCCGGTGTCCCGCCTTCTGACAGGAGATACTGTCATGAGTCCCATCCACACCTGCCCGTGGAAGGGACTTAGCTCTTTGTGTTACAGGGGCATCTTTTCGTTTTAGAAAGCAACTATCCTCTCACACCACTCTGGGTTTCGCCTCCCAGCAGCATGCTCTTTGAGAATGCCGCTAATTTCCGTGTCTGGCTTCCAGACCCAGACATAAGAACAACCACCTTTCATCTCAGGTTTGTAACACAGAAGACCTTCAATATTGAGAACAGATAGCCTAGAAGGTGGCTTCATATCTCTCAGCAGGATTGCTGTAACTTAAGTCTCCCGTCCCCAATCAAGGCCTTCCCTCTGCCTCGTAGGTATTTGAATACAAACACCCCTTTCATTTGACTGATTGGAGGTCTCCAACCTGCAATAAATGAAACATCTGATCCCCTTGAATCCAAATCACTTTTTCTTTGATTTTCTTTTACTTCTATTTCTTCTTCCTTTGTTCTATAGCTCGAGTCAAATTTCCCTTTAGAAATTGAAAGAATGTGTGTGGGTTTTTCTGCTCCCCCCTCTCCCCTTAAGCTTTGGTTCAGCTACTGGGTCGCAGGCTATAATATTCAGATCAAATTCAATGGCAGCTTGTCTCCAGTAATGTACTTTGCAGGCCATTGTCCCTCCTCGCATGGGCAGTGGCTATACAAGTTAACCCGTGTCTATTGGTCACTAAGAATGGTCACCTGAGTAGCCCCTATGCTTGAGAGAATATAAAAGGGAAGACAATGCTCTCTGAGGAAAGAACTTAGTGAGTCATGTACAACGGCTCCATGCTGGCATCTGACTACAGAGCAGAGCGTTTCACTGCCTTTGTAATGTTCAGTCCATTCATGTAGTCGGTGTTGAATCCCCAGCTTCAGCTACCAGGAAATGAGGGACCGACCAGAGAGTACACTTCAGATACTGTCAAAGACAAGCAACAAACAAGCATGGTATTGAACACCTGTAACCCCAGCCCTGGGGAGCCCGAGTCAGGAAGACTAAGTTCAAGGCCCAGCAGCATCTCCTCCCGAGAAGGCCAGCAGGATCTATGAGCAACTGCGCACACTTCCCCCAGCTCTGCTGGGTCTGCCTGGAGCCAAGGTTTCCTCTATGGTCTTAGCTCTACATTAAGGGTAGTGGCAATAAAGTCATCCCCTCTTTGAGTCAGTAGACAGGTTTATCTCTTGGGGGTGGCTGTGTTGGCATCAGGGGATGAGACAGTTTCCCATCACAATGACAAACTACTTAGAACAAGTTAAAGGAGGAAGGGTTTTGCTGGATGTTGGCTCCACTGCCTCCATGCCTGTGGCACAGCAGAATATCATCATGGAAAGGCATGGAAGAGGAAAGCCAGGAAGCAGAGGAAAGGGCAGTAAGGGACTAAGGACAAGACATAGCCCTTAACGTCACACCCTCCAAGTCAACTGCTACCTCCTCCTACCCCCAGCTTCTAGTAGCTCATTCAGCTATGAACTCGTCAATGAATTAGTGTAGTGTATTGATGACATCAGTCGTCTCTCAACTAATCACCTCTCTGTGGAGAGACTAGCTGGGGACTAGCCTTTAATCACATGAGTGTTCATCTCCAAATGGCAGTAGACGGGCCATGTCTGGAACATGCTGTTAAACCTTTCTGTGCATTGAGTGCTTGTACCTGCGTCCCAAATTGATATACTAAAGCCTATGTATTTCGGGGTTTCCTGAGGTGGGAGGGGATTAAGTCTGTCAAGAGGCATGAAGGAGCTTGTTGTTTGTCCCCTTGTGCACGTTGATGCTACAAGAAGGCACTCTCTGGGAGAAACACCCTCGAAGGACCCAAAATCTGCTAGCGTCTGCCTGAGCTTCTATATTCAACCTTCCAGAACTAGAAGAAATGTTGATCAAGAGTTGTCGAGTCTTTTTCTATGGCAGCCTAGACATTAAGACACACTCTTTAACCTTGAGTCACTGCTGCCCAGGGCAATCCAGGCTTCCTATGTCTGGGTACGACTTCTGCTTATCGTTCACCTGTGCACAGCTGGTAGGCTTTCAGATGTCTACTGGTGCCAACATTCTGCCAAGTCCTCTCTCAACTTGACTGTAACTTATTACAGACCAAGCAACATTCACAAGCTGCTTCTAGATTCCTGGCTCTGGAAGCTCTGCTAGAGAAGTGTTTGAGCTGGGAAGCGTAGGGATATGTTCCCAGGCAGTACAAGTGCTAATATACCATCCCAAGAGTTCCTGGTTGGCTTCGTCAAGCTACATGGCAGAGAACAGAGTTCTTTCTGTCCCCACAATGTATTTAGTTCTTCCTTCATACAATGGATGCTTGGCAGTAAATAGATAGTTGGATGCCTGCATTGTCTTGCTTCCCTTGCAGCTAGGTAGGATTTGCACAGTTATATTCTGGTTAGCTGACACATGCAGAAGCAAGATATGCAACTTTGGGGAGGCTTATAGTAGGAGAAAAGCTATTTCGATCTTCCTCCTTCCGTCAGGCTGGAGTGCTGGTAATCATCTGGGACCATGCAATGATGGTGCAGGGCAGCGGCAGAAGGCACTGAACCTGGCATTGAGGGGTCCCGGATCATTAATGTGGTCCTTCCAAATGGGGGAGAAGTAAACCTCTGTGGTGGTGTTCTCTGAAGCTCACACTGTTTGCAAACCAAACCTCTCCTGTTTGTGAACAAACTCATGTACTGAGTCAGACATTCACCTAATGGGGAAATGTCTTCGACTGACCCAGCAGTTTCCCAAACCAACCCAAAAAGGCAGAGAGAAAAGCCCGCTGTAATTTTCTCTAAGTCCTTGTAATTTTTGGACACTTGTTGTCTCTAATTGTCTTAGCTTCCTTTCTTGATGATGCGGCAAAATACCCTGACAAAAGCAGCTCCCGGGAGAAAAGGTTTATGTGGCTCACGATTCCAAGTTGCAGTTCACCGCTGAGGGGAATTCAAGGCAGCGAAAAGTCAAGAGCAATTGGTTCCATTGCTTGCACAGTCAAGACCAGAAAGCCACGAATTCATGGACATGTTCATGCTCTCAGCTTGCCCTCGCCTTCCCATTCAGTTCAGGGGCCTAGCCCATGAAATGGTGTCACCCACATTCAGTGGCTCTTCTCACCTCAACCAACCCAATTAGAAAATCCCTCAGGGGCAAGCCCACAGGACAACCTAATTGAGATGCCCTTCCAAGGCGATCCAGACTGGGCCAGACTGATAACTAAAGACTCTACATTCTACCTTCTCAGGGCTTCGCTTACATCCCAGCTCAGGCCTTAAACTTTCCCCTCTTGTGATCCCTTTCCACCCAAGAAATTTCTGTGTGGCCCTAACTACTTAGAAATGTAAAATATGTTTATATCTTACTTTTAAATATTTGTGTTTATATTTTATGTTTACTAATAACAAATTATAAAGGAATTTATCTTAAGGCAGTTCTATAGACATATTGTTTTACCTCTTACTAGAGAGGAAAACAAGTTTGCATGGTAATGAGATGGATATATTTATATTTATATAAAGAACTAATTATTGACTGCAGGCCTAGCCTACTGGCCCTTACAATACACTCAGGAAACTACACTTTCTAAAGGTAGAAATGAAAAAGGAACATTAAATCTTGGCTGAATAGTTGATGCTATAGGACAGAGCATTTCAATGGTCTTCAGAGTTGATCAATATTTTGACTCTAGAATAATCAGTGCCGAGAAAGCCACTTGAGTAAACATTTAGTACAAAGTGGCAGAAATATTTCCAGGCTATTTTAGAAATTGCTGAAAATTCTTTCCTAATCCCAAAGCCAAGATTCATTTAATGATCGTTTTAATGAAGCTCAAATTGGCAACTCAAATAGCAATTTTTAAAATCAAATATTCTAGCACAGTACAATCCAAATATATGCTAATTTGTCTTGTGCTGAGAGATGAGGGCAGGAAACTATTCTTTGTTTTTGGCTAATTAAACCAGTGTGCTTCTAGAGCCAAAAACATTGTACTCACAATTTTAAAAACCCTGCAACTCATCACAAATGGTAGTCTCAAGCCTGAGCTGAGGGACCAGAGAGGGCTCATGGCTCTTGGAGTCACAGTGTATAAAGTTTGCATGTGTGTTCAGAGCAGAACCTGCCAGGAGGCCATATGATGTGACAGGAACTGAAGTTGCCAGAATCATGCTGGGACCATCATGTCTGATTTTGAAAATTATCTGCTGATCATTTTGCTTTCAGAAAACTTTTAGTGTTGGCACATCACCTTTGAATCTCTGAATTTAGTGACATGACCCCATACGAATCTGTGCTCTCACTCAGTAACGCTCCCCTGTTCTTCTGTCCTGTTAGAACCCATCCCAGATGTACCCAGATGCTCCTTCCTCCGAGGTGTAACCTCACACTCTCCGAGAACCTCTTCTTGAAAACTTGGTAGACCCTATTCTTTCTCAGGGCCTTCTGCATTTCCTGGGCTCAGATCATCCAGATTCCCATTTGCTTCTATGACCGAACATTCTTCTGCTCCATTAAGTTAAAATTAAACCAACCAACCAACCAAACAAAACCCTAGCCCTCCTTTCCTCCAACTTCTCTGTCTCCTCCATGCTAAATCCCTTGCCCTCCCACATGCCCCTGCACCTCCTCTCAGCTCGATGGGCTTTCTTGCCTATAGGGATTTCTTACTTTTCTTACTGTCTCCCTACCCGACAGCCCCATCCCCCAACATCTCCTGGATCCTTCTCTTGTAAGGTAACCCTCATCCTTTTCAAGAGGCAGCCCACTTCTATCTACTGGTCCCCTGGGAACGTTCCCTGTCCACATATCCTAAAGTGTCCCAGTGTCTGCTCATCCTCAGGACCCTGACTCTCTCAGGAGACTCTCTCTGCCTAGGAGACCTCAGAACCTATGATTAGGCTTCTCTCTGCCCTGTAGGCTGTCCAGAAAGGCCATCTGTGGAAACTTAAGTCCCATATACTTGTGTTTGATGAATTTGGAACTGGGGTATAATTAGCATTAGATTGGAGGGCTTGAGTGTGGGTACCCATGATGGTGCCAGTTCTGATTCATAGCTTGGAAACAAGGTCTTTTCATTGTACCCCTAGCCAATCTAGAGCTCCCTGCTCCAAACAGGCTGGTGGTGATCCTCCTGCTTCTGCTTTCTGAATGTTGGGCATTAATAGCTTTGTGGGAAGAGGAGGACATGTCTGAATTGCCTGGTTTCTCTGGCTCGTCATGGGATGTGATGCTCAGCGACACACTAATGACACAGTGTGAGGTCCTCTCCAGATGCTATGGTACTGTGGACTTCCCTGCCTCCAGAGCTGAGAGCCAAATAAACTTTTCTTCTTTATAAAACCCAAGTCTGGGGTTTTTACTGTCAGCAACAGAAAATGGACTAGAGGAAGGCTGGACTCTCCCTGAGATGCCCCCACTCCTAGAGCCTTCCCCAGCCCAGCCAGTCACAGCCTCCTGGGACCAGTCTCTTCCCAAGAGCTTATGGGAAAGACACTTCATGTAGCTAGACTGACTTAGCATGATTTTGTTTTTGTTTTTGTTTTTTTTTCCCTTCTTGGTTTCAGTGTTCTTATCTATAAAATGGACATGATAGCACTACCCATCCCTAGGACCAGCTCAAGACATTGAAGCACAGATGATAGGGGGCAAAACTTAAGGAGGCCTCAGGGTGTCTCACTGGCTGCCTCATGGTTCCAGACCCGCAATACCGTGTCCAGCTTTGTGAGGGTCAGATGAGTGACTACACACAGAGCCTGTGCACAGCACCAGCTGTAGCAAGAGTGCCGTTCATGTGCTGAGACTTGAATTCTGCCATGGACTGAATACCCAACTGAATACCTATGCCCACTCCCAACTCCTCTGGTGTACTCTATCCCCAGTAGGACAGCTTTGGGGGTACAACTTTGGGAAGTCAACGGACCAAGAAAATAGAACCCTCATAAGGGAATGGGTATTCACATAAGAGCCTGGAAAGCGATGGCTTGTCTTCTCCCATGTGGTGCAGGGAGAGAAGTCTCAGCTTTACCTTCATCTTGAACTTCCTGATTCAGGAACTTGAGAGGGACATCTCTGTTGTCCAGGTCACTTAGCATTCTGTTACACAATAGCAGTCCAAACTAAGACAGTCCCACCAATGTCTTGTCCTGAACTGTGGGCCCAAACAGTTGTAGCCTTGAATCCTCCTGCCTCTGTTTCGTAGGTACTGGGGTCACAGGTGTGCACCACTGTGCCTGGCACAGTCTCTTGAAAGCTTAAATGTTCCTTCCACAGTATTTTCTCCTCTGAGGGACACAAGTGTCATACTCTTTCTGAATGGCAGGTCTCAAAAAGATCATTACTTCGGTCCCTTCTTTCTAGTTGCTAACTCTGAGGCTAAGTCTCATATATATATATATATATATATGGGACTTCTGGGGATAAATTTAAGGTTCCTTCAAAGGAATAATTTCATCATGCTGTGAGGTGGCCAGCATGCTGACCAAGATGGTGGTGGAGAGATGACAGAGGGGCTGGCTGCTGCACCGAGGAACCAAACACAAGATGCCTGCAGTTCAGCACTCTTGTGCTGAGAACCCACTCTGAATCCGTGACTTAAGAAGGAGGAGAGAAGCCAGGTAGGGCTTACTACTTAGGGGTCTGGGTTCATCTTCTCCTCCAGCTGAAGAATTAAAAGGCAGGCAAAAATCTCAAATACAGCAGCCAGCAACAGCAAACTTGTAGCAAACTTCATTACAAGTGAAGAAGAAGACAGACACACACACAGTTATACATACACTGACACACTTCAACATACACTTTCACACATGTACGCATACTCACACTTATACACGCATTCTCTCTTACACACAAATCATACATACACTCACACACACACACTTTGACACAGACGCACACTCAAACACGAACACACATTTCTAGACTTAAACATGCACTCACATACATGCACACACACACACACACAAGCACACACACACATGCACACGCATACACACACAGTGGCAGTGGTGATGTGTGGAGAAAGAAACTCCTTTCAGAGCAGAAATAGAACCAAAATCCATTTTCCCCTAGAGGGTTAGGGGTTTTCCATGCTGTGGCATGGGGCAGGTCCCTATCCTCTAATTTAGGGTTGGTCAGCTTAAACAAAAAAATAGAGCTGACAGGCTCATAGCATCAGGTAAAGATGTTTAAAACTTGTATCTGGCCAGTCTGGACCTGTTGGTACAACCGGAGCCCTGACTGCAGGACAAAAACCTGCTGGTCCCACGTCTGTCAGGAAGGTGGGGAAGAAGCTGAAAGTTTGCCCTCTTGATTATCTGTCTGTGGCCCTTGCCCCGTTTGTCTGGGATCTGTCTGGTTCTGAGTCCCTCAGGGCCAGACCATTAGGGCTGACAACCTGGTGAGAGGTCAGGCTCATTAACAGTTTCCTCAAAAGAAGTTGCTAGGTAGAGCAGAGAAGGGCTGTAAGAACTGATCAATAAATACTAACTAACCGAGCATCAGCTTTCTGTTATTGATGACTCTAGTAATATAGCGGCCCATAAAATGGAACAAATGGGGAGAGCCCTCTTCAGAACGAGTGCCAGTTTATTTCTGCCTATGAGCAAATATTTGTGCAGCCACTCAATATGCATTTATTGAGCTCCTTCTGTATGCAAGGCACTGTTCCAGTTGCTGAGAATGAATTTATATGTGAAGGAAAGGAAATAAACAATGAGGGCCTTTGGTCGTATTTCCCCCAGAAGAAGATGCTGAGACAAGGGTTCTAGGGCCTGGATTCATTTAAAACAGCACTTTCAGAAGACAGTGGTAAGGGAAGGCAAGAAAGGGGAGGAGGCCAGGCAAAGAAAGGTGCAAGGTCCCAGAGGCCCTGCCTCTCTTTGGAGCAGGGTGCCTGGTCTTACTGGACATGGACAGAAAGCAAATATGCAGGTGCCTTTGCTCGTATGCAGGCCCTGGAGCCTTCCAGAAGCAAGATACACAGAAGCCTGGGTTAGATACATAGAACCTATCAACACATCGGAGTGGCACACCACACCTTAGACACAGCATAAGTACATTGCAAAGGGACAGTGACTCACCACTGTCGATGCTGCCTCCATCCGTGGAGGCTCCACTAACCTCATCGGACTTCACAGAGCTTCAGGGCCTCTATTCTCTTTTCTTACTATTCCCTGAGGGAGGTGGGATGACTTATGGGGAGACTATTGGGGGTCCTAACACAGCTATGCACTGAAGAGCTGACTGGTGCTTAAACTGCTGCTAAAGCAGTTAGCTCTAGACTACACTTTCCAAGCAGATACTTCAGGTTTTACAATGGCCCCCTGGGCTATGCTGTATGGGAAGGGGATGCCTGTTAGAGATTCTGTTACCACTCTTGTCAGTGACACATCTTATACTCTCCTTACTCCTGTGCCTCCATTTCTGGTACCAATCTGAGCATCTTGTGGTTGGAGGCTTTCTCTGATTGCTGGATCACACTCTGCCTGCCCATGTCTCCATGAGCCCAAGACAGGCCTGAAGGGGCCCCAGGGTGGCCTCTGCTACAGCTGGTGGGAATTAATATTCGCATAGCCTCGTTCCACCCCCTAGGGAAGCTAACTGTAATGCCTGAGATCTCCACTGGCCCCCAGAGTCCCTGGCAGTGCAAAGCCTCAGCTGCTCCCAGTGACAATAAATCCACTTCCTTCCGGTCTTGCTTCTTCATCCATTATCACTACTTCTTAGGAGCATCCCCAAACACAGATGGGCCCATCCCAGCCTTGCGTGGGGTCTACTGGTGGAGAGAGTCTATTTGGCCACTTCCAAAGCTTTGGTGGTGTCATTTGTCAGGAGAAAGAAGATGGGGCAGGGAGGAGAAGTTTCTGGAGGGGAAACACCAAGCATGTAAGAGGGGTCATGGTGAGTTGACATGTCCACTGGCCATTCAGGCTATGCTGGGGAGGGGTCACTTGAGAAAATGAAATTGAAGGTGGAAGTAAGGCTGATCCCAGAGCATGCTGGGTGTTTGTATAGCAGCAACAGGAGACCATGACCTTTGGCCTGGCCTTCCTGTTAGAAGGAACAATCGTATAAGCCAAGTCCAGACAGACATCAAATCTAGGTTATTCTTATATTTTCAGAGGACATTCAGGCTCACCAGGAGCCTGTGCATACATGTGCACTGTCTGGGAGCTGCGTGTTTACCTTAAGGTGAATACCAGCTGGTATTATCCTGGAAAAGTTTGAATCCTAAAGTCAGATGACACTGACGGCAAGGTTGTTCCCTGACAGAGTGGCGTTGAGCAAGTCGTTCACTTCCCTTAGTAATGTTAGTAGAGCAACAATGAAGTGCCTGGCTATCAAGGTTTAGAAATACCATGTCACAAAGGACTCAAGGAGACAAAATAGGATGCTGATACACGCTTATCATCCCGTCACGCCACAGCCTGAAGCAGAGGCTCAACAATTCAGGTCGCTCCTGGGCTATGTAGTAAGCTCCAGGTTAGTCTGAGCTACCTACCTAATGAGACTGACTGAAGCCAAAACAAAAAAGAAAGGAAAAAGGTCAAACACAGGATTTGGTGGGGAGAATGATCTCATGGGCCTGCCCTACTTCTTGTTCTGCTGCTGACACAACACTGACGAAAAGCAGCTTGGGGGAGGAAAGAGACTATGTGGCCTATATGTTCAGGTCACAGCCCGTCACTGAGGAAAATCGGCATGAACTGAAGCAGAAACCATGAAGGAATACTGTTTACTGGTCGCTCACTGGCTCCTGTTCAGCTTATTTTTTTTTATTTATCTTTTTTTAAAAAAATTTTTTTTTATTATTGTTAAAAGAAAAATTTACATTTACTTCCCTTGTTTCAGCTTATTTTTTTTATGCAGCTCAGAGCCTAGGGATGGTGCTGCCCACAGTGGGCTAGGTCCATCCACATCCATCATCAGTCAATACGATCTTTTGCAGACAAGGCCACAGACCAATCTGATCTGGGCAGTTACTCAATGGAGGTTCCCTCTTCCTGGTTCACACTCACAGGCTGTGTGAAGCTGGCAATAAAAAGTGAACACAACAGAGTCTTACTTGATGTCCTTCTCTAGAAAAGACATGGCTAATTTTCCTTTTTCTTCTTGTCTGTATATATTCCATCTGTGGTTCCTAAATAATTTCTTTGGCCTCCAGTGCGGTCAGTACAAGCATCAAAGTCTTGCAGCAACACAATGACTTGGGTTTGAAGTTGACATTTGAATGTCCCAGCACCAGTGCTACCTCAGAATTAGCTCAAGGTTTTAAACGAAATTCCCCAAATCTAATGTAATATAGTACATTAGCTGCACCTAGCCTCAGGGAGACGTAGGGAGTGGTGGGGACAAAAGATGAGAGGGGAAGAAGAGAAGAGAGAGGAGGAAGGGGAGAGAGGAAGAGAGGCTGGCACTTTCTCTTAGGCCTAGGCCAGCATAACCACTATTAACTTCTTGCATGCCTGTTTCTGGGCTATCACAGACCATTGGCTCATGCCACAAATCAGACCATAAATGTTAGTCGGTCAGGATAGACTAGGGACATTTCAGACCAGGTACCCCAGCTGACAAAAGCAACTCTCAACTCTGGAGTCCTGGCTTTCAGAAATCCAACTCAGGTGTGTGAGTGGTGGGGGAGCTTGTGACCCTACCTGAAGAGGCCCTGGCACAGACTCAGGCTTCCCTATTGGATGTGCTCTTTTGAGGTGTCTGTGAACTCTTTAACACACTGTGTAGTTGGTTTTAAAGGGTCTCTTTGTCCTGAAAGCTCACTGACAGCAATCATTCCATTCTCCTTTCCTTGTTTTTTCTTCTCTGATCCATTTCAAGCATGCCTGCTGTTGTGAGTTTGCATGGAGGAGGCGAAGCCCTCTTCCATCCTGCCCGGCACTCGCAGCAAGGGGAACATCAAAAGGCCCACAGACTCCCGACATGGTCCAGCTCTTCCTGTATGATGTGGAGAGGAAACTGGAGGCTTTGTGCTTCCGTGGCTCCGCTCACACCAGGTCAGTTTCACCCTTCTCTTAAAGTGTAGATCCAGTGGTCCTCCCGTGCCTGCGCAGCAGTGGTGTCAGAAGAAAGTTCAAGACAGAAGGAACAGGTCTCCTGCCAGGCTGGGGAAGACTTTAAGGAGCCAGAAATGAGGGGAGGGGAAAAGCTAGCCTTCACTGGGGTTCCCCGCTGGGTTAAGAATTGGTAAACACTAAGAGAGGGTTAGGGCCTCTCACACTGTGATTCCACCCCCTGCTCCATCTCTAAGTATAGCCCTGGCTGTATCGCTTGAACTCTGGGCTTTCTTTTTGTCACCTCATCCAATTTTAGACACTGAGGACCACATATAGTCCCTGTTGCTTACTTTTTTGAATTACTGTAAAATATTATAGCTGAAGATGCAGCTTAGTAGTAGGGCCCTTGCCCATCATGAGCAAGGCCATGGGTTCCATCCCTTTGACCAACAATAAACAAATAAAAATTAAAAATATATTGGAAATAAAGAAACAAGGAAGGAAGGAAGAAGGACTGGTCCATTTTTAGCTTGCAGACTGCAAGCAAACATGCAATGGACTGGGGAGGGATTGAGAACCTTTGTTGCCCCTCTCCACTCCAGAGACAGAGAGCTTGGTTCAAATCTCAACTCAGCCTCTCGACAGCTGTGTGACGTTGGACAAATCATGCAGCTTCTCTACTCATCTCATTTATCAAAGAGAATTGTAACTCCCCTTCTGGTAGTGACAGTATAGGACTATATACATACATGTATAGAAACATACATACATATATATACATATATATATACACACAGTTCTTAGTATACAGTCAGTGCTTAATATTGGTTACCCTTGTTACTAATATGTATCTGGGATTTGAGGATGTCTAGATGAGGATGTAGTTGTCAACAGTTTCCTTTGACTTTACCACAAGGCTGGTATGCTGAGTGTTTGGAACTCAGTATTTGCTTGTTCATTTATGCACGCATTTTCAAGTATTTATTGAGACTCTTGTGTGCTGGCGCTGTCACAAGCATTGAGAATACAGTAGATACTCAAACCAAGCAAATAAAGATAACACTCTAGTGAGAGACACGTGATCCACATATGCACAAGAGCACCCATCATGGCACATCAGAAGGTGATATGGAGCATCAGAAAAACTAGGATGGGGTAGTAGATACCACAGCAAGGTCATTGTTTTTCTAGAAAGATCAGAGAAGTCTTCTCTGGGAAGGTGTGCAAGCAGAGACTTGAGGGAGGGAAGGAGGGATGGAGGGAGAGAGACGAGTCTAGATATTTGAGGGAACAGAATTTCAGGCTCAGACAGCATCCAGCGCAAAGACACTGAGGCCGGTACCTACCTGGCCTGCTATAGAACTCTGTGAAGCCAGGACAGCAGGAACAGCTGTGCTGCCAGAGTCAACAGGCTCAGGAAGAAGGGAACACAGACAACAAAGGCCTGGGGAACTGGGGAAGGGGTGTAGAGCATCTTGAGCCTTGTAGACCATCACTGTGAGACCTTCTCGTCTGAAGATGCTGGAAGGTATCCCACTTAATTCTCACAGCTGCCTCCTTCCCAGGACTGCCTTTGCCATAGTCACACCATCATTTTGTTCTCAAGGAGTTCAAAGCCAAGGGCGGACAGAGCGGGTGTATCAGTTATTTGGCTCACTGCTGTGACAACATCCTGGCCACAGAAACTGAAGTGAGGAAGGGTTTACTCTGGCTCATTATTTCAGGGCAAGCAGTCTACCGTGGAGGGTAACTCAGGCCGGAGCAAGGGGCAGCTGGTCACATGGAGTCCAGGCAAGAAGCAGGGAGGGATGAAAGTTGGTGCTCGACTTGTTGTTTCCTTTCTATCCAGTCTGAGACCCTGGTCCGTGAAATAACACCACTGCAATCAAAGTGAGGCTTCCCTGTCCCGTCAAACTTTGCTGGAAACATTCAGAGACAAATCCAGGGGTGTGTTTCCATGGTGATTTCAAATAATCACAAGGTAGACATCCTTACTCAAACATAGGAGTTCCTCATGTAACAGTGACATAGGAGATGACAGGAAAACTGTCCTCTATTGTCAATCAAGAAGGGGCAGTGGGACCAAGGAGCAGGCGGGTGGCAGGATGACCCCAGAAGTTCAGTGAAGGACTTTGACAAAACATGTAGAGTTAAGGGACTCTGCTGCAAACATTGGCCAGCTTGGTGGGTGGAGAAGGGATCTCCCAAGATCCTCTTTTCCTCTTCTGGAGAAGGTGCAGGCTTAGTGGTGAGTAAAGCAGGAGGTGGCCCCTGGCAAAGACCACACAGTCATTGCTATCCCTGTGGAGAGGGAATTGGAACTGTGGATCAAGGGTAGCTGAGAGTACAGTTACGACAGTCCTAGGTTGTAGCTCAGCAGTAGAATATGTGTTTAACAGACACCATCCCCTGGGCTCATCCTGAGTGCCTAGGACTAGCGCACAGTAGTTTTCAAGCTACACAATGGCAATTGCTGCTGCAGAATATTCCTTTGCAGTGCGTGAAGAAGAGTCACTAGGATTGGTTTAATAAAGAGTGGAGTGGCCATCAGCTAGGCAGGAAGAGGCTAGGGAGGGTCTTCTGGGGACAGAGAGCTCTGGGAAGAAGAAAGGCAAAGTACCCAGTCAGATGCAGAGGAACTAGGATGGGCAACACAGATGGGATAACGAGTGCATGGAAGAATATAGATTTAACACTATGGGTTAATTTAAGCTATAAGAGCTAGTTTGGTATAGGAGGGTCCTTTTGTATTTCTGTGCTTTCATTGGTTAAATAAAGAGACTGTCTTGGCCTGTAGGATAGGGCAGCCCTTAGGTGGGCGGAATAGATAGAACAGAAGGCTGGGGAGAAGGGAAGATGCCAGACGCCATGTTTCTCCAGCCCAAGATGGACTTCTGTTAGAATCTTCCTGGTAAGCCACAACCACATGGTAATACACAGATTACTAAATATGGGTTAAAGCAGGATGTAAGAGTTAGCTATTAAGAGGTTAAAACTAATGGGGCAGGCAGTATTTAAATGAATAGAATTTGTGTGTAATTATTCCAGGTATAAGCTAGCCAGGGCCAAAAGCAAGCCAGCAGCTGGGAGCTGGGCCGTGGCGGGACACAGCCCACACCTTTTATTACACTAGTTAGATACAAGCCTAAGCTAAGGCCAAGCTTTCAAAGTTAATAATAAGTCTCTGTATCATATTTTGGTGACCTGGTAGCCCCAAAAGAAAAATCCACCTACAAATAGCTTTGGCAAGAATTTCCAGGAAGGGCAGGAAGAGGCACATGGTTTCTAGAAATATTTTTCAAGTAGGCTTGGAGAAAGGAGGAGAGAACAAAAAGATATGACTGGGGTTGAGCTCTGCATCCTCACATGGATGGGACATTGGCCAGAGGCTGGGGTCTTGATGCTTCCCTGGGGCCTTGATGGTTCCCTGTGCTGAAATGGGACTCTCAGAAGATTAGGGCCGTGGCTGGATAATCCCCATACCTCCTCCAGGATCTGGCTCACAGGAGCAGGTCAGGGCTAAAGTGACAGCCCTTCCAAGACAGTCCTCTTCCAGAAGTCCAGAGGATGAAGAGAATAAACAGAACAGTCTGAAGCTGCAGTTCTCAACCTGTGGCTCACAACCCCTTTCGGGGTTGAATGACTTTTTCACATGGGTCACCTAAGACCATCAGAAAGCACAGATATTTACATTACAATTCATAACAGTAGCAAAATTATAGTCACAAAGTGGTAACGAACAGAATTTTATGGGTGGGGGTCACCACAACATGGGGAACTGTATTAAAGGGCCACAGCATTAGGAAGGTTGGAAACCGCTGCTCCAAAGCGAAAGGTGACTCTGTCTCCTATAGCCTCCACCCGCAGGTAGGTCCTTAGGCCTGGCATACTTACCTGTCAATCATCCCTGTCCCTGACACCTGAAGCAAGCCTTCTTCCTCTTCTCTATATTATTTGTTTTTCACCTTTCATCTGGCATTCAGGGCGTCCAGCCTTGACGGAGTAGAATAGTCCAGCGGAAACAGGAAGCAGAGGTGATAGGGCTGTATTCCAAGAGCTCTCAGCTTGCAACTCAGTTTCCCAGATCTGCAACACTTTTTTGGGGGGAGGGAGAGTGTTGAGACAGGGTTTCTCTGTGTAGCCCTGGCTGCCTGGGACTAGACTAGAAAGGTCTGCCTGCCTTTGCCTTCTGAGTGCTGGTATTAAAGGCGTGCCCACCCAGCTAACATTTTCATCTGCAATACGAATGTACAAGGAAGACTAATGATGTGAGTGTGGGGGCGGCCGGGGGAGGCAGGGGTTGGATGTGTCAGTCTATGTATCATGTAGCTCAGGCTGGCTTTGAACTCTGATCCTCCAGTCTCTACCTCCTAAGTCCTGAGATTACCTTAGGTTGTGGTACCCACATGAATTTTCTCTGTCTCAATGTCCACGCACATGCAACTGGGGTTTCTCAGCTTTTCAGTCCATCCTTACTAAGGGTTCAATGCTCCTAGGCTCCCTAGACAAGCGCATTAAGGTCATTATTCCCCTATGGCCAGTCTTGCCCATGAGTCCCTCTGCTAAACGATCACCATGTCTTTCAGATCCCGAAACATCTTCCAGCTTGCTCTAATTACTCTCTGCTCCCACCAGGAATTAAATATTCCCATCATGCCTTGACCCTTTAGAACGAGTCTGCTGGTTGTTGTATCATGAAAAGTGGCCAGGCAGTTTAATTGAATCTTTTTATGTCAAGCGCATGCAGACGTCTGTGCTGAATAACAATGTGGAGCCCTTGCAGAGAATGTTTCCTCCTTCAAGCACTTCACTGCCACTCGGCATCACGCTTGCAGACGGACGTGCTCAATTTCCTTGGCCTCGTGCTGAAAGCATCACTTGGAACTGGAAACTGGAGGCTCACTAGCAAGGCTGAGCTATACTGGAGAGCTGGGAGTAAACTCTGGGCAGATACTCAGAACAATTACCTCCCATGCCGTCCCTCCCTAGCTACACCCTTTCCCCTCAAAGCCCACTCTCATTGACACTCTTTCTCCAAAAAGGCCACAACTCCTAATCCTTCTAATCTTTTTAAATATTACCACTCCCTGGTGACTAAGCATTCAAATATATGAGCCTATGGGGGCCATTCTTACTGAAACCACCACATTAGTGAACTAAAGCTAGGTATGTATGGTGGTACATAATACATCTGGTAATCCCAGAGCTTGGAAAGCTGGGGCAGGAGGACTGTGTGTTTGAGGCCAATCTCTGCACACAGTGAAACTGTCTCAAAAACAAACAAACAAAAAAACCCAAGAGCTGAGGATACAGGTCTGCAGTGCCCAAGGCTTGCCTAACATGTACAAGGCTCTGGATATAAACTCTAGTACCACATACAGGAAATGAGTTCATTTGTTTATTAATCAGTGTTTCTCCAGTTTTTTTCACCATTTCTAGCTGCTTAAATCAGACACTCTGGTTAATTCGAAACAGATTTGGAACGCACCATCTTTTAGTGCCCATCACAGCCTTGGCTGCTCCACGGTCACTGCAGGCTTCCTTCTTTCCCCCACAGCCTCTTACCCACAGACCTGTGGGCATCACAGACCCTCAGCATGGGGTGTTGAACTGGTCTGCATCTCAGCAAGCTGAACTCACCTGAGGTTCATGTAGAAAGGGGGCTGCACATGTCTGTGACAAAATACAGGAGAAAAACCATTTCAGGGAGGAAGGGTCCACCTTCCATGGTGGTTTAGAAGTTTCACCCACAATCCTCGACTGTCTTGGGCCATAGTGAGGCAGAGCATGAGGCAATAGCATGCAGATGGAGCAGAGCTGACTGACATCTCATGGTCAGCTTGGGGCGGAAGAGGGAGGGTCTGGGGACAAGATGGAGCATTTGGAGTTATATCCCAGCAAACTACTTCTTCCAAGCAGAACTACTTCCGACTCCTCCAATGAAGCTGTCACCTTGAGACCCCTTTAAGGGGTGAACACATTCGTTAGGCTGTAGTAGAAAGGCTGTTAGTTCGTTCCCGGCTGCTCAGCCTCGAAATAGTCACACAGAAACTATATTATTTAAATCACTGCTTGGCCAGTCACCTAAGAGTGTTGCTAGCTAGCTTTATATCTTTGGTTATCCCATTTCTATTAATCTGTGCATCAGCATGAGGTTGTGGCCTACCAGCAAAGTTTTGGCTGGTGGCTCCAGCGCAGGCGTCTGTCCCTCGTGTTAGCTACTTGGCTTCTCACTTGTTTCTGCCTTTTATTTTCAGCATTCAGTTTAGTTTTCCTGCCAAGCTCTATTCTACCCTGTTTATAGGCCCAAAGCAACTTCTTTATTCACAAATGGTATTCACAGCGTGCAGAGGGGAATTCCACATCATCTCCCCTTTTCTGTCTAAATAAAAAGAAAGGTTTTAACTTTAACATAGCAAGATTTTATATATAGCAAAACAGGTATCAAGCAAGAATTACAGTTACGATACTTATATTTACTTTATCTTTTATCATAACTAAGGGAAACAATAACTATCTATTCTTCAACTCCATCAAAGACTCCAGAAGAATATAACATTACCTAAGTAAACAGGAAGTACATTGTAAGCAACTTCCAAAATTCTAGAATTGACAAAGACATCTTTCTGCCTGGACAGTCACCCAAAGTTCTTTAGTAATGTTGGAGCATCCATCTTCAGACTCATAGTATCCGGCAGACTTTTCTGTGAAGCAGAAAATTTCAAAGACAGTTCCACCTATATTGGCAATTTGTCAGTCACTTTCTTTTGTGTCCTTGCAGAATGTCTGGCAGATTCATGAAGCAGAAACACCTTTAGGTAACTTCATCAGTCATTTTTCTGCGAATCCTGCAAGTCCAGTTAAGCAGTTCAGGCAAGAGCAGTTTCTTGCCCAAATGGCTAAAAAACACCATGAGGAGCCTCTTTGATGCCCGTCATCCTCTTGAAGTTGATTCGTGCTGCCAGGAGTATATGTGTCTCACTGTCATGAAAAGTTCTAAGCCCCCCAAAACGATTTCTCTCTGAAGTTGTTTCTGACCAGTTATTTTGTACAATGATGAGAAAAGCGCCTCGTTCCTTCCTTCCCCAGGACCATACTCATCTGCACATATAGACACAATGCATACTCACTACTTTATTAGACCATTAGCTGGGGTGGCGGAAAGTTGATGGTCTTTGATTTTTGTCTTTCATGTGTTGTCAATTTCAAATAAATTAAGTTAGTCCCAAGAAAACAAAGTCTGAATTTCACAATTTTCTGAGAATTATTGGAACCAGGTCTTCCACATGAGATATGAGTCTATAAATATTTTCAGTGCCTAATGCAGTAATTACATTTTGGTGCTGATACACATGTAAATGTTTTCGTATTTCTACCACATGCGTGTTGGAGTCTACACACATTTTTCTTTTCTTTTTCTTTCGTTCAGAGAAGCACATAAAATACAAATCTCTTTCTACTTCAAAGTCAGAGGAGAGGAGCTGGAGTTCTAAATATTCTCTGATTTGGAGTGGTGTTCCACTCCACTAGCATGAAACCAGCTCTTCATCAAAGTGGTTTGCTTCAATCAGGGCTGTACTGGTGCGCTATAAATTATAAATCATATCTTCTGGTTTACATGGGGATGGAAGCTTGGAGGTGGCTCGCACTCTAACAGATGGACTCGAGGTAGTTTCATGTCCTCTGTTGCTTATGATTTGCTTCTAAGGTCACTTTCAAAGACTCCACCATTAACTTCAGAGGCAACCGGGCAAGGAGTTTTCAGCAGCTAAGTACAGGTTTTGGCAAAGGTTCTGATAGTTAAACAAGGCCGTGAGGCATCACAGACAAGGAGATAGGCTGGAAGGGAATGAGGAGAGAGAAACAACACTCCTCACACTATCCACCTCTCAGTGGCTTCTCAGTCCCTTCCTGCACAAGAAATTAAAGGGAAGGAATGCAGGTCTGAGTGGTGACAACGGATGCACTAAGGTCTGAGTAGGGACAACAGGAGTACTAAAGCCTGAGTAGTGACGGGAGCACTAAGATCTGAATAGGGACAGGAGGACTAAGATCTGAGTAGGGACAACAGGAGTACTAAAGCCTGAGTAGTGACGGGAGCACTAAGGTCTGAGTAGGGACAGGAGGACTAAGGTCTGAGTAGGGACAATGAGAGGACTAAGGTCTGAGTGGGGACAGGAGGACTAAGGTCTGAGTAGGACAGGAGGACTAAGGTCTGAGTAGGGACAATGGGAGGACTAAGATCTGAGTAGGGACAGGAGGACGAAGGTCTGAGTAGGGACAGGAGGATGAAGGTCTGAGTAGGGACAGGAGGACTAAGGTCTGAGTAGGAACAGGAGGACGAAGGTCTGAGTAGGGACGGGAGGACTAATGTCTGAGTAGAGACAATGGGAGGACTAAGGTCTGAGT
>JAQHUG010000066.1:8509168-8527447 GCA_028555095.1 Dicrostonyx torquatus | reverse complement strand
TTGGGACGGGAGGACTAATGTCTGAGTAGGGACAATGGGAGGACTAAGGTCTGAGTTGGGACGGGAGGACTAATGTCTGAGTAGGGACAGGAGGACTAAGGTCTGAGTAGGGACAGGAGGACGAAGGTCTGAGTAGGACAGGAGGACTAAGGTTCTGAGTAGGGACAATGGGAGGACTAATGTCTGAGTAGGGCAGGAGGACGAAGGTCTGAGTAGGGCAGGAGGACGAAGGTCTGAGTAGGGCAGGAGGACGAAGGTCTGAGTAGGGCAGGAGGACTAACGTCTGAAGTGGTGACAGAGTTCTTAGCATCTCAGCTAACCCATCCTTTAGTTTCTCTCTGGGCTGTGGGAAAGCCGAAGATCCCAGTCTTCACATTCATGGTCCCTTAATTCCAGGATCATTTTATCCTGAATGATCATTATCTTGAAATGATCAAATTATACAGCCCCCTCCCAGACTGTAGGTAGACTTCAAGGGTATGTGGGTGGCTACCATTCAATCCCCTACACCCCTTGAGCACACTGCTGCCCCGGCTCTTCTCTCTGTTCTCCTCATCTTGTACCTCTCATTTGCGACAGGGTGTCACTACATAGCCCAGACTGGTGTCAAATTCACAATCCCCCTGCCTCAGCTCCCAAAGTGCTGGTTTTTAGTCATGTTGCCATCACTTCAGACTTTCCCCTGTGCTCCTTTTGGACCCTCTGAATCTAGCATCTAGAGTGTTAATAGTTGGTACAGTCAAGAACCTTGGGACCTTGTCTGCTCCAACACCCAGAAGCTCTAGACACCACCCGCAGTGCATATAGATAAACTCAGTGAGGACCAAAGAAGCTTTGGAATCAGGTGGACAGAAGACGGGGGCAGGGGGGAGAATGTTCTAGAAGCCAATAAGACAATGGTGGTGAGTATATCTGCACACATGCACAGCCAGGAGTGTGCTTGTGTGCGAGCAAAGCCTGTTTGACCAAAATGGATGTCTTGTCTATGTGCCTGGGTAAGGCATTTTTTTTCTCCATACCTGTGTGTTCCTGCTGGTTTTTTTTATTGCTTGGGATGCCCATCTTCCCCCTCTTAGAATATACATTAGTAATCCCTTATTCAGGGATTATTCAGGGTTATTTTCAAAATTTTCAGTTACTTGTGGTTAAGTGAGATCTCAGAATACAAAATGGAAAATTCCAGTTTAAAAAAAAAAAACAAAAAAAACCCTAAGTTTCAAATTGCTTGTTGTTCTGTGTGGTGTGATGAAATCTTGTACCTCCCCAACCAGGACATGAATCATCCCAGAGCCTAGCACAACCGTACTACATATGGTACTGAGTTGTTAGTCACTCCCTAGCTGTCTCCTTTGTCGGACCAACTGCTGAGCATTACGGTGCTATTGAGCTAGTGATTTAGCTATGTCCTCCCAGGGGACAAAGAGAGAGTTGGGGGTATCAGTCACGCACTGGACAAACACCCCAGTTCTTTCTTCCATCCAGCACATGGTAGCTACTTCTCTCAAGTCCCTTTAAAATTTGGCATGGACAATGGAATGGAAGTAAAAGTGATACATTACTTCCAGGAGGAAGCTTAATGAATGAGCACATGATTTACCACCTCCCTGCCCTCTGCTGCAGAAGAAACACAGAGGCACCCATTGAACACCAGTCGCTGGTGCAGAGCCCCCTGTTGGCCGGTAGTGGACACACAGCATACAAAAGAGAAATCAACAGTTTTTCATTTTAGAACATGCTTGTTACCACAGCAAGACACCATCTCTCCTGACTAAGGGACATGACTATTTTGCTTTTCTAACTTCCAGAACACATAGTGTCTGATGTTTGGTTCTCAGTAATGTTTGATGAACTAATCAGTGAACATAAACACATTTAGCTTTAAAAGGAACAGCCATGGCGTATATAAACAAAGTATTTCCCGTACTAAGGGGAAACTGGGTTTGGAACTAGATAGTGTGTGGACAGTGTTCCAAACTGGAACAAATGTGTGCTTTAATCCTACTGATCTCGTTGGCAGGGTTGCAATTGAAGCGAATGCTTCTAGAATATTTATTTTATTGCTGCCTTAGTAATTAAAAAGAAAAGAAAAAGAAAGCGGGAAGAAGAATTAGTTCCTGGTGATATAAAACAAAGGGGAAGATTCAGCAGGTGTAGAGATAGCGTTTTCTACTCTCAAGGCTTGACTTAAGGTGGGAGCTGTTACTCACTACTCTTTATCTTTTCGCTCATTCCGCCACGTTATTTATTCCACAAATATTTATTGGGCAGGCGGGTGCCGAGGCCTTGGCTAGATGGATTATTCTCTCCAGAAGCTCAGCTGTGTAAGGCTACGTTAAGAGCCAAGAAAGGGTTGCCACAGCCAACTCCAGAGACTGGCGGGAGGAAGAATCTGCCGGCTTTGGGGCCAGAGGTCTGTTTTATTTCACCACCGTACACCTGCTCATTCCACAGTTCCCCAGCCTTCCAGCTTCTTTACCGCTCATTCTCAACACCTTTGTCTAGCAGCTCTTTGAGTGAGAGGACAGGGATACATTGTTCCCATTTGTAAAGCGAAGAAACAGGCAGCAAGAGAATGAGACGGAGCCAGCGGAGAGCTAAGGTGAAGACATTGGACCTGCAACTTATGTTCACAGTCAGAGGAGAACAGCTGTGCCGCTTCCAGGCAGAAAAACTGTCCAGAGACCAGTGACTTCCTCGCTTAGTGAAAGGTCATTTGATGACTTAGTAACAAAGTCAATACTACAATGAAAACAGCAACAATAACAACAACAAAAACCTGGCAATTGTTGGCAAAGATGGTAATATAAACAAGAGCTCTGTGTGTTGCTGATAGAATGTTAAACGATACAGCCCCTGGGAGAAAAATCGGAAGGTGATTCCTCAACAAACTAAATGTGACTTACCCCAAGATCCAGAAACTTCACTCCCACCTACCTACCAGTGGGTCCAGAGGAACTGAAAACGGTAACCAGAGATGTTTGTAAATCTACACTGCTAGTGACGAAGGCAGACACAAGCCTAGTCCACGACAGACAAACTGACATGCCACATAGCGTGCATACCTATCGCAGAATCTCATTTCGCTTTTGAAGGAAGGAAACATCAGGACAGCCTGCAGCAGATGGAATGTGGAGGACACTGGGGAGGGACCAACGGAGTCACGGTGAGATTCTACTTTGAAAGAAATGCCACAGAGCTCCTAGATATCAATCACATACAAGAGGCAGTTGTGGGCTTAGTTCAGCTAAGCATCCCATTAAGGCGCCTATTGTCTGATGGGGGAAGTGGGGGGATCATTGGCACTTCAATAGTCCCTACAGAACTTGGGCCTTCTGTGGAGTGCAGGGGGCAGATTTGGCGCAGGAGAGCTTGGTGTGGAAAGAACTATGACAGGGCCCGAAAACTCCAAATACAGGGCTGACAAGTGCTCTGGCCTTCTACCTCTGGGATGCTAACCCAGGCAATCAAGAGCAGAGATTCTGGAGGGCTATCTCTGCACGCATGTTTATATTCACAATCACCCAAAGTTAGAAACAGCAGGACACCCATGGGTAAGTGAGGGGACATGCAAAATGTGCTAAAGAAAACAAATAAACAAACACTGGCATGCGCACTGGAAGAGGCCAGCCACATATATGCAGTTGGCTGTTAAACTCAGACAGAGGGCCGGGCGGTGGTGGCACACGCCTTTAATCGGGAGGCAGAGGCAGGCGGATCTTTGTGAGTTCGAGACCAGCCTGGTCTACAAGAGCTAGTTCCAGGACAGGCTCCAAAGCCACAGAGAAACCCTGTCTCGAAAAAAATAAATAAATTAATTTTAAGAAAAAAGAAACTCAGACAGAGGTCAAACAGTGGTTTTCAAGGACTGTGGGGGCGGGGACAAAGCAGGTTCTGACGGACCAGCCAAACCTCTTCATGCTGACTGGTTCGGCTTCAAACACAAGCCAATTAAGTTCAACAGTCAGGAACACCAAGCAGAGACCTCCGCGACCCTCCCGGCTCTGATGTGTGTAGAGGAACCAGCCCTACCTTCTAGCCTCCACATCCAGGTAGATGTCTAACAGCCCCGCATGCCGCAGCACGCAATCAATAGTGCCGGTGTTCGTGAAAGCCGTTCTTCCTCTGAGGAGGCAGGTGGGGAAGCTGACAGTGGGGGAGGAGGAGAGCCAGCCTATCCGGTATCTATTACCCAGGCAGAGATGAAAGAAGACTCAGAGAGTCCTTTCAAAGCCAAAAGCAGCCAGTATGGGTGGATCACATGGCCAGCCGGCCAGCTGGGCAGCAGGAATTTCTTCCAATGAGGTTGACCATCCCAGGCAAACCTCTCCGAGCTGCTAGTGTTAACTGATTGCTGATGATTGACGCATGGGTCTTTTATGTCCCCAAATGAAAGGCAGAAACAGGGCCCTGACTTTGGCGTGGATGACTACTCCAGCACCGGTTCCCTAGCAAAGATGGAATTTTAAAACATTGATGTTAGCTGAGCAGGAGCGGAGCTACACCACGGCTCATGGAGGAATGAAACGGTCTTGTTTGGTGTTCGCCTTCCTTTGTTCTTTCACTCAGACATTAAAAATACAGCAGGCTAAAAGGAGAAAATAAATTTCAAAGACCCTCCTAGACGGCAGGCGCAAAGACAGGTGAGGTGTGGAGTGAGCTTGCTAAACAGATGAAGCAAGTCTGGGATGAGCCTTGGGTTCTTTAGAGACCGGCTTAAGTGTGCCTTGGCTCCTCGCAGCCTCCTTGGAGAATTCTCACAGGCACGCCTCCTATACCCGCTGCCCTGTCTACTGGGCTGGGCCTTTGATACAGCATTTCAGAGAGATGCCAGGCTTCTAGGCTTTTCTATACCGCTCCAGGAAAAGAGACTCTCTCTTTGCTCTTGGCCCAGACAGGCTGATTGCTTCTGAAAGAGATGTGGCTTGGGTCTTAATAACAATAAACACATTTATTGCTGCATGATATAAATAAGAAAAAGTCAACACATCCTGAGTGTATGTAGTAAGGTGTGTGCAAGATGTGTCTTTCCCTACCTGACACACCCACGTAACACCTACCTGATCAACAGACCAAACATTGATTTCAGCTTGTCGTATCCAAATAACCGAACTTGCTTCCTGTTGTAAGGAATGCTGTCCTGGGCAAGGAGAAAGTAGTCAAGTCCACCACAGTACCGAGTCTCCCACACTTTGATAATGACTGAAGAACTCATGTAACTTATCCTCCAAATGACGTGGTGTTTGAGCGTGTTGGTGCAAGCAACCACTGAGATGTGGAGTACCTTTAAGATTGAAAATGCACTACAGACGTAAGTTGATATACACCAAGAAACTGGTGTGTATCTTTGCCCAGTAGCAACTGCACACAGTTCAGCACTGTGTTCCAGATTCCCCACTTGCCACTGCTCCATCTTTGATGCATTTCTCTCTCTGCTCTGCCCTGTGGGAGGCAGACTCCTGCACACTGGACAACACTGTAGCTGGCCCTCTTGCCCTCTGCCGTAGCTAATCAGAGACCTTGCAGAATAACACCGGTAGGAAGAGAGAGAAACCAGCAGACTTCTTTTGGGTCACTGTCTTGCACTGATGCAGAATCCCTGGTAGTGGCTATCCCTTCTGTGATTACCACTCCTTCCAGGGTGGTCCTCCTGCAAGCTGTAGATCTCTCTAACCTCCAGAGGCACAGTTTCCTCTCTGAATACTTATCTGTCTTTTACACTTCTCTGTATACAGTTCCTGCATTGTAACCTCCTCACTTGTACCCTCTGAACTGCCTCTTTTTTTTTTTTTAAATGCTGGTGTCCTGATTAATTTCCCTGCTTGCTATGAGCCACCACTTTCTGCTCACCATGTTCATGGAATACAGTCCGGAAAGTAGCTAACTTCTGTTGTCCCATTTTATAGATGAGGAAATCGGGGGCACAGAGGTCAAATCATCTGCCAAGATGTGTGGCTTGGAAATGGTGAGATTGGGTCTTACCTCCGTGACTATAACCTAGGGACACTGAGGTGGGTCTTCCTCAAAATAGTTTCAAACTAATGATGACTCTGGAGCCTCTTACTACCCCCTGGAGTGGCCAGGCATCTCTAGAAGTTCATGTCAAACCCCAGGCTCAAAGAAGAGCTGCAGAGGAGTGTGAGATTCAGGAGCTTGTTCTAGCCTAATAACCATCTTTCTAATAGCATCTTTCTAATAGCATCTTTCTCTTTTTCAGTTGTCCTAATGCTGTAGAAGGTGCAATCCCCACACCTACCTACGTTATCAGCGTCACTGTGAAGTCCTGGGCACCACTGAGTCCTGTGGTGGGTGTGGCCCTTGGCTTCTACAGTGTCCAGCCTGAAACCTGGGATTGCCTGATTCTCGGAACTCCGGGGGATTTTCTAGTCTTGCTTTCTCCAATAGGAACACACGAGAAGGTAAGGTAAAATTCCGGCCTCTCCCTTACCTTCCTTCCTCTCTCAGAGCCCCTATTTCTGTTTGTGACGCAATTGTTTATGAACATTTCAGGGTCATTGTCAAATCCTAGGCCTGGTTGGCAAGGCACAGAGGCAAGTACCCTACAGGCCCAGCTTAACAACCTGTTGCTAATTCTCACAGGGCTCCCAGTTTTAGAAGGAAAAGATCTTGCTAAACATGGAAGCTACATGGAATGAGAAGACCTTCTCAGCATGATTCCTTTTAGGGTTTTAAAAAACTGATTATTTTGGGGCTGGAGAGATGGCTCAGTGGTTAAGAGCACTGACTGCTCTTCCGGAGGACCTGGGTTCAATTCCCAGCACCCACATGGCAGCTTACAACTGTCTGTAATTCCTGTTCCAGGGGATCTGACAACTTCACACCAATGCACATAAAATAAAATTAAATAAATCATAATAAAATATTTTTTTTAAAAAAAAAACTGATTATTTTTATTTTATGTGTATGGGTGTTTTGACTGCATGCCTGTCTGTGTACCATGTATGCCTGGTGCCCAAAGAAGCCAGAAGAGGGCTTCAAGGGCTTTTGATTCTCTGGAACTGGGGTTACAGATGGATGTGAGCTACTACATGGGTGCTGGGAATCAAATCCAGGTCCTCTAGAAGAGGAGCCAGTGTTCTTAAAAGTTGAACCTTCTCTTCAGCCTCTCAATATTGTTCTTTAGTAGGGTTCTATTACTTATCAAGCAACAAAAGAAGTTGATTATAAGATCAGTCAGTTCCTGCTCCACCAGAGAAATGGAACTAGCATATGTGTGTGTCTTATATGTTGGTTGGCATATGTATGTATATATACATACATACATACATACATATAGTTTCTTGAGAAGAAGCACCTATACAATGTGGGGACTGGCTAGACAAAGCCCACATCTGGAGGGCAGGCTGTGAAGAGGAGCAGGAAATTCCTAGGCACCAGTGGAAGTTGCTGTCTACATGTGGAACTTTCTTCTTCCCCTGGAAACCTTACTTCTGCTCTTCAGACATTTCACCTGGTAAAAGCAGGCCCACTAGCTCAGTCTCGAAGTCAAGGGCCAGTCTTTTAATCATGTCTATAAAACACCTTCATCGTAATAACTAGATTAGCAGTTGATGAAATCACTGGGGACTTTTGCTAAAATGACAAGTAAGATGGGATGTTCAGGTCACACTTCACTTTGCATTTTTATTTACGAGACAAACTGGATATCTTTGATGTGACTAAGGGTCTGTTGTAAAGCTTGTGTAGTGGACAATAAATACATTCGTGCATTTAGGTTTTTTTTTTAAGTCTCTTCTTCCTCATTTATGAATAGAGATGACCTTCCTGGCAACTCTACTCACTGCAGTTAAGACGGTGGCAGGAAGAGGCCAGATGCTTATTTCTGTTTATTTCTTCTGTCCAGCATGCAAATTTCTCTTCCAAAAAGGGTCTCCACCTTTCCCTTTAGGAATGTCTCATTATTCAAAGCTCGACGGGACAAGCCCACCTTCTCTGAGCTCTAGCCTTGGTAGTGGTGACCATAATTAAACCTCAGCTCTTCAGAGATTAAGTTTTGAGTGGATGAGCTGGGACAAAGGAAATCACAGCCATAGCATGCTATTCCTTTTTTCTCTGGACCTGAGCTTTCTGGTTCCTGCAGATTTCAAGTCTGTGGCTCTGAGAACCTTCCAGGTAAGCAACAGCTGCCCTTTGCCTTTTGTCCCTACTTTTTGTTTCTTGATGTCTGTGATAGTTGGATGTGTTGACTTGACTGGGCTCATAGATGCCCAGATAGCTGAAAAAACATTTCTCTAACTTGCCCTTCTCTCTGTTGACACGTTCTATTTACAGGGCACAGTTTATAGAATTGCAATGATTACTCAGGGTAATTACCATTCTATCACCTCAAACAGTCATTGTTTCTCCGTGTTGAGAACATTCAAAGTAGTATTTCCCCTCCACCCGTGTTGTTGTGGTCACAGTGTCTCTCCACAGCTACAGATCCTTACCTCAGACAAGCCCCCAGTCTCTTATTCTCAGCACTTTGACCAATTCTGCATCTTTCTAGTAGCTGCTACCTACTGCAAGGCTGAGAGCAGCTTGGGTCTGTGGCATAAACATAGATGTTAAGAAGACCACTTGACAGCATGGCCATTTAGCAAAATAACAATAGTAGAGTCTACCCTAGCACTTGTGACCTCCCAAGCCATGGGCTCTTGATTAGGGTCACAGTACCAGACATGAAATTCCCTCCTGTGGAGCAGACCTCAAGTACAATCGAATACAGATATTACCCAAGTTTTGGCACAATCTATTTGTTCTTAGGTAAAATGTGGAGTTATTTCTTAATTTCTCTGTACTTAGCTTTGTTTATAAATCTAGAGCTCTTAACACTACCAAGGGCTGAACTACAAAGTCAGCTTCCATGGTCCTGTAATCTTTGACCCATGTTGCTGAGCCAGCCCATCAAGGTGACAGCGTGTACTATGCATGATAGAAGTGTCATTTGTTCCCCCAGAACTGACAGGCATCTGGCTGCTGGATCCCGGAGAGCATAGTGTGGCAGAATGGAAGATGTACAGTCTCCTAGTGACATTTGCTGAAGATCCTGTCTTTTCTGCAGAGTGTATTTTAGACAGATTTGTGAAAATAAGGTAACTATAATCATGTGGACTTGTAACTGGGCCCTCGTATTTATTCCATCCGCCTCTGTTTCTGTTTTTGTGCCAGCATCTTGCTGCTTCATGGTTATGGTTCAGTGGGGTATAATTTAAAATCCAGTGTGGTCACACCTCCTGCAGCATTTATTTTGTTTAGATTGTATTGGTTGGCCTTGTCTTGTATATCTTCTGATAAGTTTTGGGATAGTTTTTAACAAGAATGACTTTGGACCTAGCTTGGGTTGCTGTCCAGTCTGTAGACTGTTTCACTAGGCTGGCCATTTCCATCCTATTAACTTCCCAATCCATGAGCATGGATGTTTCTCTATCTTCTCTCGTCCTCCTCGATTTCTTTCTTCAGTGTCTTAATATTTTCAGGTGTCTTAAAATGGTAAAGGTCTTTCTTTTCCTTGGTTGGTTTATTCCCAGGCATTTGATTTGTGTGCGTGGCAACTGTAGAGGGATCATTTCTGGTTTCTTTTTCAGTGTTTGGCACTGAATGTAAAAAGGCTACTGGGTTTTGTATGTTGGGTTTGTATCCTGCCACTTGGCTGAACGTGTCTATCGGCTCTGAGTTTTTGGTGGGGATCTTTACCGTATGGAATCATAGCCTTGCTCACTAGAAGAAAGCGGTAACAGTGGCCTCCTAGGGAAATACAGATCAAGGCAGAGGCTGTCCTCATTTTCACGGCAAGCTCCCTTTGTGCTGCTTGCGGCACTTTCCACGTACGTGATTTATACAGTCAGAAATTAAATAAATATTTCAGATGCTGTAATTGCCAGATAGACAGCGGTAAGTGGCTGAAATGGGCTGGAGGTGAAAATCAAAGGGAGCCCTGGGGACACTGGGGAACTGAAGTGCTCAAGTCCACTCAAAGTGACAGCTGTCACTCAAATCTACTCACTTGTGGCCATGAGCCAGTGTGGCCAAGCCTGACCTCTCTGGAGACGCGGTATTTCCTGTGTTAGTGTAAATGGTTCCAAGACAGAAGTGTTGGTAATGAGTTTTAGCTGCTACAGAAGAACAAAGCCAAACAGCCTGTGGGTCCAGACCACCTGAGGTCAATGTTTGTTGCTGGCATCATTTTGTAACTGAAATCTAGGTAATTTAAAAGTTGTTGTTGTTATTTTTTTTAATCTTTGGATGGGATACAGACAGGCATTGCACACACATTTGCATACGCATAAAGGGTCTCTTCTCAGATAAGGACAGGTAGCTCTGTAAATGGCAGTCCTGACTACAGCATAGTGATGGCCCCATACCATCCACCGTGGCAAATGGAAAGAACTCTGGTCTTTAATAAGCCTAAGATGCTTGGTCCCAGGCCAACCTCCAGCACTTTGAAAATGGCCAGGGTGGGCAGAGCCCTGCTCCAAGGACACAAAGCCTTAGCTGGGTCTTGGAGAGTTTCCAGCCCCAAAGGAGACATTTGCAAAAGCCAAGTCACACTCATCTCCACTAACGACACACCAAATATGTCTCCCCTGAATGCTGGGAGTTCATACGCATGCCTGTCTTCATACCCTCGTCCCCTCAACATACAGAATGCCACGAATGCTTGAGCCCAAAAGGAGGTTGTTTTCCACCCACTGAAATGACTTGGCCCAGAAAAAGAGTGCCCCAAACGGAATACTAAAGGCAAAACCCCAAAAGTTCTCAGGTAATCAGTGACTGCCACGGGAGCATCAGGACGGCTTTGTTGTCTGGACTGATACGGCAGCGTGTGAATAAGAGGTGTTCAGCGTGGCTGGACTGATGAGCTGCGCAAGAAAGATGTTCGAACCGAAGAGGCGATAAATAATGTATTAAAACACGATTATTTGTTGCCTCCCATCTACTGGTTGGTCGCTGTCTGTTTCCTTGTGAATGAATCTGTTTCTTAGACTATAGAGTTCAATAGCAGCAACACAAAAGCCAGCCTTATTGATGACTGGGTAATGCCAGCCGGAGACCTACAGGAAAGCCATTATCTAGTCACACAAGGCTTTCCCAATCTGGGAGGACAGGCCTCAAAGAGATACTTCAAAGGTGATTTGAGAACTAGAAGGCATCAGTCTTGCAAACAAGATGATGGCGCCCCAATTACACACAGCCCAAGCATGGAGAAGGAGCAGATCCTTCCTGTAAACACGGGCAGTAAACCTGGTGGTGGGGTACCCTTAATTCCAGCACTCAGGAGATGAAATATGGAGGAACAGGAGTTCAAAGGTATCTTCTGCTCCATAGCAACTTTGGGGCCAGCCTGGGGCATAACACCCTGGCTCAAATTGTAAATAAGCAACTCTACAAGGAGACGAAGCCCTGCCCTTCATGAGGGAGATGGTACCATGGCAGTGGGGTACTTCCACAGCCCCCTCTTCTATTCTGGTCCAGTCTGGTCTCAACAGGAGCTGCACTCTGCACTCTGGGGAGAGTCAAACTTCATGGCTTAAGAGCTAGGCTTGGACTTTCAGGTATGACCTCTTTCTAGCCACAGACAAGCCAGACCAATGAATAATTCAGACTAAAGAAACAAAAAGAGGCTGCTTTGGCTTGTGAACCCAATACTTTCTATATCCACTGTCCACCAAAGAAAGGTCTGTGCTTCCAAGTATTCAGAGGGAAAAAGTCAAAGTACTTTAAGATGTTCAAGGTCCTGATTCCCTCTTTCCCTCTTTCTGCCAGCATCTCTCCTCTGACGCAGATGGCACTGTTGGCCATTTCTGGGGCCTTCTTTGAACCACCAGGCATGCCCCTCTCTTGAGACAGTCTCCCCCTTCCTCTACTTTTGTCTTGCCCAGGTTCTGGGGAACCTTTGCTCTGGTGTTCACTTGACGGGGTGCTCGGCCAGGTACTAGCCTTTACTATGCCTTCTACCCCTGACCCCGTCCCCCAACACACAAGGTTATCTGGAGTTACAGCCTGTTTTCCCCAGTGGTTATTCCACTGTTAACCTCGACTTAGAAGAAACAGGCTAGCTTTAGCCTTGGCTCTATCTCTCGTATCCTTGGTGGGGGATGCAGCACCAGCCCCTTTTCTGCTCCTTCTGGCGGAGCTAAGAACCATTGCCTCTCTAATGGCATTCCTCATTGGGAACAAAGAGATAATGCATAGAAAATAATCCTCTGAACTTGTAAACTAAGTTTAGTTTTATAAATATTTGCATGGTTTGCGTTTCCTTCTAGCACATTTTGCTTCTTGAAGGTCCTTGTGAAAGGATGTAGTAAAACAAAACTTTCCAGTTTTTATATATGGGAAAACAGGAACCTATAAACGCCAAGCGACGAAAGAAAGGAAACAGAAATGGAACCGTGAAGGATCCCCAGCTTTATAATGACGGCTTTTTCATTAGCTCGCAGGGTCTCTTTAACAACCTTTCTGTTTTATTCTCAGACAAATAACCATTTTAATAACAGCTTCAACAGGCTCTTGGTGAGTTCCTACTTTGTATCAAAAAGAGAAAAAGGGATTCCAAGGCCCAGTCTGGCTCCAGGGACACTTGGTTTATTAGTTCCTGCCTTAGGAATATAGCCACAGTAATAGTTTGGAGGGGATAGAGGAGTATGTGATGGACAAGTCTCAGCATATGCGTGTCTGTCCCTCTGTCCCAGCTGTACTGGGCAGCATCTGGGCATCACTGAGCACAACGGTCAACTGTTCTTTGATTCAGTTGCCTCATTGGTTAAACGATATGGTGACCTAGGTGGCGATGCATACTTGTAATCTCAGCTCCATGACAGGATATACTACGAAGGTCTCAAGTTCCAGTCCAGCCTGGGCAACTTAGCAATATCCAGTTTCCAAATAAAAATATACAAAGAGGTGAGATATAGCTCAGGGTTAGTATGCTTGACTAGTATGCACAGAGCTCTTGGTTCCATCCTTGGCATAAAATAAAATAAAACTTCTCGACAAATTCCTTCTCGGGGATGCTCTGGATTCTTTGTACTTTTAAAATGCTGAAAATACATAAACTTTCAATCCATGAGACTGTATTTGCCCAACAGTCATTTGGTGAGTGCCTGCAGAGTTGTAGGTCCTGGGCATGGACAGCAGTGATCAGAACCCAGGATGTGTTAGTCAGTGTTCAGTTGCTATAACAAAGACCTGATGTGATCAGCTTATAAAGAGGACAGATCTGGCCACGCTCACTCTCACTGTGAATGGAGGTTTCCATCCATAAAACACTGGGCCTTGTACTTTGAGCTCCTAGAAGCCAATCATGGTTGGAGCACATGGTGGAGCAAACCATACTCCTTGTGTCTAGGAACTGAAAGAACAAGAGGAAGGGACTGAGGCCCCATGGTTCCCATCGAGGACAGTCCTCCAGTGATCTTAAAATCCTCATCCACTGCCCAGCAGCAGCAGCTTGAGGACCAAGCCTTCAACCCTTTGACTTTCAGGGGAACGTGAAGATCTAACCAAAGCATGGGGCTTGTCATGACAAGATGGACAGGCAATAAGCACACCTAAAGATGTTTAATAACTAAAACAGCTTGTCTTAAAAACCGTAATTGTACAAGTTATGGGTGTCTTGATGATGTGAACACTTACTAGGTTGCTGATTTTAGACTGTAAAGGATCTATCTTTTCCATTTTGATACCCATTCCTCTATGGCAGTAGCTCCCTAGAGCACAACTGCCCAGAAGACAGCAAGTCTCTACTCGCTTGAAGTATGAGCTACCTGGGTTTCAGATATCAGATGCCGAAAGCCCAGAGGCTGCTTTGGTTATGCCTTATTCACACCAATGTTTGCTGAGACTAGGAAACACGCAGAGGGGAGATGGTTGCCTTGTGGGTACATAGCTCCAGTCTAAGCAACTTCTGGGGTACTGGTTAAGATGGGAAGATGTTTAATTTTGGCATAAAATTCCGTGGGTTTTGTTGTTGTTTTTTGTGCCGGGGATTGGCGGCCTTGCTCATCGAGGCCGATTACTCCATCGCTGAGTTACAGCCCCAGTCCTGTACTTTTTTTTTTAAAGATTTATTTATTATGTATATAGCATTCTGCCTGCAGGTATGCCTGCACACCAGAAGAGGGCACCAGATTTTATCATAGGTGGTTGTGAGCCACCATGTGGTTGCTGGGAATTGAACTCAGGACCTCTGGAAGAGCAGCCAGTGTTCTTAACCTCTGAGCCATCTCTCTAGCCCGTCCTGTACTTTTTTTACATTTGAATTTGAGACAGCGTTTCCTTAAGTTGCCTCAAACTCACGGTCTTCCTGCTTCAACGTCCCTACAGCTGGGATTACAGGCATGTGTTGCCACACCTGACTCTGATTTTGTTAATTAGTACCTGCAAATTTGCCTTTTAAAAATAACACCCGTTGACCTGAGCCAAGGGTTAAACGAGGCTGTTCTGCCAGCCAAGCTCAGTCTGAGAACTGGTTGTTGGCAGAAGTCTTACTTTATACCGTCCCAGAGTGTCCCCTTTGTTCTGCACGGCCCTGCCTCAGGGAAATGGTGCTTTCTCACCTACCTGCTGCCTCTCCCCTCAGCAGTCTCTCTGGCAGTCTGTATCCTGTCCAGAGCTTCTGGGCTGAGCCATGCATCACAGGACAGTCAGGCGAGTTTGAGTGACAATTCTCTCCCTGCACCCAATGATGCAGAATCTATGTGAGGGTGGGAAATGAACCCAATCTTTATGCCTATAACTAGGGATGCACCAGAGGCTTAAACCAAGAATTATGAGTTTAAATCAGTCAGTGAAATTTAATGAGACCCCGTTTCTAAATAAATAAATAAACAAACAAATACATAAATAAGAAACTGGGATTTAACTTGGTGATGAATTGCTTGCCTAGCATTTGCAAAACTTCGGGCTCAGTCCCCAGGTTAAAAAAAAAAAAAGCCTGCTCTCTCAACTTTCATACTCACTGATGCCTTTGACTCTTGTACTTTCCATCTTTTTGGTAATATTTGTTTTCATTGCATATTAATATGTCCCTGAGCAGAGTGCTTACATCCCAGAGGGAGTACGTGTGGGTAGTGGAAGGAACATACGGCTGTATTCAGCGTCTGCCAAGCACGTTACAGATGAAACGAGAACCCCACAGCCCACTCAGCTCACCCCAGACATCCAGGCTCTTTGTTTTCCAAAGATTACAGGATCAGAATATCTGGTCACCCTGTCCCAGAATATAATCAGCCGTGTGGCGGAGCTGGGCTCAGTTCTGCACTGATGGTGTGTGAGAGGCAGAGGATTTGGGGCCAGGCTTTGAGAGCCAGCAAGCGAGAGAGCAAGCCTTTATTCCTGTGTTCTCAGAGCCAAAGCTGTCTTAGCTTTGAGTCATAACAAGCTTTTCAGCGCTTTGGACTCTGGCCTTCGCTTAAAGGATTCAGGGATGATGAGCCCGAATTTTTGTTGCCCATGTTTCTGACCTGCCCTTAAGCAAACTCACACAACGCCACCGCCCTCCAGCGCAGCAGCTCTGATATCTGAGCATGGACCAGAATCCCAGTGGATTTAAAGGCAGGTTTGAGGCCCACCTCCAAATCTGGCCTCAGAGTGGAATGAAGAATTGTGTTCCCAGCCAGCTCCTGGTGATGTTTATATTGCTAGACGTGGGACTTTGAGACTTCAGTGTCTAAAAGTCAGAAGGTGGCCCCTCTAAAATACCTATTGCTCTTAATGGTCTTTAGGGACCCTAATGGACATCTAGCCAGAAAAACCTGGGTTCTAAGTCAACCCTGCTTTTCCAGTTCTGTGGCCATGGGCAGGACACCTTTCTTCTCTGAATTTGGTTTCCAGCTGAAAACAATGACCCCTGCCTGGCTTCCTTCAAAAGTGATCATGGTTTGGATGTAAAAATATTCGCCACAGGTTCATGTGTTTCCATGTGTTTGGATATCTGATTCTCATCCAGTGGCACTGACTGGTGTGTGTGTGTGTGTGTGTGTGTGTGTGTGTGTGTGTGTGTGTAAGCTTTTGGACAAGGGTCCTAGATAGGGGATTAGTGACATGGAGTGGGAGCCCCACTTCCAGGCTGAGTTCCCTGCCACTGGCATGGGACAAGCTCCCCCCATCCCCACACTCTCGCAGACTCCCTCACCTGATGGATTGCCCAGTCTAAAACTTGAGTCAAAAGACATCCTTCCCGCCTCAAACTTTTGTCAGGTATCTAGTCACAGTGACAGAAAGGTGACACAAACTGGCACGCAGGGAATGGGAAACTCCAGAGGCCCCTGTGTGTGTGCTCGGCAAGCCTATGAACAGATTTAACATGAAAAGATGCATTTTCGCAAAGTTATTTGTTTGAGAAGAAAATGTTATAACTTCCTAGAATTCTTTCAACCCAAGAAGTAGATTGTTGAGATCTCATCACTAAAATACCAATTGCTGGGTGTTCGTAACAGATTGTATGAATTCCAGGTCATACTGGGGTTCAGTTTCGAGGGTTTCGCTTTCTAACTGCATGTGTGGGTATGTGGGCACCGCAGCATGTATGTGGAGGTCAGAGGACAACCTGTAGGAATCCCTGTCTCTCCTTCTACCATACAGCTCCTGGGGATCGAGTTCAGGCTGTCAGACTTGGCACTGAGGGTCCCCTCCCTTCTGAGCCAGTTTTCCAGCCCCGAGGATTTTTTTTTTAGACAGGATGACTAATTTGAAAAGTAAGTTAGTGTCCAAGTGAGTCAAGATGAAGGTCGCCTTTGCGTGCTGCTTGCTGAGTGACCTCAGGCTCCCTTTTCTGCACAGTGAGTGGAGGAGACTTCTCCAATGATTGGCCTTCCTTTTTCTCCTGACTGGGAACAGCAGTGGCTTCCCTCTTTTGGTCCAGCTGACAACCATGCTGGCCAAAAAGGGGCGAATATTTTTTCTTCTGTTACTCAAGTTTGTCCGCAGCAGCACCAAACCTGTAGATGGAGGGCGGAGGAGCTGACTTAGCTGAAAGGGGCTGGCCATCTGACGGGCTACCAGAAGGAGTCGGGACCCTGCCCCCACTCCCACCCCCCATCCTCGCCTCCACCTCCCCAGATCCACTCTGAGCCTCAACACCAAGCCCATGTTCTTCCAAAGAAACCTAAAGTCTGAATCAAGAGCTATGTGGTGCAGGGGTGGGCCTTCGTCCAGGTTGTCCCTCAACTGGCCGCTTGACTTCAAGTATGTTAAATGCCTAATATGGGCCATCTATTAAAGCAATCTATAGCCAGATTGATTATATATTTGATATCAGCTTTCAACTTTCAGTTAAGGCATAGGTAATTTAATTAGTGCAAAGTGGAAAAGAATAAAAACGGCAATCTCTCATTTTGTGTTCTTCCTGTCACCAAGAGTCACCTGCTGATAGCCTTGTCCATTCCTTTGAACAAAGACGGATGTTTGACATTGTGTTTTCCAGGTGAGCCCTCAGCTCCAAGGGCATGCGGACAGAGAATGAAGTACAGAGAACTGACTAGGTGGGGGTCTCTGAATACTGACACTGCCCAGCTGGAGGATTTAGATCAAGGCCAAATCCTCTAACCTAAAATATGGAAGCGAACGTCTGAAAGTAACAAAGGACGTGACCATACTCACTTGAGTCTCAGTGGAAGAATTTTAGAACTGGCAGCCCAATCTGGGAGAAGCTTTCAAGTCCTCCAACCTGCTGACCCACTCAGCAACTGCGGCAAGTGACAGTGCTCCCTGTCCAGGAACTGCCACCCCCCCATGTGCCTCAGTGACACTGGTCCCCGTCTAGGAACCGCCCCCCCCCAGGTGTCTCAGTGACATTGGTCCCTGTCCAGGAACTGCCCCCCCCCAGGTGCCTCAGTGACAGTGGTCCCCATCCCAGAACCTCCTCCCTGCCCAGGTGCCTCAGTGACAGTGGTCCCCATCCTGGAACCGCCCTTTCTCCAGGTGCCTCAGTGACAGTGGTCCCTGTCCAGGAACTGCCCCCCCAGGTGCCTCAGTGACAGTGGTCCCCATCCCAGAACCGCCCTTTCTCCAGGTGCCTCAGTGACAGTGGTCCCCATCCCAGAACCGCCCCCTCTCCAGGTGCCTCAGTGACAGTGGTCCCCATCCTGGAACCGCCCTCTCTCCAGGTGCCTCAGTGACAGTGGTCCCCATCCTGGAGCCGCCCTCTCTCCAGGTGCCTCAGTGACATTGTTCCCCGTCCAGGAACCGTGCCCCCCAGGTGCCTCAGTGACAGTGGTTCCCATCCAGTAACCCCCCCCCCCCCCCCCCCTCAGTGACAGTGGTCCCCCTCCCCCACACCAG
>JAQHUG010000066.1:8423246-8500397 GCA_028555095.1 Dicrostonyx torquatus | reverse complement strand
GATAGGTTCCTGACAATAGATTAGAAGTGGTAAGAGTGGATAGGTTCCTGACAATAGATTAGAAGTGGTAAGAGTGGACAGGTTCCTGACAATAGTTACTTAGAGCGGGTTCTTCTTAGTCCTTGCTGCTCTTGTTTAGAAAGATCATCGTACTGAAAAAAGAAATGCTAACTTATTTCTCTGGTTTTAAGGACCTAGTTCCTCCAATCCCTAAAAAGAGCACGGAGAGCCCTGGTGTAGCCCTGACACAGCTGCTGTTCACCCTGCCGTGTGTTAGAAAGGGGTCTCTAGGTGCAAGGAGCCAGCCCTGGCAGTTTCCAGGCCAGCAGCTGCGTTATCAGAGCACGAAGTGATCTGTGACATCTAATGTGGGCTCCTTGTCTATATGGGGACACTGAGACTCTGGAAAAGGGGCACTTCATCACTCGGGGATTTCCAGAGTAGCACAGATTTTGTACTGTAACCTTCCAATTGTCTGGCATCTGTATTCTACCACACACCACCGAGCACTTGCCCTTCTTGGGGGGCAGGTCCCTGTCCTCAGTTGACTTGTCATCCAGTCTGTTTTAGTTTTAGAATACACTGACAAGAAGAAAGGGTTCATTTTGGCTCACAAATTTAGGTTACAGTCCGTCGCTGTGGGTATTCTCAAGAGGCAGGAACTTAAAACAGCCAGTCCTGTAACATCCGCGGTGAGTCCAAGGAGAGGAATGCGTGCTTACTATTCAGCTCACATTCTCTACTCTTTTTAAAAGAACTTATTTCTATTTTTATTTAGGTGTCTGTGTGCATGCTTGCATGAGTTTATGTGCAGATGAGGCCGGAAGGTATGGGTCCCCTAGAGCTAGAGCGACATGTTCTTATGAGTTGTGTGGTATGGGTGCTGGGAGCCAAGCCTGGGTGCTCTGCAAGAGCAGTCGACTGTGCACCCATAACCGCTGAGCCGTTTCTCCAGTCCCCTTTTCTTTAGTCTTATACAGTTCAGGACCTAAAGCTAGGGCATGACACTGTTCACCTTTAGGCTAGGTCTTCCCATGTCAATTAACACAATCAAGACAATCCCCCATAGACGTGTCCACAGATCAACCTGATCCAGACAGTCCCTCATTGAGACTCTCTGATGGGTGATCCCACCTTGAGTCAAGGTGACGGCTAACACCATCATCAGTCTTTGGTAACTCTTAGCTTTGCTCAGAGTTTCACTAAAGGCTAAAATGCCCGATAACCGGGACATATGCAGCTCCATGGTAGTAGACTAGGAAAGTTCTTAAAAGAGGAGCTGGCACATCTCCTGGTAACCCTATGTTGGTGACATCTGCCATCCTCTGCAATGTTTTGCCTCAAACTGCAGGTGAGCCTGAATCTGTTCACAGGACCCAGCAGCCCCTTTATTACATGCTTACTCGATATCCTGGACACTCGGGCATGCTTCCGCAAAGAGCCGTCCCTTGGAAGCGCTAATGTGGCAAGTTGCACTGGGAACTGAATTGCACAGGGCAACCAGGTATTTTTCCTTTCCTGCCTCCTGATAAGAAGGAGATGGGAATCTCAAAACCAAGAATTACACCTTTAATTATGCAAAATAAGTTTTAGGACTCGCCTACTGTTAAAACAGAACTTACCCTTGCTTTAAAAGCTTCAGGCAAGGGTGGAGGGGCGGGGCAGGTTGGGGCGATGGGGGCCGGGTGAGAATAGACCATAAAAAGCCAGTGTTTTCTGAGTCATTCTGACCTTGACAGCTGAGTATTTTTTCTCCCATCTTACCTTCAGGATAAGTTTGTCATTTTCCTTTGGTGACAACTTCTGTTTAAACAGTCCCATGCCAGCTCAGAAAGGAGTAACAGTGTCTCTGGGAGCAAAGCCCTTCCAAAGTTAGGAATAGAAAACACTGCCATCTAAATATGTTATTCACAATGAGTCTTCGATTTTGGATCCATCGTTAGACAGCCTGAGAGTCAGAGCTCTTAGTGTACTGAGCGTGGCTAAAATCAGACTGCAGATATAAAAGCAATTAATGTCCCTCTCTTTATTTTTATTTATTGGAGTTTCACAATGCAATTACTTAAGAGGCCTTCCGCAGGAATCCCAAGAATCGTTTTCAATCAGCAGAATGAAAATGTTGCCTTTTGTGGTCTGACGAATGTGTGGAAACAGCTCCTTTGTATGTCTCTGTGTACTGCTGTTCATTAAGGGCTAATTGCCGCGGTCTCTAAATGAAATACGGCACACTGCTCCACCTCTGCGCCAGTTTGTTCAAAATCTGCAAAGCTTTATTATTAATGCTATTTAATTATGAGAATGTCAGCCATGGAGAATTCCAAACCCACACTCTCCCTTCATCATTAGTAACAGGGCAAAAATGAAACACTTTCAACAATGAAGGGTTCATATTTCAAGCTTATACAGTAGCTGCTAAAAGGCTATACTCAGAAAATCAATTTTATTAAAGTCCTCCAAGCACTAAAGGGACCTGAATGCAACTAAGCAATTTTAAAAACATGTCCAGGAGCCACCACTTTCTGATTCATGTTTTAGTGGGGTTATTTTTGAGTATTTTCAATATTGTCTCCTTACAGTGGGGTCAAAAGTGATTTAGGAAAGGGGCAAGGAGAGGAAAGGGAACATGTCCTTACGATCTTTCCCTGTCTCAATTTCCACCTGGTATGGGGCTCTGTGGAGCAAACCATACACAAAAGAAGTCGGTGACATTATGAAGAATTTGCGTAGGTGAGATCGACGGAGAAATACAGGGGTGGGGAGACCGCTTAGCCTTTATTCTGTTTTCCTTTATTTTCCCTCTTAAATTCTGCTAGGAAATCATCATCTCTTAAAAGTAATAAAGCAAATATAAATACAGATGTAATAACAGAATTTAGAGTAAACTCACTCAAACGATATATTAAATTCTTTAAAATAACAGCTAAGAATGGCTCCAAACCACAGGCTTGCCCATGCTAGTTCCTGAGGGCCATCTGAGAAAGTGCAGTCTTTCTAAATTCGCTCCCCCTTCCCGAGTCATGCTTGGTCACCCCCCTCAGACGGCTTCCATGGACTGCCTTACTATGGTTGGTCATCTATACTGCTGGCAGTTGGCTTTCGTGTGTGTTCTCACATCCAAACACGCTGGAATGTTCAGAGAGTGGAGACCCATCTCCTGGATCCAGGAAATGATTCCAGTTCTACTTTGAACGACACGGTTTAGCCTTCATCACTATTGAACTTGGTGCCTGATGGTGTCTCATCTTTCAGACTTTTCCTGCAAACTCTGGCAGGATATGACTTATGCCACCAATGTGTCCCAAGGATGCTTGGTCACAGCAGGTGCTTGGCCTATGTCATTATTCGCACTTGATAATCTACTGAGCACTTTTTGATGGCTGGATGATCTCCGTATTTTAGCAGTATTATGCAGGACTAGTGGAAGGTCACATGAACTTTAAATATAGGCTTCCCAGTCGGACAGACAGGGTCTGGATCTTGTTGTCATTTGTTCTGACTTGTGCCATCTTCCCAAAGCAGATGATCAGTGACTAAGGCATAAATAGGCCTCGGACATTTAGTTCCTCACCTGGGTTAGATTTATCACGAAGAAACAAGGCCTTCCCAGCACACATTTTGAACAGGGATTTTGCTCTGTCCCTGTGTGCCCTTGGGCCTTGTTTCTCTATATTCCAGGTCTTCTGCAAAGCAAGTGGTGGTGACAGCTGAGGCATCTCCAGCCCTATCCTTTTGGTTCTGTCTTTGATAGGACTGAGATTTACTTGGGAGGAAGAAGGGAGGCGAACCCAACCTGTATTTTCTAAGTGTTAATCAATTCCCACACCCACAGTTTCATTAAATCTTTATTAATTTCTTGGCCCATTGGAAACACCTCATTCAAACAAATGAATATGTAAATTTGACTTTGTCTCGAACTTTCTTTCCATCTGTGGATGTCTGCCTGCATGTGTTCCAATCCCATAATTGCTGTTACTGGCTGGTAAAAATAAATCAATACTTAATGGCTGGGCATTAATAACACTCCAGATGGAGAACTTTGGATGTGAGGTCAAAGTCAACATGGACCCATTACTATTAGGAAGGCGGCATCTAGGCAGCCCCCCTGTCAGAGCAGCACAGTGGTCCAGCACCACTGTGATCGACTAGTCTGTCAATGAGTCATTTAACTTTTATTCCAAATGGCTGGTGAGACATTTTGACAGCCATCACTTGGACGTTTGTGAAAGACGAGGACAAACAAGTTGGCTAGGTGACGGCTCCAGTTTGCACAGAACCCAAAGCTGGAATACTCCAGTTTTATTTTATGTTTACCCTTCAAGGCACCTATAGATTATACAACATGTAAATCTGTTGTTGAGGACAACACTTGTGTGTGTGTGTGTGTGTGTGTCTGTGTGTGTCTGTGTGTGTCTCTGTATGTATGCGCGTGCCTACATAGCACTCAGTGCTGGACACACCCATCACATAGCTGATGCACACTGGGGCTGCTGAATCTCTGGGAATTTGGATATAGAATAAACAACATTGCAGGGAAGGTTGATACTGTATTCTTTGCTACCTCCCCCACTTCTGTCCACCTGATCCCCCTGCTTCAGCCTCTGAGTACTGGGACTGCCAATGGACAGCATCATACCATCACCATTTATTTTTCAGAGAGACTTTGCACAGGTTGCTCTCTCTCTCTCTCTCTGTCTCTCTGTCTCTGTCTCTGTCTCTCTGTCTCTCTGTCTCTCTCTCTCTCTGTCTGTAATAGAACTAGTAATTCCTGTTCATCCTTTGTGGCTATGAAGATTAGCAAGACTATGTGGGTGACGCAGTACTTCAGAGCCTCTTGTCAGTGAAGTAAGAGTTATGAGACCATATCTGAACCACTGTTCTTTTCACAGATGAATTTAGAAAACCAGATTCTTCTTTCTTTTCTTTTTTACTGGTGCTGGGTATTGAACCCAGGGTCTTGTGCATGTCAGGCCATTGCTCAACCATTGAGTCACACCTCCAGCCCAGATATTTATTTCTTTATTGATCTGGACAACAGTCAGGTTGTTCAACAACCTTTAAAATTCTAAGTAAGAGATCAAGAAGCCTCCAAATACCTACAGCAAGGAGTCAGTTCACTTTCAGAAGTTATATGGTTCATTTTATTTTTGTGGAAGGAAGTTTTCTGTTAAGGAAAGGGAGTGTTGAGGATGCTCCAGTTTATGGAAACACTTTCTGACAGTTTAGAAAATATTTGTCATGCATGATAAATTCTCAAGTGTTGTTGGTGTGTGGGAATGCAGCATCCCTGTAAGTGCCTGTTCCTGTGCCCTGATGGATGTCTGTGTCCCACACAAAAATTTGAGGTTGTAAACTTTCATGGTGAACTCCTGACAATCATCATTTCTCATTATACTCTCTGCAGGGTCTTCATTCTCCTTTGAACTTAGTCCAACCAGATGTGTTTCCATTGAGAAAGCTCTCATCGAAGTCACAGTGTTGCCAAGTCTCAGATGTCACCTGACTCAGCCTCACAAGAGTGTTGACAACCAGTTTTTCTCAACTTCTAAGACACCAGACTCTCCAGGGTGTCATCCAGCTCCATGGAAACAGTTTCCTAGTTGGAGGTCTTCCACGTCTCCCAACCTTGACTGGAAACATCCTGGTCCTACATCTTTCCTTTCTGCCTACTCTTTTTCTTGTCACACAACCTTTGACTGTCTCCCTTTCCTTGTTTCTCCAGCCTGATGGCTTTCATTATCATCTTAAAACCCATCTCCAGCTACCACTCTCCTCTTGAACTAGTGGCTCTTCTGTCCAGCTGTCTACTTAACATCTATACTTTGATGTCTAAAAGGCATCTCAAACTTAGTGTATCTAAAGTGAGTCCTGCCAACCTAGTTTGAGCCAATAGGCTCTTGCTATCATAAGCAACCCTTAACCTTCTCAGCACCTCCATATCACTGGGGTTTCATATCCATCATTCCACTCTGATGTGGGATTCCCCTCTGTATGGTATTAAGATGTTTTACTGCCATTGGTTAATAAAGAACCTGCTTTCAGCCAATGGCTTAACAGAATATAGCCAGGCTGGAAAAGATATATATAGAGAGAGTAAGTCAGAGTCAGTAAGAATCTATGGAGTTGCCTGCAAAAGACAGATACACTATAACCTTGCTGGTAAGCCACAGCCATGTGGCAATACACAGATGAATAGAAACGGGCTAATTTAAGATATAAGAGTTAGCCAGAAATATGTTTAAGCTATTGGCCAAACAGTATTGCAATTCATACAGAATTCTGTGTGATTATTTTGGGAGTCTGGGCAGCTGGGAAATAAAAAAGCAGCCTCCCCCAACAAATTGGTGCCAACATGGTCAACTAAACCTACTTAAAAACCTGAGAAAGCTTGAAAAAGAATTCTAGATACACAGACAAAAACAGAGTTTAATGCGGTTTCTTGCTCTGTTTGTATAGCTCCTTTACGAAGTTTCCTGAGTCAGCTTTAATGGCAAGAACTGTGCAGTTTCTTTGGAGGAAGGCTTCCTGGTTCATACTAGTTAAAGGAACAGCTCTGGCTCTTTTTTGGGGTTGATGCCTACCACCCACTTTGGGTCCTGATGCTAAGAAAGTAGCTAAGACCATGCCTCATGTGGTAAGAGTTCTCTGTTTAGGTCTATACCAGAACTGCTTCTTAAAATGCTAAATGGTGTGGCTAGGACTAAGGCTTTTTGGCTCCACCTAGCCCAACATGGCAGAGGCAAGTTCATTGCCTCTGAGTCTGCTTGGTAGGAGCTGTCCTTACCACACCACCTCAACTCTGGGAAGCACCATGCAGCATATAAAACCTTTTTATCTGAGTACCTAGACAACTAATCTACATGAGAAGTAGAAAAAGACAAGATCTCCTGAGTAAATTGGGAGCATGAAGGTAAGGGAAGAGGAAGGGAGGAGAGCAGAGAAAAATGTATAGCTCAATAAAATAAAAAAATAATTAAAAAAAGAATCAGTCCTGGTCAGGAAAGGATTACAGATAAACAATAAAGACAAATTCAGATGAAGAAGACCTCTAAATGGGTCAAAGTGTGTTTGGAAAATGTACGTAGGCTTGGGAGAGAGAAGAAAAAGAGTATAGAGAGTTACAAAAAGAAGTAAATGGTTTTAAAAAAATAGAACACAGTCTTTAAAGAGACAGAGTATAGACAGTCATAGATTAAAGAACAAATAAGCCACATAAAGATGGAATATACAAAGAGTCTGGATTATGTATATTATTGTGTTTTCTTTGAAATTTTTGACTGTGAATGAACTAAGTACAGAGAGACATTTCATTGTAAGGGCTGCTAAGGTAAACCAACAAATACTTAAAGCTATCTTGACTTCAAAATTTGGGTCTAAGGATTTGTTACAAATGAGGTTTTTCTTTTGTTTCCTCAGAGTATGAGAACATGTTTGTTTGATAGTTCTAATGTTGTTTGATGGACCAAGACTCCCCTGAAAGGTCACCATGAACACCCCAAAAAATTACCTTGCCCAACAAAACACAAGAAGCAGTTTAGAGAGAACTATGCTCAAATTCCAAAATATCATTTATAAATGTTTGTTTACATTTAAAGGGAGATATGCTATAGAGATTTGTGTTTGTGCAGAGCATTTAAAAATGTAGTGTATAATTAAGAAATATAGGTTAATAGATAATCATCTCGAATAGTCAAACTTGTAGTCATATTAGTTAGGTTTTCTAGATACATAGAAATATATTCCAGTTAGATAGATATTCTTTAAATCTTTCAAAGACCTTCAGAATATGGCATTTAAAATATTTTAAGAACTTAGAATTTTCATGACAATGAGACACATCTTCTCCTGGAAGCACTAATTACTTCAGGAGGGAGATGGGCATCGAAGAGGCTCCTTATGGAGTTTGTTAGCCATTTGGACAAGAAACTGTCTTGCCTGGATTGCTTGATGTTATGCTGTATGGACTGGACATGCAGGACCCACAGAGAAATGACTGCTAAGCTTTCCTAAAGGTGAGATGGTCCTTCAGGGTTCCTACTTCATGAAAGAGTCTGCCAGACATTCTTGCAGGGCACAGAAGAAAGTGACTGACAAACTGCCAATATTGGTGGAACTGTCTTTGAAATGTCCTGCTTCATGGAAAAGTCTGCTGTATACTATGGGCCTGTAGGTTGAAGATTGGTGCCCCAATGTTACAGAAGAAATTTGGGTGACTGTCCAGGCAGCAAGATGTCTCTATCAATTCTAGAGTTTTGGAAGTTCCTTCCAATGTACTTCCTGTTTACTTAGGTAATATTATATACTTCAGGAGTCTTTGTTGGAATTGAAGAATAGTTATAATTATAGTTTTCCTTTGTTATGATGAAAGATAAAGCAGATATGAATATTGTAACTATAATTCTTGCTTGATAACTATTTTGTTGTATGTAATCTTGCTATGTTAAAGTTAAAACCTTCCTCTTTAATTAGACAGAAAAGGGGAGGTGATGTGGTATTCCCCTCTCTATCCTGTTAATATGTCTTATTGACATTGGTTAATAAAGAAGCTGCTTTCAGCCAGTGGCTTAACAGAATATAGCCCGGCTGGAATCAGTGAGAAGCCATGTAGCTGCCTGCAGGAGACAAAGGTATCGGAACCTTGCTGGTAAGCCACACCCACGTGGCAATACAAAGATTAATAGAAATGGGTTAATTTAAGATAAAAGAGTTTGTCAAAAATATGCTTAAACTATTGGCCAAGCAATATTGCAATTAATACAGATTTCTGTGTGATTATTTCAGGAGTCTGGCAGCCTCTCCCTACACCACTCTTGTCCCAATCTCTTCTAGAAGAACCAAAATAGCTCTATAAAAATGTGACTCTGATCATGTCATTGCCCTGGAGATCAAATCTTCACAATGTACTTAGACCAGGGTCTCCCTGCCCTTTCAGATGTCCTTCTGCCTCCTTTCTCCCTTGAGCTTCCTGCTCCAGTCAGATTTGCCTTTCTCACTGCCCCTGTCTCAGGACTTTGCCCTTATTCTCTCTGCCTAGACAGCTTTTCCATCACATGCCCTTTACCTCCTTCAAGTGTCCACAGAAATGCCACACCAAACATCCTGCCATCTTGACTAGCCTTTATAGAGCATCCCAGACTTCACTGCTCTCTGCCCTGTTTTGTTTTTTCTCTGAGTTGACTGATCCTTGCCTTATATTCATTTGTATGGGCACATGATAGGTGCTTAGGGATGCTTGTTGATGAGTGAAAGAAGGGATGGGGCTTGGCAAACAGACCCCTGGGGAGTAGTGTCTGCCTAGCTGGCTTCTTCCTTCTGGTCCTGCCACCCAGGGCATGCTGCTTCCTCCAGCCTCTGCTCACCTCTGAGGTCCAGATCCTGTGATGGGCCTGGCAGCTTTGGCCACACAGGCAGTGGCCTTGGATCCTACCTGGCTCAGGAAGGGCAGGAGGGGGAAAAGAGGAACATGCTGTTGGTACTCAGGCATTTGGACCAAAATCCTGAAGGCGACAGAACTACTTTACAGGAGAGGCCCAAAGACACGTGGGTTGCCATCCCCAGCTGCCAAGTTCACATTGTCATCAATTTAGGGAGGATTTATCTGTCCTGATTTCCTTGGGGGAAGTGGTAATATGTGTCAGTAATTACTCCTTCAAGAGGAGACACCATCTTTATCACAGGTTACTCAGGTACCTGCTCCCAGAACCAGGCTCTTGTCTTCAGGAGACTTCCTCTGTCCTGGATTAGAGTTGGGGTGGCCATTGACTCAACACACTGACCCACAAACTGCCTCAGGGGGCCCTGTGTTGAGATATAAGAGCACCTCTGAGCTGGAGCTTGGGAAAGAACTGAGCCACACGGGGCTGGTTTTATGCTTTTAGCTGAGATAGGGATCGTGGGGGAAAATTCCCTGCATTTGTAGAATCATAAATTTTTTAAGGTCTCTTGGCTCCACTTTTAAATTTAGTGCCTGAATAAAATGTTGGCTCAAGCTTCATATTCGATTATTAAAAACCATACAGGCCTGGGAGACGGGCATTTACACATCTGCCCGCTCATCTGCAGACAAGCGCAGGAAAGCCAGCTCTCCGCAGCTCTGCTGTGCTGGAAGAAGCCTCTGGGATCTCGGGCCCACTCTGTCCAGGAAGGAGCTGGACTTAGCTTAAATTCCCACTTGTTTCATCAAAAAGATTTGTCAGTGGCATGGGCTGGATCTTACCAAAATTCATTCTTTTTGTCTGTTTGTTTCCTTGATTTGTAGGGATTCGTGAACAGATATCTACAGTGTATGTTTGTGTGTGTGTGTGTGTGTGCGTGTATGGGGGTTGCATGTACATGTCGATGTGACTGATAAACACAAATCCTGAAAGGACACAGATGAAACTGGTGGTAATATGATTACCTTGAAGACGGTCTCTCATATGGATTTTTTTTTTCTAGAAATGCAGTTATATGTTTATAACTTAATTTTTTAATTAAAAATGACACTTATTTTAGTGTGTGTTGCATTTATTTTGTGTGTGTGTGTGTGTGTGTGTGTGTGTGTGTGTGTGTGTAGTGTGTGAGTGTTTGTATAATACACTGGCCACAACCTGCATGTGGGGCTCAGAGGTCAACTTTTCAAAGTTGGTGTTTTGTTTTTGTTTTTTTGGGTTATTTTTGTCAACTTGACACAAACTTCACTCATCTTGGAAGAAGAAGGAGCCTCAGCTGAGAAAATGCCTCCCTCAGATCAGAAAGCAGATAATAGGTAGTGTCTTTCTTTCTACTGTGTGGCTTCCAGTGAGGGAAGTAAGGTCGCCAGGTTTGTCAGCAAGCCCCCTCACTCACCGAGCATCTCACCAACCCTGAAGTTACTCTGAAACTGGCACCCAACCACTCTAGATAATCCAGAAGTCAAACAAAGGGCAAAGATGAAAGTGAAAGTAAATCTTACTTCTCCCACTGCAGAGACGCCCTGAGAAATGCGGGTATTCTGTATTAGGAAATGTTCGGTGACGGCCAGGTCCATGCACAAGGCATCCCTGGGAATATTACCAGCACATTGCTTTCACAGGCAGGGCGATAGCTTTGGATTCATGACCAAAAATGATAATATATTTTTTTCCTCTAAATAAAAGTCATCCAGAAAATACTCTGGGGAGCAAAAGTTTCCACAGCGTCCACTTGGGCCACTTCGGGAACATTTCAAGAGCATCTGCATGCTCTCTCTTTGGTGGATTATGGATCCCAAGAGTCACCGGTATGATAAATATTCACCCAAATGAGGAGAGAAGGGAGAGGGGATGCTGGAATAAGATGCAAACCTCTGGTTTCTGTCTTAGAGGAAGTTTAGTAAAAAGCCAGCTTCCTCCCAATGGCTCTATTAGCCCTACCCCAAACTCCAAAAAAAAAAAAAAAAATCCCATGAAACACCTGTGGTTCAGGTACTGCTGACATGGCAGAATAATAGTTTTTTTAAAAGCCTAGAAACAGCTAATCTATAGTTCGGAGACTTTCCCCATAAACTTTAACTGGACTTTGAACAGCATCAACAGCACCTAGGGAGGGCACATACTTACACACACACACACACACACACACACACACACACACACACACACACACACATTTTACAGGCATCAAAATGGAAAAACCAACATGATTAACTAGGTAAGTTATTTTTATATAAAAATTCTTAAATATTTTAATGTCTATTAACTTTTGGTTAACATACAAAATAATGGGTTTCCTTATCACATTTTCATAAATAGGTGACATTGTGTTTTGTTCATATTCCCTCCATATGTAAGATAGAACAATGGAACAATTACTTTTAAATTTTAATGCTTTTTAAAGTTTTATTTTTTTAATTGTGTGCATATGTGCATCTCTGTGTAGGTGTGTGTACACTAGTATCAGCACCCAGGGAAGCCAGAAGTGTTAGCCACCCCTAGAGATGGAATTACAGGCGGTTGTGAACCACCCAACCTGGATGCTGGGGATAGAATCTGTATCCGCTGCAAGAACACAGCACACTCTTGACCGCTGAGCCCTTTCTCCAGCCTCCATCCTTTCAGAAGTATATCCCAGATAAGAATGTATGGCACCTTGTTGACTTTTACTATTGCTGGAACGTGACCCAAAACTCAAAGAAATAAAGCAAGAATGTTTTTGTTCATAACACAGAGAAGTGAAAGATTCAGCTTCCACTTCAGTAATGAATGGGGGTTCTAGGGTGAAGATCAGGAAGAGAGAGACCTGAACACAGAAACACAGCTTCCATGTTGGAACCTTCACCAACCTCCAGCAGGGCCTCCTGACGCTCTCATGGGCACTCCATGGGGTCATGGAGGGGCATCATCTGCTTCCGACTCTACCTGGCCCAAGGTGCTGGACCTTCAGCAGGTAAAGGAACCTGCATCTGAGGAACCCCCAGAGCTCACACAGGTGGTAGGTCACAGGAGAAGTAGGCACGGTTCCAGATGGGAGCAGGGCTCACGTTCCAATGACAGTTTCATGGTTCCATTGCTTTAAGCATCCAGGTTGTGATTTAAAGTCATCTCTGTAGCAACTTGATCCTCACAAACGTAATCCCTGTGCGGAAAAACCTGGGCCACAAGTAAAAACAACTTGGTTTAAACTCTCGCATCTTCATCCTGAAGATGGAGTCATCATAACTTAGGGTCACCAGGAGTGGAAGGGCTTCTGGCTAATTTTCCCTGTGACATCATGAGGTCTTGCTGGCGAGACGGACGCGGCACACAAGGATCCTTCTGCAGTACGCTTTAATGCTTCTTGAGAGGGAGAGCATAAGCTTCCAGAGCAGAGACCCAGAGGCGGGGGAAACCCTTCCCTTAAATAGAGGCTTCTCCTCGCCTAGGACGTGTCAGCCCCTGGTTGGCTGCAACCCATTGCACGAGATGACGCCACGGGAGAGGCAGAGCACAAGGAATGGAAAATCCCTTCATGTCTGCGCAGCAAGCTTGTTTACCACTTGGGAACACAGGATGTCAGCGCCATCTTGTAATGGCGAATAGTGAGTGTGGCTCCTCACAATGAGGGACAGTTTTCTCTTTAATGCTTCGATAGGAGGGAGCTCCTTGTCTCTTTGCAGCTTGGTGTGGGTAGCTTTTCCTCAGACTGGGTTCAAATCTGTCCTAAAGTCCCTTCCTCCAGTGGCATGTGCTGTGGGGTCTTCATGGTGAAAGACCACCCCAGCTTCCCACCACCAACCACGGTGTGTTTTCAGCTGTCCCATTGGGCATGTTTCCAAGTTCCTTTCCTGTGGGCTTGTTGGGTTGGTGACGTCCCCCTTGTCTAGTTTGGGGTTAGTGGGAGACCTACAATTTGGTTATTCAAGGACAAAGTCCAGCTTTTGGGACAAGTTGTATGAATGGGGCAGGACTCCTTCCATAGTAAATAATGGGATATCCAGTTCAAATGGGTGTTTGCGAAAAGAGGTGTTGGATTGGCTCACAGTGGGCATCAGGCCTGGCTCCATCTGTGTGCTCAATAACATCCTCAGGATTCAGTCTCACTGTTTCTCTCTCTCCCGTCTTTGTTGCCTTTCAGGCCAGCAAGATGGCCACCAGCCTCTCCACTCCTCCAGTATGACCCCTTCACCTAGGGAAGCAGGAATTTTGTTCCTGATGCTTTGGAAGAAATTTCCGGAGACAGCCTGATTGGCCTGACTTGACCAATGCCTATGCCTACAGGGAGAGCTGAGGACACAGGGGCAATGGTGCTCTGGCGGTCCAGGATGAGCCAAAGATGCACCAGAAAACCACGCTGGAGTCAACTTCTCCCAAACTGGAACCGACCAGAGGACAATAGGAGCTGCCAATAGAAAGAGGGAGGGTCAGTGGATGACCAGAGCAAGTGAGTGTCCTTTCTGTGACTTCAGATCTTGTCAAGGAGGCAATGAACAGATTCTTGGAGAGTCTAGGAGATAGCTTGATGGGCCTGCATCCGGCTCAGGAGAATCCTTCATGAATGCAGCCAGCTGCCACGGCCAACTTCCCCCTTGGGCTTTGGTAAAAAGCTTTCTCTTACAACCTCTCTGTTGCAGCGCCACCATTCACAGTTTCTAGCTTGTTGCCACATTGTTCAGAAGGAAGTTTGATTTTTACACCTAAGTTAGGTTGCTCAAAAAACAAACAAAGGCCTCCAACAAAATTAAATCCTGGTTATTCCCTCTTTTCCTTTCGCCTCCCTCCCTCCTTCTCTTCACCTTCTTCCTCCCCTCCCTCCCTCCCTCCTGCCTCCCTTCTTTTCTTCCTTCCCTGTTACATTCAGGGACAGTATTCCTGCCCTGGACTCACTAGAGTCTGGGTGTTATATAAAGGCAGAGGGTTCTGGCTCCTGAAGAAACCTGAAGCCCTGATGGACCGGATTCTGCTCTACATGGAAACCAGAGGTTAGAGAAGGGTTTCAATGACAGCATGTTTATTCCATTTTACTCTAGAATTTTGGTTAAGACATGAAAAGACACCAAAATAAAGCCTGAGAGATATAGTTCAGCAAATACGATGTCAACAGAGCCTTAGTTTCAGCAATTGCACTGTGTGCCAAGATGACTGGTTCAGGTTTTGTTCTGGACACAGAATCTCAGTACGTTCAGTCTGACCTAGAACTTGTGTTAGCCTTTCCTCACCCTCCATGGTGCTGGAATGGCAGGGATGCTAACAGCAAGCTTGGCTTAAGGCATAGTGGTTTAGTTAAGACCAATACTATTCCAGAAGAGAACTAGACTGAAGATTTAATCAGGCAGTTTATCAACAACCACAAAGAACTGGTGAAGACTTAACCTCCATTGCATCTCCATCAAGGAAACACAATGTAAACAGAAAGAGCCGATCTAAAGTGAGAATATGTATTTCCATGCTTGTAAATAAATGGCCCAGAGCCTCAGACTAATGGGCAAGTGCTGTAGTTTATTCTTTGAGAACTGAGCAAGTTGATATTTCCAGTCTTAGAGGGTTGGTTGAAAGAGCTGCGAAGGAGCTGGGTGTGGTGGCAAAAGCCTTCATCCCAGTGCTTGGAGACCAGAAGCTGATAAACCTCTGTGAGCTCCAGAGAAGCCAGAGCTATGTGACGAGACCCTGCCTCAAAACCAAACCAAGCAAAACAAAACAAAAATACGCAAAAAAGGAGCTACAAAAGGGCTGAAGAGATGGCTCAGCTGTTAAAGGCTCACCATCAAAAGTATAAAAAAGCTATGAAAAGTCATATTTTGGAAGAATTTGGTAATATGAGAAATGTTTAAGATATATATCTGAAATTAACAGACAAATGACAAAATAACAAGCATATATATAAGATAAATAACATATTTATATGTGTGTATATGCATATTTGTATGCATACATATAGACATTATATGCATTCTTAGAGGAAGAAAGCTGGGAAAGATAATTCCTAGGCTCTTAATTATGATTATTTCTGGATTTGTACAGTAGATGACATTTACATATATTTTTCTACACAGTACTCAAGAAGCTGAGATAGGAGGACACTAGTCTGAGGCCAGCTTATAACAGCAACAATGATGACTGCTCTTTGTTGAAGATCTATGGCACATTGGGCATTGTGATAATCTCTTTGCTTAGACTAATTCGCCACCGGGCTCCTGTGTAGGTAGACACCTCGGCCCTAATTTACCTTAGAGATGAAATGGAAAGGATGGGCCCACTCACAGCTCCAGCCTCTCTTCTAGGCCACAAGGCCAACAGCAAGAAGCCAGGGCTCGCTGCAGCAAGGACTCTCTGCAGCCAGGGCCTAAGCTGAGCTCAGCTGGAAGACAGACACAGTTTGTACAGCCTGTCCCACTCTGCCTGTCTCTCAGTTCCACGCACACTGATAAAGTGCGTGTTATTGGTGTATAAGTTTGGGCAGAAAGAGAAGAGCCTGGAAAGAAGGACCCTCAAGTATATACACAGCCGCCTGCAGTCATGTTCGAGCTCCAGGGCTCTCACAAGTGACAGAAACAGTGAGGGAACAGTGGGTGCTCAGCAAATATTTGGTAAGCATCTAATTCTCTTCGGAGGCAACCCTGAGATCTTCCTGGAAGAGGAGGCCGTGAGGTTGAGTCTGGACACTAAATACCTCGCTTGAGCCCCCCTTGCTGTGGCCTGTTTCAGCTGTTCACCATCCAGTCACACTTTTTCCCAGGATGATCTCCTCAGTGCAAGCGCAGTTTCAGCCACCATCTCTGTCCAGGCTTTCCCCCACGACGCTGCTCACCGTCCCTGCCTTCCTTTTCCTTCGTCCCTTCTCAGTTGCCCTATTTCTGGTGCTTAATTCCAGTCCTGCTACTCAGACAATGCCAATGCCATCCTTCTCAAAACATGATTGTGTCTGCTTGCTCTTTTGTCCAGAGCAGAAAGACAGCAAGCCCATCCGAACATCAAAAGGAGTGCTGTGTTGGTTGGGGACCCTTTCAGAAGACTGAGTGATGCCGGCTGTCACCACACTCACCGGCTCATCCAAGTACCCGTACAGCTTCCGATCTGCTTGCTTCTGGAGGATAGCCTATTAAATTATTACACTTTTTAGACCTGAGTCAGCATATGCTTGAGTAGTGTGTGTGTATGTGTGCACACGCTTCACCCAGCAGAGGAAATTTAGGCCCTCAACAGTCCTGCTAGGAACTAAGCTCTGTTCAGCCCGAGGTACAGCTCTGCAAATGGACTTCTTGTCTCCATTGGCAACAGAAAGCAAAGACTCTGAAACTTTTCAAGGCCCTTCAGATTTCACAAGACCTGGGGTGGCATGTCCGGACAGAGCCATCAGCCCCCAAAGGGAGGAAAGGGTACCAACAGCTGAAGAGGGGTTACATACAGAGGGATCGAAAGTAGTGTGAACCATGGCTGTGTTTTGAGATTCCCAATCCCACCCAGGGCAGCAAAGACAGACACAGCAGGCTCGTAGAGGACTCGGGAGGGCCTGTTGGCCACGGGTTTGCCTGTCTCCTTTCTCTCATCTTTTGGCCTTCTAAATGTCACCTGGAACGATCAGAAGAGAAGCCTTTTGTGCCTTGCAGGAGAGCTTTTATTTCCCCATCATAAATCAGGGAATTGGAACTTCAGTGGCAGGAGGAAGACTGAAGAATTAAAACGATGAGAACTTACAAGATTTCCCCAACAGGATGGTAATTGCGCTACTAATCCCCTTTGTTACAAAAGCTGCTGTATTTGGGTGACCTTGACTTCCATTATGTACTGCTACCTTTGGCTCGGAATCTATAACTCAGGGGACTATTAATTATCTTGCTGTAAGTGCGGGCAAGAGTGAGGGGCTTTCTGAAAGAGTAAATGCCACATCGATATGGAGTGGAGTGCCTTGGCGGCTTGACGGCTGTTATCAGTGATTAGGGTTCAGCAGCCCATAGTCAAAGCCGGAAGATTATTCCCGCCTAGGCTCCCACACCGACTCCAACTTTGCCCATCACCACTAGCTGATTTACTCCAGCTTGGAAAACAAAATAATTTATATATACAATTTAAACACTCCCTCACATCCCTGGGGCCATATTCTGCATCTAAGAGTTGGTCGAGAATAAAACACTGAGTTTTTTTAAATGTTTTTTTTTTTCTTGGAGTGTTTTTCCCAGTGTACAGCTTAAGTTCGCAGTATCGTATAGTCTCATATTTCCTGTAGGGCCAACAGAATGGAGCGCATGGACTACCCTACACCCGGTTCAGTGAACGTTCGATATGCAGTGTTGGGGGGTACACAGAGACGAGGAGATTTATTTATTTATTTTAATGAGCTAGAGATCAGATGAAAGGCAGGCATCTCATTTGCCATCTTTGTCTTTAAAGGCCTCATTCAAATCTATGTCCTGGCTACCCGGCAGCATCCTTGGAGACTTTTGTTTTTCGATTTTAATCTTTAGTTATAGCTTAATAGTTAAGAACTATTCCGATTCCAAGAAGTTCTCAGCAGTCATGCCTAACCCCAAAGCCAAATTTCCATTTTCCCTCCTAATGCCCTAATTGAATTTAGGGGCGGTTGTGTTTTGCATAGGCACCCACCCCACATCAATGGCATACGTTCAAAAAGAGACTTATGGAGTGGATCAGATAAATATGGGCTGCAAATGTGCTGATTTACCCCAGCTTGTAAAACAAAACAATTTTCGTATACAATTGAGACATTCTTTCTAGTTTTTCATAAACCACATCCCTTGGGTGTATAATTGAGATTTCCTTGCCACCCAGAGAGGGTGAGATGGTCCATAGAGCTTTGTTCCTCTTCCGCGCGGGAGAGCCTGCTGGAGTTGGGAGCTGCTTCCTACTCCCCAGAAAGACCTGCAACAGCTTGGGTTGGTCAGTGCTGCTGAGGCTGCTGATGGGGTCAGGTGCTTGACCCAGTCCACGACGCTAGGGGGCAGGCTGACACCAGGATTACGGCAGGCACTATGTCTGGGAAGGCAGAAGCCCCAGCAAAAGGAAGCTCTTCTGTTTCTTTAGGCTTGGAGAAGGAAAGGAGAGCCCAAAGAGGCCAGGGATTATGCTCAAAAGCTCTTCCCATCTTGAGCTATGCTGCCTTGGGAGATACAAAAACAGCTTACTCAAGGGGGGCACTTGCTTCTGGGACTGAGCCCTGTGGGCGGAGATGCAGATTTTTTCTACAGCAGAAGCCTCTCAAAGGTCTGGAATCCACTTCAGGCATCTGAATACTTTCTCCCAATTGATGTCAAATTGTTACAATAAGGTGATTCACCCTGACTAGCAGTGGCAGAGATACTCCATACGACTCTCATAACACCGTTGATAAGAACAAATTCGATTTTCAAGTTGGAAAGGCAAGTTGGAGAATTATACAAACACAGCGCATGGGTGTTAGGCATTGGCTATGGTTAACTATGCCACGGAAGTGTAGAACCAAAGGCTAGTAGAAGGTTGGCACTGGTGTGGGAGAAGAATGAAGAGAAGGCTAAGGGTGTGAGTCAAAGATGTGAGGTTTAGGTATATGCTTTTATTTATTGGTACAAAATAAGCCAAGGCAAATATGACTGGGGAACTTGTATTTTTGCAATTTTAGATTTTTGTATTTAAAGCAATGCGTTTTCTAAGAAAAGTAATAGGAAAGTTGTGTGTACTGGGTACTCGGGATATAGCTCAAACCTTGGCTCTAAAACTCAAGCCCGAATTCAGCTCAAAACTCGTAGAAGTCATTCACCTTTATAATTTCAAATTGCACCATTTGGGTATAATTGAGTCTCTTTTCTCCCCCGCCCCTCTCCTTTTAGTCAAATTAAACTTATTGATTAGAGCCCATTAGTATGTAATGGATTGTTAATTTGACTCTTTTTACAAATCATATTTATCTGCACCAATAAAATATTTGGATTTAACACTCATATATCACATTTATGACGACACTGATTGAAGGCCAGGCAATTGGAAGGGAAAGCAGACACCTTGTCCTTTGTGCACACCAGGGAAGTGTAAGTGAGTGCCATGAGCTCTTGGAAACTTAGGGGTGAGGAGAATTACAGAAAAGGAAAAAAATACACCCCCTGGGTTTCTCAAGCTTGAAAGGTCATAGAACGTTTGCATATTCTCCAGCTGAAATGGGGCGCCCCGGGGTGCTGCTTCTGATGTTATTTAAATCGTGCTTGTAAAAATACCCACTAAGAACAAAAGTCAGATTTTTGATAAACATACACTGAGCCATAGCCTTACACCCCATGTCTCCTAGAGAAGTGTGTGTGTGTGTGTGTGTGTGTGTGTGTGTGTGTGTGTGTGTGTGTGTGGACAAGCCCCACCTCCTCCTGCTGATGAAAGGCGCTGAGCAGGCGGTTGTTTAAAGGGAAAACAAGTGTGTTTTCTGTGCGTTTCAAATAGATTTTAACTGAGTGCTGCAGGTGATGAGGCGTTTGGGAATACAGGGCACAACACTACAAGCTCCTGCGCTTCACAGAGTGTCTAATCTTTGCATAACTCCCGGAGTGATGCGGAAAATACACTGATGTACCCAACAGCAGGAGCATCAACCGGTGGAAGTGAGTACCAGCCCAAAGCCAGACGCTGTAAGCTCTCCTGGGCTGCCAACCGAGTCTTCTGCCTGCAACATCTACATTCATGTAATGGTTTCTCTAAGGGAATAATATTCCTCCTTCCCTCCCTTCATTTTTTCCCCTGCTGTCCTTCCTCCCTCCCTCCTTTACATTTAAAAATTTTTCTATCTGCAACAGCCTTAATGTTTTTGTTTGCTTGCTTGTTTTCTCTTTGCAAGCCACCTCAAACCTATAGGTTTTTAATGAATAAAAAATACAGGTTTTTCCTGATTGTGGCCAAAGCCCATTATAAAGAAAACGAAGGTACTATCAGGATTCCTTTGTTACTATCAGAGCCATCCTATCAATATTGTATAAAGCTAGCAAGTCATTGGCTAGGTTTTGGAATTCCTTTTATTATTGCAAGGTTTGGGAGGTAATGTGATATTTAATGAGAGTTGACCTGTAAAAGTCATTTTTTTTTTGTAAAGTGGCATAAAAAAAAAAAACCTTCTTCGACAGTGAGGGGCTGTGGCGGTAAGTGGCCCATGATCCTTGCAGACAAGCAGACAAAAAGAGTGGCTGCTCATCATTAAACACCGAGCTTCATAGTTACAACTTTTCTCGACAGCCGGCCTCCATAGAAAGCATCTTCGGCCTACTGTCAAGTCATCCCACTGTACAGGAAAGTTCACATGTCACTTAGCAGCCACGTGTCACACACAGGTGCCCTGAATAAGAATTGTGACCCTTATTCCTCCCTTCTCATCTAAAATTGCTCATTCTTTCGCCAGTCTGAAGTGACCTAAGTTTTGGAGTAGCAACCTTTATTTTATGTAACTCTACTCACAGGTGAGTTTTCATTCTGAATTCCTTTGTGATTTCCCCCCTAAGAAACCCAACCCGCTCCATAAGCGATCATTATCCTAGGTAAGAGTGTGGTCCGTAGGCCAGGGGCTGAGGAGTGTCCCTGGCCTGGGCACACGTGTGCTGACAGGAGCAGAACCAGCCTGCTGGAAAGGTGAAAGCTTCCTCTGCCTCTCTCCCCTGGCCCCTGGAGAATAGACACAAATACGCCAGGGCTTCCAGCTGAACTGTAGAACCCTGCAGGAGCAGGAACCGGTCCTCCTGAAACAGTAAACTTAGGGATTGGAAATGTTCTTCAAACCTCGACCAAGTGACTTCCAGCTGCAGCGAAGCTGTTGTATCATAGCTGGGAAATTAAATGTTGAATGATTCTTGTGTTTATTTTGACTGTTGTAAGAACTGAGTAATAAGTTTAAAAGAACATGAAAGAATGCAAAAGGATTATTTAGTAAATTACATCACAAGGCAGCTGTCCCTTGTGATATTCAAGGTATCATGAGAAGCTAAACACCCTGAGACTGAAAATTATCTTTCAAGAGTAGGTTGACTTTGAAAGTTACCTAATGTTCCATGAGGTCTGAGGTTTGGAACTTGTTTTTCATTTCTATATTTGAACATGCCTCACCTGCTCTGACTTGAGCAAGTTAGTATGGGTGCCTAATGGCATATCATAGAGGATCCAACTTAATTCCGCCATAATGAATTAATTCTCTCAGTGACACTGTTTTCATTATAGATTTAATGACATCACCTTGGCCAAGCTTCAGGAATTCCCGACTCCAAGTTATCCTGAACACTCTAAAACTGAAAACGGAAAGGCAGTTTTGCTTCGAGTCCATGTGAGCTCTGCCGATGAGGGGATGGACATTGAAGACCATCTCTCCTTCTGAGCAGATGAGTTAAACGTAAAACTCCCAACCCCAGGGAGGAAGTTGGATTTTACGTTCTCCTAAACTGTCCTCCAAGACCTTCCTTTCACAATCAAGAAGCCGAGTTGAGGAGAGGCTCGCCTGGCTGTCCTTGTCCTTCGCGGATTCTGGGCTTTCTCGTTACTCATTGTAAACAGAGACGGCTCCTCGGTCATACTGCGGGGGAATGTCTGCACCAGCTCAGAAAAGGGGGAATGGGTGTAAAAATATTTATGCTGCATTTTCCAGGACTGTGTTTGATTTCCTCCTGGGTTTGTTTGTTTTGTGGAACGAGAAGGATAGTGCATCTTATTTTTACAGGCTTGTATTGTTACCCCAGGAATGTTTTGGCTGATGCAAAATTAGAAACAAACTTCGTGTTTTCTTCAGTGCCCTTCAGGGCCTGAAAGGATAGGAACAAAGTATGGTGGTTTGTCATCAGAGAGCCAGGAAGCCACAAGGAAACGGAGCTTATGAACCAAATTGCTCAAAACGGGAAAGAAATGGAAAATGTGCAGCAGATGCTCGCAGGCCGGAGCCCGAGCCCAAGGAAGCCCACAGCAAAGCTGATTGGCCTCTAACAATAGCTGTTTGCACGCACACACGTGCACGCACGCGCGCGCACACACACTCATATCCCAACCTGCTTGTCTCCGATTCTCTTCTATAGCCATTTCCCTGGGATGTGAAACTGATAACTGTGAACACAAAGGCACACTTGGTCTAATTTGGCAGGCTATTTGGAGCCATGGGTGTCACCCTGCATGTCTGGTGTGTCTGCAGATGGCTCTTGCTGGCTTCAATAAAATTGGAAAGCACAAAGTCTGTAATTTTTCCCCCAGCCTATTGGAAGGGGCTGTTTGTCAGTGCCCGGGTGTTGAAATGGGAATGTTGTACTGACTTTTTGGAAGTGTTCCTCATGTTTATAGACCAGACAATGTGTGGGTGAGAAAGAGGGAGCCAATCAATACTGCAGTCCAGCCCACTCTGAGTGCTTCAGCCAACACGTGGGTTTCTTTTTCCCTTGCTGGTAAGCAATGTTTCTGTTTGATCATATAGACACTCATTAAGGCAGCCATTTCCAAAGGTTATTTAAGTACCACCTTGTGATTCTTTTGCAATATCTATCATTTATCTACTTTTCCAAAATGCTTGGCTTCTTTAAAAATAAAAAGAGCTGCCAGGGAATCTGAGGTGGGAGGCTTCCCTGCCTCAAGACCACACTGGGGCAATTGGGTATTAAAAACAAAGCAAAATAATAGCAACAATAATTATAATTCCGCAAAGAGTGTTTGCATCATAACTGTAAAGAGAGTCAGACAAGAAACAAAGAACGCTCACCAGTACTGCACAGCAGCCACCAAAATTACCTTGCATGTCTAAGGCATGCGTGTTCTGAGTAGGTGTCAGATAGGTGCTGAAGATAGAGATGCTGAAATGGAGAACATTGCTGAAGACGAGGATGAACGGGCAGTGAGGAGAGGACCGAACAATCTAAACTAACTCTGATGCCTGCAAAGGCCCTGTCTCCATCCTGGAAGCAGCCATTTATCTCGCTGTAAGGCAGTAGTTCTCAACCTTCCCAATGTCGCAAATACAGTTCCTCACAGTGTGGTGACTGTGAACATTATTTTGTGCTGCCTCATAACTGTAATTTTGTTACTGTTTTAAATGTAACATAAATATCTGATATGCAGAATAGCTGATATGAGATCCACAAAGGGGTTGTGACCCACAGGTTGAGAACTGCTACTTCCACAAGGTCTATATTTCTTAGGTGAAGGAAAAAAATACCTGCCTTTCAGAACTGATCACAGACATGTTTATTCCTTTTTCTAGATACGTGCACTGTGTGGTCCAAATGGAGCTTAGTACATGATAGTCCACTTACCAGCGCTGTTTCTGGAAATTTAGAAGCGGACGCTTGGCTTTGTGATTTTGTGGGCTTTCACAGTGGACTGCACGAGCAGGCAAACTCGAGTTTAGAGAAGTTCTACTTGCCCACAGTCACACTTGGGTAACCCAAATCAGGCTGCCTATAATTTGGGGCATCTTCTTACTGTATGCGTTTCACAATATGTTAAGCTCATTTACATTTGGTGTTTTGCGTCCAGACAAACACATTTGTTCTGAAAAGCACTCATTTTCTCTAGCGCTTGACTATTGCTGCAACAATGCCACATCATGACCCAGGCGTCATGGGATAAAATAACTAATCGCTCTTCTCTCTGCAGGCTGGCTCTAGAGTGCCAGGTTCAGCCCCTGAGGGAGATACCTTCCAAAGGTCTCTCTCCCTGTGCCCTGGCACTCTGGCGCTACCCAGGATTCACCCTTTCTTGGGCAAAGGCAGGGAAACAGAAGGACTGGCAAGAGTGAATCCACACATTTTGAGCAACTGGAGATCGATCAGGTCATCCCATTGGTCGAAACAAGACAGGGGCTGAAAGCAAAATCAATATGGAGACAGACTTTACCTTTAGCAGGGGAGACAAAACATGTGGCAAAGCCCAAGACGGAGGGAAGGAAGGTGCAATGGTTTCTTTTTCTTTTAAAATTTATTTTGCTTTAAATTTATTACGACTATTACTATTATTATTATTATCATTATGTGTTGCTCATGCACATGACACACGGCCTGCTTATAGAGGTCAGAGGACAGCTTCTCGTAGTCCGTTCTCTCCTTTGACAGTAGGTCCTAGGGACCAGACGGGTTCTTTGAGCTTATTTGGAAAGTGCTTTATCCACCACTGAGCCATCTTCCCAGCCTCATTTTATCCTATTTTATTTTGATTTTTGTCTTTTGTGAGACAAGCTCTCTCACAAGGTCTGGCCTCCAGCTCATTATGTTGTTAAAAGTGACTTTCCTACCTGCCTAGCAAGGCTATTCTTCAGAATCTAAGGAAAAAGGATAAGCAAAAGCAAAAAAGAATTTCATGACCAACAGACTAGGTTTATAAAAGATGCTAGTTACAGAAGCAAAAAAAAAACCCTATCATTCTTATACCATGTGAAAGTATAGAACCCACTGGAAAAGTAGAAACGTAATGATAGACTAGAACACAGTGAACCATCAAACAGTAAGAGGAAATGGGAATAAGAAATGAGCAAAGTTTATTCAAAACTATTAGAAGAAAATCAACCAAACAATGGCACTAACTACACATTTCAATAAAAACTCTGAACACAATGATCTTAATTCTCCATCTAAGAGATATTTAATTAAAAATTAAATTAAAAAGCAAAACCCAACAATATGCTGCCTACAAGAAATTCATCTCACCAGCTAAAAGATAGAAAGTGATATTCCATAAGCAAATAGAGGCCAAAAGTAAGCAAGACCAGCTAGATGTATGATTGATGGGATAGTCTTTAAAACAAAAATAGTAAGAAGAGTCCTAGAAGGTCACTTTATAGGGGGATTCAATACACCATTCTTATCAAGTGTATATTATCCAAACCAACCACCAACCAACCAACTAACCAACATACGTAGATACACACACAGAGAGACACATATACACACACATGGGGGGGGGAGTGAGCCTAGAGATAAGCTACACTATAGTAAACATTAGAGAAAATCTCATACAATAATATAGAGCATAAATTTTTCTCACTGGCACATGGAACCATACCTAGAATGCACAATATATTAGGGCACAAAATAAGACTTAACAAAAAATTTTGAATATGAAGTTATCTACTGTAATTTTTCTCCTCGTAATGGAATGAAAGTAGAAATCAAAAAGAAAGAAAGAAAGAAAGAAAGAAAGAAAGAAAGAAAGAAAGAAAAGAAAAGAAAAGAAAGATGCATGGAGTCCAAGAGCACATGGTTCTGGGGATTTGAACTCAGGTACTCAGGCTGACCAGTGCTTTGTTCATTGAGCCACCGTCCTAGCCCTAACATTGCCATTTTAATAAGGGAGAGACACTTGTGTGATGCTACTAAATAAAATGTTAATATGCAGGCCCGTTTATGCCCTTAATCCAGATTGGAAAATGAGACATTGTTTATTCAAAAACCCAACCTCAAGTAACAAATTTGAGAAAGCTAAAGAAAAATTCTCACAGCATTGGCTATTTGGTTTGAGTATGTCACTTACAGGTAGGGACTTGCTATAAAGGCATCTGATGACAAGCCAAGGTAGGCACCCGGGTCAGTTATAAGTCACTCATCAAGGGGTGATTTGGATTTGTGATAAATGCCTCACGCAATCTTCATGGTCAAGAGCCTCTCTATTGTAAGTCATGGTTGCCAGAGACAGTGGAACCTTAGAAAAGACTCTTCCCACTACTTCACATTGCACAGGCTCAGAAGCTGAGGTGCAGGGGCGCGTAGGGGTTGCTGCAGGATGCACAGCCATTTGTCAGGAGCTTCTGATTGTCTGACTGTGGTAAGAAACCCACGCAGTGCTGTGAGCACAGCCTCTGTGTCCGTCTTGACGATGTTTCCTTCTTCCCATTGATGAAAATAAAGTCAATTTTACTTTCACTCCTCTTTGAAGAGGGCCCTCAGTTTGGCAAGGAACGAGTGTGCAGGGTGCAAGCACTCAGGGTGCCAGTATAGGGTGTGAGCATCCAGGCTATTGGCCTTTGGGTGAGGGCTCTCTCTCTCCACTGGAGCTGCCACTGTCACTGGAGCTGTCATTGTTGCCTAGCAGGTGACCCTGTAATAAAACCCAGTAAGTTAATTCCCTCTTTACTCTGTTCTGAAAAAGACAACAGGACAGAGGCAGAAGATAGGAAGTGGAAAGCCTATGCAGAGGGAGACTGAGATGGACTGCTTTTGTTCCTTTTCATTTTTTGATTGACCCGTATTTGCAACTGTTCATGGACTACAATGTTACAATTTGTTATAGGTGCGGAAGACTCAATGATCATAGCAAGCACCATTCCTATCTCTCCAAAAAGAATCATTTCTATTTGTGGGGAGCATGTGAATTCCTCCTCCTGGTTATCTTTAAATGTATGGTTAACCGTCATGCAGGAGAGTTGCCCTTCTGGGCTGTGGAGAAGCATGGCTTTCCCTACCTGTATTTGCATCTGATGCAGTAATTTCATTTCTTCTGGCCAGATATCAGCAGCAAGATTCCTGGATCACACAGTAGTTTCATCTTCAGTTTGATGAGGAGAGTGTATACTGTTCTCCATGGTATCTTAGGTGGCTCTTTCCTTCACAGTAACAAAATCACCTCAGAGAACACCTCAGGAGAGGAAAGGCCTGTTTTGACGGTTTCAGCTCGTCCACTCGACAGCTGTGAGCCTAGTGTGGCTGCCTGGCCTCACCTGAGGCGAGGAGTGGTGGAGCAAAGCTACTCACCACAAGGTGAGCCAGACACAGAGAAAGCTCAGAGTGAGCCCTGCGCCCAGCCCAGAGGACAGTGCTGCTCACATCCAACGTGTGCCTTCCCCCCATTTGCTGCTGCCCATGTGAATTGCTTCTGGAAGGACCCTCGTGGACGAGAAGTGTACTCGACTAGTCTCCCAAGTGTCTCTCAAAGCAATTTAGTTGATGGTGAAGATCTCGTGGGAACTTGGTTCACACTCCTACCGACAGCATGTGAGAACTCCCTTTCTTAACAAGAGCTGTTCCAGATGAGGTGAGATTGATATTGCAGGCAAGTTTGATTTGTCACTTCCCTAATTATTAACGATGGGAAGCTTGTATGCATTTTAATTTGAAAAGTGATCTCCAGATCACTTGCCCATTTTCAGGCTGCATCATTTGACTTCCCACGGTTGCTTTAGTTCCTCAAAGATCCTCTTCACAGATAAAGAGTTTTCGGTTGTCCCTTCCTGTGGTGTAGGTTGTCTCTCTTTTCAGTGCTAGGGATTGTATACCCAGGTCTCCTACATGCTAGGTGAGTGCCCACCACTGGGATCCACCCCTGGCTCTGTAGGTGTCTCTCACGTGGCTGCTGTACAAAAGCCTAATTTGATGTCACCCACCCCATTTGTCTAGTTTTGCTTTTGTTGCAGGATTTTAAGGTACTAGCAAAGAAAGTGCTGCTTTGACTAATGTTTTTAAAACCATCATTTGTGGAGTTTTTTGGTTTTTTTTTTTTGTAGTTTGAGGTTTAAGTTTAAGGTTTTTGTCCGTTTGTGTGGGTCTTTGCGTGAGTTAACTGGGAGGGGTCTGGTTCCATTCTTCCACATACGTAGATGCAGTTTTCCTGATACCACTTGAAGAGACCGCTTTTTCTCCATTATATCATCTTGGTGACTTTATATAAAAATCAGTTGAATGTAAACACTTGGCAACACAGGAATTTCTTTTTTAAGATCTGCTCATCTCTTTCACTGGTACCCATGGAAGACAGAAGCTGTCAGATCTCCTGGAACTGGAGTTACTTTTGCTTGTGAGCTGCCTTGTAGGTGCTGGAAACCAAACTCAGAGGTTCTGGAAGAGCAGGAAGTGCTCATACCTGCTGAGCCACCTCTCCAGCCCTGGTTTGGGAATTGCTACCTGTAGCATTGGCCTTCTGCTGTTGCCACCAGCACCACGGTGTTTTGATTCCAGTAGCTTCACATTTGAAAATGCAGCAATGTTAGTTTCCCCCCAGTCTTTTCCTTCTTTGAAAGCTCTTTATTATTGATCTCCACTCTTTTCCCACACAATAAGACCAGTATTATGAGGATGCCTTTACAGGAGTAAGACCTGAGCCTCAGGGGCCCCGTGGTGGTGGCACAGCGTCCCACCCGCTAGCACGGGAATGTGGCCCTAAGGCTCAGAGCCAGTTTTCCTTCAAACATGGAGCTTTTACATCACTCAGGGGAAGCTCAAACGAGTCAGTTTATTTATAGAAGAAAAATACTTCATGGAGGCCCTGAAAAGAATTCAGTGTGAGCTCATGCAGAACCCAGGCACCGCAGAGCAAATGAAGCAGCATGGCAACCTGCTCTAGACAGTCCTGCCCTTCCTCCAGCAATCTCTAGGAAGTGCTAGGGAACTTCCTGTGGATGTCATACTTGGTGCGACCACGCAGCTGCCTTTGGGCTGCTTATTTAAGCTTTAGGAAGCGCATGATTCTGGTACCTTTGATCTCCCATCTTAATTCTGGCAGTTATAAATAGACAGGATTTCAGCTGAAGTAGACTAACGATTTTTTACTATGCAAATGATTGTGGTTCCTTAGCAACAGAGCAAATAAGTGTTTCCTCTCTAATTCTGTTGGTTTAAAAGAGGTACACAACAAGTTAATTAGAGAGGGGTTGGGGACGCTTCGTAAATGTCACATTAACATGTGGATCAGTCTCGTCGCGCTCCCAGACTTCAAAACAGTGGAGACTATTTCCGATATGGCGGATTTGTTGTCTCTAGAATGTTTCTTTCCCAACCAAGATTTGGAATAAAGTGGCTGTTGCTGCTTTGGCTACGGCTGCTGGTTACAGGTGCTTGGCTTAGAGAGAGGTCTATAAAACTTTGGCTTGCAAGTGCGATGGTGAGTGAGTCACTAGTAGAATCCCAGTACTGCAAAGCCGTGGGAACAAAAAACCCTCTTTTTACGGGATGAGAACTTGGGCTGAGAGTGAACAAAGACTTGCCTAGGAGGCTTCCGGGGTGTGGCTTCTCCCCATCTCTCCCAGATTCGCCTCCCTGGGGCTTTTCAGCTTTTTTGCTCAGTGTTTTTTCTTAGACTAATAAAGTTGTCTACAAATATGTAGGGCTCACTAGTTTTGGTGTGTTTCTCCTATATGTATTTGTGTGGACTTCTACATAATTAAGGTACAGAAAAGAAGATTTGAATGTAACACACCCAGCTAATGAAAGCCCCGAAAAAGCTAAGAACTCTTGTCAAAGGGAACAGCTAAGTCAAGGAGAGTCTGGCCCATTGAACTCAATCAAACCCACACTCTCTACTTTCAGGCAATCTGATTAGACAGCTTCCCTCTCAACTAAGGGAGGTCATGTGGTTAAATCCTAACCAATGAAAACTGAGCAAAGGGGGCCTGTCGATCCCAGGCCTGACTCAGATCATGTGTAACCTTTTGTTCCTTCTCCTCCCTCTGGGACCTAGAAAGCTGTGTTTGGAGGGCTGGGGCCTAGATCCAAAGAGTCCAGTTTCTGCTCCGTGCTTAGGAGAAGTAGGAACATGGGGCCAGACATGGTAAAAGCAAGAAATAGATTTTTGTTGTATTTAATCGATGCGATCTGGGTGTTTACCTATGATACAAGCCAGTTTTACACAAACATACAATGATTTTATTTTTTAAATAAAAAGATTGTTCATGTATTATTTGCTCAGTTAAAAATATTTTGTCAAGGAAAAATATTTTCCAACCACCCAGGAGAGGCAGGTGTGCCGACTTCCGTGTGAGTGACAGTGGAGTTCTTCCGGAGTCCCTGGAGCTCTGTGATAAAGGAAGCCTGCTGTAATCCCCCAGCCGAGAGAATGACTCTCCACAATGACAGGTGGAAGAAGCTAGGTGAGGATGAGAGAAAGGCCTGATCCCTGCACTCAGGAGTCAGCCGTTTTGCTACCTGGGCCCAGCTTCCCTTCCTGCTAGAAAGTCAGATGGGTGGTCAGGAAGCCCACTCAGTCTCCATGTTTGTGAGACAGGACCCTTTGACCTGTTGTTGTTCCAGGTGGACCAAGATCTGGACTGGAGGACAAGTTGAATGGTAATGTGAGCAGGGTCCTCAACTGGTTGCCCAGGAAGCCGGGGTGAGCTTTTGGAGAGGTCCCAAATGGGGCAAGGTGGTTGGCTGAGTTGTTGCTGAAGGACCCCAGAGACCTGGGTGCCTTCGACCCACCGTCAAGATGCAAGACATCAGGCCAGCTGGATGCAAAATGCAAGAGGGTATATTGTCTCAGACATGAGGATGCTGCAGCGTTCGAAAAGCTGAGCATGCCCCTTCCAGCCTAGAGCCATTTTTTTTAGATTACAGAAGCTATGTGATTATATAGTTTCTATTAGCTACTTTAATTGAGGTGAGGGAAAAGTTCAGTCACGTCAGTTTTGTCCTTGTCTAGGGACATCTGGTGTTCTCTCTTCATCCTTTTTTTTTGGTTTTTTGAGACAGGGTTTCTCTGTAGCTTTGGAGCCTTTCCCGGCACTAGCTCTTGTAGCCCAGGCTGGTCTCGAACTCACAGAGATCCGCCTGCCTCTGCCTCCCGAGTGCTGGGATTAAAGGCGTGCGCCACCACCGCCCGGCCTCTCTTCATCCTTTATCTCTTTGTTAGCTAGGCCTGACCTTCAGACTATAGACTTACTGTTTCCATGGATCCGAGTGGCCTTGCCTTCAGATACCAAGCCACCTGGCATCCTGCTTATGCTAGCAGGGAATCTTGGCCGATGTCCCTATTTTGGGTTTGGGAGAAGGGGGGTCATGGCGTTATCGCTGCTGTTAACCCATTTCATTGCAGTTACCTCTGGTTAGATTAGCTTTGTGATGAGGACTCCCCCTGGGAGGGAAAGCCATCGGAAACCAGCGCTCCAACCAGCCACAAGGCACAGTGTCTTCTCAGGGACTCTGGCAGTGGAAGACAGAATAAATTCCTGACTACATTCATAAACCTAGAATCTGAAAGAGCTTTTCAAGCTACCCAGAGATTCCCCACACAAAATGATTTCAGTGTTTTCCAGACATTTGACAGAAACTGTTTGTGAAGGGCTCCAGCAGGCCCAAGCATGGCAAACATGGCTCTGGAAGGCCTTGTCCTTCCCCCATTCCCTCTTCCTTGCTAAACCATTACATAACGTTCCTAAGAATCCAAAGATAAATATTCCTAAAGATAAATTCCTAAACAAGGTCCAGTCCCTTATTTGGCCACTTCCTCTTCCCGAGGTTGACCACCAAGGGTCAACTATCAAAGTATTGAAGCCCAGCAGTCAAAAGCCCCCTTTTGGTTCACCTACTTAAGAAGCCCAATCAAAACAAGCTAAACCAGCCCAACCCGGTTTCCCCCTTCCATTTATAAACTGCCACATGCCAACCTTTTGCCCAGGGACCACTTCTGTCTCCTCTCTATCTAGAGGCATCCCTTGGATCCTTGGGGCAAATAACCTTTCCTCCTCTCTCTTTTATTCCCTTATCCCTTCTTCCTCATCCTTTGTCTCTTATTCCCTGCCCTTTGACCCCCTGGGGCAAATAAATCTCCTTTGTGCTGAGAACTTGTTCTTGGTGTCTTGCACCTATCCTGTTCCTGTCAATTTGTACCTTGTAAATACCCACAATTATTACTTATCAACTTAGCTAACTTTTGTCAAAAATACGTTGTCTTGGCTCCTTTTCTTGTGGCTGTGATAAAATACCCAACAAAAGCAACTTAAGAGGGCAGAGTTTATTTTGGCCTGCGGTTCCAGGATGCAGTCCATCACAGTCAGGAAGGCATGGTGGCAGGGGGAGCCTGAAACAGCTGGTCACATGGGTGGCCTGAAGGTGGGAAGCAGAGGGAGGGGAATGCTAGGGCTCAGCCAACTTTCTCCTTTTCTTTAGTCCAGGAGTGGTGGCACCCACAGTTAAGGTGGCTCTTCCCACCTCTGTTAACGTCACCTGTCACCTAGGCCCATCCTCACAGGCATGCTCAATGGCTTCCCATGTGTGCCTGGGGGCCTGTCTCCTAGGTGATTCTGGATCCTGTCATGTTGACAAGAATAAACATCACATGCATGTTTCAATATTTAAATGATTTTAAATAAAAAAATCTAGCCAGGTGGTGGTGGCACACATTTTAATCCCAGCACTCTGAAGGCAGAGACAGATGGATCTCTGCGAGTTCGAGGCCAGTCTGGTCCACAGAGTGAGTTCCAGGACAGGCTCCAAAGCTACAGAGAAACGCTTTCTCAATACACACACACACACACACACACACACACACACACTCGTGAAGATATTCTGCTATTGATATTTTTCCAGATGATTTCTGCTCCTCAAGCCCCTCTACCCTTTTGTCCATAGGTATTCATCACTGGTCTCAACTTCGAGCATGGGCTTCTTCACCAGTGCCACCAAATGGGTTGTTTTAGAATTTCCCTCTTCTGTGAGGTCTGTGTAAGGATTCATATTAAAGATTTGAAAGAAAGAAAACCATAAAGATGACTAAGTGAAGGCAGCTGGATTGTACTGCTCTCTTGCATGGGTGACAAGAATCTCTGGGGGGGGGGGGGAAGAAACCCCTCAAATGCACGGTGAGAAGGCCTAGGCAAAGACAGATCCAAATTAGCCTTTTCTGGAAATTTCTCTGCACATGGTCACTTAGTGATGATGAATTGAGGGATGATGGGAAATTGTTCATGTCCCCCTGATGTTCTGAAATTAGCAAGGACATAGCATATGCCAGAATGGTGGGAACCAGGGCCATTGTAAGAAATGAGCTCACAACTGGCCATGCTGTGGGCCCATCTGCTTACTGTATTACGTCATAAGAGGAAAGCCACTGCCCTTTGAAGTGAAAGCTGATACTGTGCTGCAACTTGGGGGCGGTGAGCATGGGAGCCAGCAGGCAGCAGGTTCTAGAAAAGCTCTGCCAGGAGGAAGTCTGTCTGTGTCTTCAGGATGCAGGACGTGTTTTATAGACTTGCTGTGTTTTTCGAGCCAGGGATCTTGATTTCCTGCTCATGGAACTTGGCCTCCTAAAGCAGGCACCATGTTGGCTATAGAGCCTGGAGACAGCCGCTTCTTATTGATTCTAGCAGTGATCTTCTCCAAAAGGGACCAGCATTTTGAGATAGGAGATGGATATACTAGACTTCCTTATTTTCTGCCTTTAAATAGATGTTTTATAGAAGTTTGTGTTGCTAATATACCATAAGGCATGCTCGGAATTTATATGTGAACACATCTGTATTTGGAGTGCATCTTTGAGAAATGTTTATCAATTAGTAATACAGACTTCCAAGCTCTCTCCTTAAGGATCTGATGAGAACACAGGGTGCCCTCTCCCAGAACATTGTCCACCTGTGTATATAACATGGTTCTGCAGACTGTTAAGAAGCTCAAGGGGCCTTTTAAAGGACTGTGGGTCCTACAGAAAGCCATTTTGTTTTCCTGTGTCCTCCTTGGGGGGTTTCTCTATCTCGTCTTCAGGCTGCTCCAGCATTTGGTCAGGCTGGCAGCACAGTGTGGTCTCACTGACCCTACTGCCGGTTCCTGGGTTCCTGACAGAGCATTTCCAGTATTGAACTCTGTACAATGACAATCCCCTATCAGTTATTCAACAGGAAAACCTCAGCAGGGACTACCGACCGTGTCTTCCATCTATCATTGTTCAGGGTTTCATACACAGGTACATGCACACTCACTTAGAGACAGAGAGACACAAACACACAGATTTTATATGTTTTTATTACAAAACAGTCTGGCAGAAAATCTGAAAAGATAGAAATATATAAACAAGAACTATTAAAATGTAACACAATATTCTGGGGATAACCACTGTTCTAATCTTGGCACATGACCTTGACACTCTTCCTATTCATTCATATATATATATATATGAATGATACTGATACAAAGCTTATTTTAATCTTGATTAAAAAGAGGTAGGGCCCAGTGTACCCCAAAACATTTCTGCTTGAGGTTTCTAAACCTACATCAATTCTGAATGCTTTTGTGGCATTTAAAGAATGGTTTCTTGAGAGAGGTAATTACAGTTCTCTGTTATCTCACCAAACATTCATGGAGCCACCAGAGCCAGGAGCCTTGAATCCTAGGGCAGGGATGGAGGCTCTTCCCAGTAGGAGGTCTTTGGCAGACTCTCCTTTGCTTTACTCTCTTGCCTCCTTCCTTTCCCTCTTTTCCTTCTCTGTCCCCCTGTCCCCCTCCTCATTCATTCACTTTTCCTGAAGAGCTGTTTTGGAGGTGTGACCTGTGTTAGACGTGAAGATGGTCATAATCATGAACCATTTTGTAATAGCTTCCAAAGGCAGTTCTGCTCAGAGGATAGCATGCAGAAATGACTGCTACCGGGTTTTGACAAGAGTGAACCTTCCTTCAATTTTTGCACAGAAGACACAGTGGGCACACTGGACTTAATGTCCCTCCAGTCTTTCCTCTCTTTCTTTTGTCCGGTGTTACTTTCTATTATTGATATCCACCTGTAGGCACTAATTTCTTTTCTTTCTAACTTACACCCCCAGAAAGCTCCATGTATGTAGTCATCTCCCCCAACGGTCAGTATTCTATGGACTGTCAGATCTGTGAACAAGGCCATTCTCTCTGGATTTATGGATTGGCAAAGCCATTTCATAAAAGATGATTAATGATAATTAACATTTTAACTTCAGGCCATTTAATGGCACCCTACAGAAAGGTCAAGTGTCATATGTCAGATGTCACAGTTGTGAGATGGAGCTGTAAGAAGAGCTGAGAGCTGGTTGAGGTTGGTGTGGGGGCTGCTTTTATTGGCCACAGCCAATGCCACTGGTAGCCTGGATGAAGGTATGCATGAGCATTCTGGTTGCTAAATTTAGCAATGGTACCCTCACTGTTTCCATGCCCTACGTGCTGGGCATCAAAGCAAGTTCCTGAATGTCCGTCATTCTGCAAGTTTCCAAATGTGTTCCCTCTATAACCTGGTGGCTCTGAGCCGGTGAGCCAGTTTCCTCAGTGACAGCTATCTTCATGTCCTCATACTGTGTTCTTGCCTCAGCCTGGGTTCCCCTCTCCTTCTCTCCCACTGATGTCTCTCCCTTGCTTCCTGCTTTGTGAAAGTCTCTGGTTTACCCTTTACAGTGCTCCTTTCTGTGTGAGCCTCACTTGCTACTCTGTCCCAGCTCCAAAGACGAAGCTGCGCACCAGCCTGCAGCAGCATAGAAAGGAAAGGCTGCAGTGTTTCAGGAAAGAGCCCAAGATGAATAGTCGAGAGTTAGATAAGAGCCAGGTGGCAGTAGCACACGCCTTTAATCCCAGCACTCAGGAGGCAGAGGCAGGTGGATCTCTGTGAGTTCAAGACCAGCTTGGTCTACAAGAGCTAGTTCCAGGACAGGCTCCAAAGCTACAGAGAAACCCTGTCTCGGAAAAAAAAAAAAAGAGTTAGATAAGATAGCCGACCCCCAGGGCTGGATCTGGGTCTGGGTCCATGGGAGGAGACAGCTTGTGTTAAGAGAGAAGCTGTAGTGAACATGAAGGCTGACCTGGTGAGGGGAGGTCTGTGTGGTGGGCAGTAAAGGGTCACACACACACAATGCTTCTGTCAGTGACTGTCAGCACACACCCAGATTCCAGCATCAGAAGAATGGCCCTTAGAGGTAGAGTTGGGACCACAGTATATGGACTAGACGAGGTCATATCAGGACAAGAACATGGGTGGCTACATGGCTGAGAGGTAGGAATAGGAGCCCAGCTTGGTGTATGTCCTCATCCATGCTCACACCTCTAATCTCGGGCACGAGAGTATGTTACGGTGAGCCGGTTCTGAGTGGAAAGTGAGCATAAATAGTAAGATGCCGTGATACACGTCCATATGCTCTGAAAACATTTAACTAAGCAAAAGTGAGCCCCCCCCCGTTTAAAAACTGAGGAAAAAATAATTGCACATGGTCTAAATCTTGAAATACAAAGTAGTCTGAGCTGGTAAGCTCTGAACTGCACACAGAGGCCACAAGAAACGGGATGCGTAGAGAACAACAAGGAGTAAAAATGTCCCCCATTTGTTAGCAGTCTCAGCGCCGTAGTATTCTGACCTTGCATGGTACAGCCAATGTCAACAGCTGTTGTCCCTAGTTGATGGGCCGCCATTTGCTGCTTAGGGAGTCTCTTCACGCACTTAAAAGGCATCGTTAGTACCAAGTGGCTATTAAAGCAGCCTTGCTGCTCCAAATGATCTTCTGAAGCAAATGCAGAGGAAACGTGTTGAGGGTGAAGTCGTTATCGGTGACCACAGAAGGACTGACCGCGGGCCATGGGTGCCATTAATCTCACTAAGGGGAAGTGTGAGCGATTCATAAAACCTGCTTGGGGAGGTTTCTCCCTAAGTGGACACCCGAGCGAATGACCCCACATCTTTGCGCTAGGGAAGAGGGACTCATTTGGCTGAGATATCCACTTGGTGTAATGAACGGTAGGGACACAGCAGATTCCAGGCGTTGGCAGGGACAGCTGGAGTCCAGGAGTTGGAAGAGCTGTCACAGCTGCTCTCTGCCTGAATGCTGACTGAAGGCCAGACGTGGTCCTGGTGCTTTACGTGTGAGTGTTTAATCCTCACAGCAGTCCTGTGAGGCAGATTTTTATTATTATTTCCATTCTAGAGGTGAAGAAACTGAGGTCCAGAGAGGCTAGGTGACTTGCCTGAAGTTACACAACTTGTCATGACAGAACTGAGATTCAAACCCATGTTGTCTGGTCCTCAAAGCTGTGCTCTTGGGACGAAAGGGATAGCTGAGTCAGGAAAGTGCTTGCCATGAAAGTTTGAGGACCCGAGTCCCATGCTTGTCTGTTGCTATGATGAAATACCTCTTATAAAGTCACAAATGCCACCTTGGTACACTGCCCACTTAGCTAAGTACTAAGTTAAAGTACTTAATTTTAAGTACTTTTCACAGGCTTCCTGAATACCACTCTTAAATTAGGGGAATCAATTTTCAAGTATTCTTTTTAGATTTATCTGTGTGTTTGTTTATGTGAGTATGTGAGGTTGTATGATTACATATGCATGGGGGATGTGTGTGATCATAGAGGCCAGAAGAGGGCAATAGGTGTCTTCTGTCACTCTCTATCTATTCCTTTGAGGCAGGGTCTCTCCCTGAAGATGCTCAGGATTTCTCTGCTAGACTGGGGCCCAGCAAACCTCATCTTCGTGTCTCTGCCCCTTCAGAGCTCAGGTTACAGGTAGGCACTGGAATGCCAGACTTGTCACATGGGAACTGGGATCTAAACTCCAATCCCCATGACCACATAACAAGTGTCTTGAGCTGCTAAGTCATCTCTCCAGCCCCAGGGAATCAGTTTTTAATGCATAAATTTGGGGGGGGGCACATTCACATCACAGCAATGTTCTACAATATTACAGATTAATTCACTAAGTATAGACATTACCACTGGTGATATGGGCTAGGTATGAGTCATGTTACATGGAGTGACGTTTATGCTTAATTTCAACTAAGCAATTGTATGGGGGGTGCTTACAGGGCGATGTGGCATTTCAGTACAGCATACAACGTCAGGATCAGACCAAGGAGTCTGTCACATCCATCACCTCAGTCATTCATGTCTTTTTCTTGAAACTTTCCTTGTCCTCCTCACTCACTACTTTGAAGTGAATTCCTGTTAAGTGTAGCTGCCCTACTGTTCAACAGACCATAAGAAATTGTTCCTTCTGGCCAACTTCACCCCTGTGCCTTTAACCATCTCCATCACTCTCTCACCACACCTCTCCCAGGCTCGGCAACTATGATTCTGTCCTCTACTTCTCCCCTTCCAGATTTGAGAAAGATCCTGGAAGATTTGTGGTTGCTGTCCACGTAATTTAAGTTTCAAAGAGTAAAATGGTGCAGATAAGATGGTCCTCTGCTACATCATTGGGACATGCCCAGTAAGAAGGCTTCACTTCCTATTCTGACCCCCGAGTAAGGGCAGCACAGTCAACATACAAGAGGGATGCATAGAAAGTCATAGGAAAAAAATGAATCACCAGGAGTTCTAGGGATGAATCTAGAAGGCATTAAGAAGCAATTGAGTCTGAAAAGAAAGAACTTTCTAGTACTAGGGTATGAACTTGATGCATCAGGAAACAGCTAGGGTATTATTAGCCTGCCCCTCACCTTGGTGCTGGGAAGGGATTCACTCTAGGCCAACAGCATATGTCCTACGCTGAGTTTCGAGTCTGATCTCTTGAGTTTCAGTCACCAGGACTCAGGTACATAGGCTAGCCCACTACATCCTGTGTGAATCTCCAAGCTGATTTTGCCCCATACTGGCCAGTGTTGTCTGAGACAGCAAGCTCTAGGAAAGTGCAGCAGTGGGATAGACAAAGGATGCTCCCTCTCAGGATGCAGTGGTCCAGGATGAACCAGAAGCCCTTTCCCACTGGACATTCCCAAAGAGAAAGGAAGCAACCCTTTCCAGAGAGCAAAATAATTGGTTCCTAGACTGTCTGAAACCCATTATCTTAGTAATTGAATAAAAAAATTATAAAATGATTTTTAAAAAAAAAACCACCCTGAAAGGAGAGCCTTGTGGTTAAAGAATCCATCTTACTAAGAGCCCAACTTCTTTATGTAGATGGATGCCTGACCCAGAGCTATGTAACCTCCATCAGTCCCTTTCCTGACTCATTAGAACAGCATACTGTTCAATAGAATGCTGTTCACTCAAAGTGTTGCAATATATAAACGAGTCTAGGCATTTAAAGAACCTTTGTGCCCAACCCCGATGTATATGCTGAAAACTACCTCCCAATATGATGGCGTTGAAAGTTAGGAACCCACTGATGCTGGCGCTCCTCCGGAACTCCCTCCTGAAAAAGACTCCCAGACAACTCTCTCTTGTACCATGTGAGGACAGTATAGTGAAAAGTGTTGCCTACAAACCTGACAACGGGTCCTGCTGGTGCCTTGGGTTTGAACCCTCCAGACTTCAGAACTGTGAGAAGTAAATGCCTACTGTTTAACCAGTCCCTCCTCATAATATTCAAACATACTAAGATACAAGACGCTGAACCTGGCACACAATAGGGGCTCCAGATGTTTGGGGGTCCCTAACAAGGCGACATAATTTCAGGTTATATAAATATAGATATGTAAATGTGCGTGTAAACCCAAAGTCACCTAGTGAGTTTAGTGCTCATGTAGTGATATCTGGCACATGAAGGAACACGTGGGAGGGAGGCGACCCTGGCCCCCCTAACAATTTCTACCGTCCTCTGCATGCTAACCCCTAGTGCTACCCCCAAAAAACAAAGGGTACTTTAGCCATCTATAAACTTTGGGGGTCTAAGATCACACTGTGGGATGGACACTGACTCTGAAGAACTTCAAACAACGGCCATCTGTCTGTGGATACCAGCAGGTTCCAGCGCCCCCACCCCCACCATTGCATTTAATCAAAAGTGTATTCAAAATATGATTCTGGGAGATTATAGCGGAGATTTGCGGGAGGCTCTCAGTGTAGGCAGAGGTAGTGGGAACAGATTGTGGCTGGGGGCCTGAGGCTGGGATAATCACAGGCTCAGACGCGCCATTCTCAGGCCTTGGAGTTCACTGTCAGCTCTGGAAAGACCTTGAGTACTGGCAGGAAGAACGGGCAAATCTAATGCTTACTCTGCCCCCTCCCCTTTCCCAGGCGGTCACTGCGGAGAAGTCCCTGGTTTCCACCTGGATTCAGCAGGCTCTCATCTGCTGTTTGGGCTTCCGTGGCCGGTTTCCTAATGGTGGTTCAATGGGGAAAGGCCCCTCCACCCTCCTTTAAATGAATAGACCCTATGAGGAATATCAGAAACCTGTGCTGCAGTCTGTGGCTGGTGGTGGTGGGGTGTCTACCTGGACCAAGGAGTGGGTATGGTGGAGAGCGCCTTGAAAGAAACCTTCAGCTAATGCTCTTTATTACAAGCGTTAATCCTGCAAAGCCGACTGGAAATAATGTTTATCTTTTCGCAGTTTAATTTTCCGGACCCTAAGCCTCAGGTCAGCAAGGGCGACTGCAAAGTCCCCAGGGCCGGGCCGGGGATGGGAGCAGGAATGCTGAGGGTTGGGGGTTGGGTGGGACGGGACCAGCTGTTGCCCAAGAGCCAAACGCGGGGAGGGGGTCTCCCAAAGGAGATGAGAGGGGAACCAAAGAAGGGCTTTGGACTGGAGCAGAAAACTAGGATTAATCAAACGGCAGATCTGAAATATCTTCTGACTCCCTCCTCGAACTTCGGTTTCCTCATCCGTGGAGGCTCTGTCGCCTGATGGAGATGGGCTGTCTGGGAATCCTGTGGCACTCTGGACTTTGTGCCCTGGGTGGGGTTGAGTGCCACTGCTGTTGAAGGACCAGATTCAGGGTTTCTGGCCGCTTGGGTAGTGCGCGATCATTGTGGACCCACTTGACTTTTGAACTTTAAAGACACGCCCCACTCCGAAGGATTTTATTGTTGTTTTGCTTTTCCTATAGTCTCCCTAAAGCCCAAACCTTATTTCTCTCTGCACCTTCCAAAGACCTTAAAATCGGATGCTTCTTCTGTCCCCACTTCCGGCCCCCATGCTGCTCCAGAGGAAGTCAACCTACAGGGGCAGGTCTCACTGCTGAGAGGTCCAGCCCCAGAGGAGACTAACTGTGGGAGAAGTTCTCAAATACATTTCAACTCTCCTTCCTAGTCCCTGTGACTTCCCGGAGCTCCTTCCAAGGCCCTGCCTGGAAGCTGTAAGTTGAGTCCCCTAGAGCTGGAACCTCGGCCCAGGCAACTAAATCTATCCTGGGTTCTATGGGCATCTTCATCTCACCCAACTCCAGACAGACTCACAGAGGGGCAAGGACACAAAGGCCCTGCCCTGCCCCTCAGTTCTCACTGCTTGACCTGTACTGGAAGAAGGTTTGCTGGTACTTAAGATTAAACAGAAAATATTCCCTCTGCAGTCTGTACCAACACCTCAAATACTGCTGTATTTCATTGTTGGGTTCTGGGGAAGTAGTGGGCCAAGGGGCTGTCAGGTTTCCCTTCATGGATCTTCAACACAGTACATTGATAAACTCAGTCCCACCAGAGAACAAGGATTGCTCCTCAACAGATATTCTGATGTCTCTCTGCTATTCAGTTACGGGTTTGTGCAGTTTCGGGGAGGGGGGGGGTCACTCTGTCCTGGGCATTGTGTGTGGCTTCCTAAGTTTTGCTCTCTGCAACAGAACTCAGGTGTGCAGCCCAAGACCCCAGAAGCCTTTGTGGCAATTCTGTGCCCCACTCCAGCTCCACCAGACCTCTCCCGCCATCCCTGGCATTGACAGACTGCACACCTCGGGTTCAGCTAGGTTATTTTTGAAGTTAAATCCTGGAAAGGAGAAGGAGACACAGGTAGTATTTAGAGACCATTTCAACAAAGAAGTTACAAAGTGAGTGGGGCTGGGCAGGGGTGGGTGAGCAGGAGGAGGTGCTTTTTGGCTACTCCATCCAAAGGAGAGACTTGGTAAAAAGCAGACTGGGAATCCACTGGGCTTTCCTCAAGGTGCCTGCCATCTCCTCTCCCAGTCTGACTAGGTGCACATTTGCCTGACCAGCCCCAGCCCTGCGTGCAAGGATAAGCTGCTAGGATGATTCTGTGTGTTTGTCTTGGGCAAAGTAAGAACTCCCAGTCCCTGCCAAGGCCTGGAAGCTTCTTAAGATGAAGATGAATTCAGAAGCAGCCGTTTCCAGAATTATTCTGCAAACCGCAGCCATTGCGCTAACCTGCTGAGAGAGGAAAGATTGATTAAAACCCGAAGGCCACTTGGCCATAATTTCTAGAAAATCGGAGGTCAGCTTGTGTCCCACCCCAAGGGAAGCCAAGGTCTAGAGGCAATTTGCTTGTCAGAGGTAATGCTTGGGCAAGTTATGTGTGAATTCACATAACAATGTAACCCAATTTTCTAAGCCAAGAGCTAATCCTGAGAGAAATTACTACAAAGAGCAGAATCTGACATAAGTAATTGCTGGAGGCTGCCTAGTGCTTAGGGACTGTCCCTTTGTAGCGGTAAAGTTCCCCTTTACCAGGCCCTCACACATCAGAAGAAGGGGACATTAAATGACAGTCTGGCAATGCTAGGGGTCAAACCTTTGGGAGTATTCTCAGGGACAGCCTGAACCTTGGCTTTCATGTTGTAAAATTCAGAGGCTGTCTGCACTGTCCGAATCTTTCAGAGGGCCAAGAGAAGTTACATACTGACCGTTAGCCCAAAGGATGCATGGCCCGCGATCTCAGATCGCTCCAAAAGTCAGAACACCTCTCGAACATGATTGATATCAGCCAAGCATAGGCCAAAACGTCTTCTAAAAGGGCAGGCTGGGCCCAAGGGTGCTTATAAGGGAGAGGCCTGCATGGTTTGGGGCAACTCGCAGGGTCCTGACACAGGGCTAGACTGTTTATCTCTTCAAAGGTTACATCATGTGGGGGGAAATTCTTTCCTCCGCGTTTATTTTTATGACTTGGCTTTAGATTTGGGAGTGTCTAGACTCTGAGACAGTCTCACACCAGATCTGGGGAAGGTGACAGGTTAGTATCGTTTGGTCAGGCACCCCCAGCGCCTCTGGGGTCCCACTACCTTCTGCTCCTGATGGGTACTGGAACCGCACTTCAGGCTCCCTCCGTCTCGGACACGGCGCACAGTTCAGTGGCAGCCCCTGCAGGGCAAACGTGGAGTTCCCAAAGGCTTTGGCTGCAAGAGAATCCTCTTCGACTGTGGAGTCTCTGGGGACCAGGAGTCGCCTGATGGAGATGGGCTGTCTGGGAATTGTGTGGCACTCTGGAGTTTGTGCCCTGGGCGGGGTTGAGGGAGCACCTTCGACAGCGCCGGCCGCCGCAGTGTGAGCCAAGGACCAGATTCGGGGTTTCTGGCCGCTTGGGTAGTGCACGATCATTGTGCGGCCACTTGACTCTCCTGTTATGAAATCAGCTTCTCCCGATCGCTGGACCTCAGTGAAGGGGAAGCAGGGTACCGCCAGACCGCACTCCCTGCTTTCCAAGCGGCCCCCTTGAGTGGCGGCGGTGCAGGCAGTAGGCAGGGACAGCGCACTCTTCTGAAAATCCGCCAGCCTGCGAGATGCTGAGACCCCTGCCTCCTCTTCGTCTGCTTCTTCCTCTTCCTCCTCTTCCTCCAAGTCTTCCAGGTCACTCAGTCGTAGTCCCTGGGCCTCCTGACTGGCAGAAGCATCTGCAGGAAATCAAGAATGAGTGAGAAAAGCCTAGTACCCTAGGGAATCTCGAGGGAGGGTCCTACCCAGGGAAGCTTTTAGCGAGTGGCGCCGGGCACTTTAGCGTACTGTGTCGCCTCCCTCGGCTCTCCCTCCCAAGGCCGGAGGCTTGCCCCAGGGGGAAAATTCCCCGCGACGCCCTACTCGCCCCGCCCCTCTCTTCTCCTGGACCTCGCTAAGCCAAGGGAAGGCTACTTTGCACTGCTGGAGTCCCTTAGTTATAAAAGGGGAGGGACACTTTTCTTTCAGCTCTAGCATCCACAGGCGACTGGTGTCATGTTGTTTAATCCAGTAAATATTCACGTGAACAGAGCATCATTTCCACATGAGACATTTAGAACCACAGCAGTAAAAAGTCTTCTGGGAGAGGTGACCTTCTAGAGGGACAGAGGTAGGGATAAAGTAAAGAAATTTTTCTTACAGCAATAAATATGAGAAGCTAGCAAAGCCGGGAAGGGACTTGAGAGTTTGAATGAGGAGGGAAGTCTTTCTGAGAGGACACCCTGAAGCTGAGAAAAAGCTGGGGCTACACGGTTTCTCTGGGAGATTTGATGCAAAGGCCCTGGGGTTTGCATTAGAAACTCTATAGGGGCACAGGTGGCTTTGGATCCGATGTTTAATGTCCTAAAGAACCTGCAAGGTGCGGGCTGGTGACTCCTCTGTACCTTTGGTGTCACCGGTCAGGCAGCCCAGAGCGTCTCCTGCGCCTTCTGTTTTTCTGTCCTCCCCACCTTTGTTCTTGGGTGCCCACGTCATCTTGTTCTCTTTCTTGAGGCGCCGGCGCGCGTTGGCGAACCAGGTGGACACCTGGGTGAGGGTCATCTTGGTGATGATGGCCAGCATGATCTTCTCGCCCTTGGTGGGGTATGGGTTCTTGCGGTGCTCGTGCAACCAGGCCTTGAGGGCACTGGTGCTCTCTCTCGTGGCATTCTTTCTGCGGCCAGCACTGCTCAGCTCCACTCCACTATACCTGTGGACAGACAGGGCTCAAATTCCAGGCTGGGGACCAGGGACTTGGGCAGTAGAAAGTCCAGGTGCCAGGAAATAGAGCTCTGCTTCCTCCCCCTTTCCACCCGGGGAGATGACCAATGCAGGCCAGCCACCATACTCCCCATCTCTCACCTGTCATATTGATACTGCCCCAGAGTTGGCTCGTAGGGGTAATAGGCCCCTGGCTGGGTCAGGCTGGGGGTAAAGTTTCCTGCAGGATCCTTAAACTCATACTGGGGATTCTGTGGGGAGAGGAAAAGAGAATTCAGGATCGCACAGGAGAATGATACAGGTGCCTCTGTAGGATCATCACCCCAGTGCCACCCCTCGCATTGGCTGTGCAATGTTGGGCATAGCCATTTGATACTCTGTGCCTCAGTTTCTCCCTCACTAAGTCATTCGTGCTGGTAGAGTACTTGGTAGAGTCCTAGGGACAGAATAAGGAGTGGTTGAGTGTCAGCTACTAAGATGGTTGCAGCTTCTGGTTTCCTCAGCTCATACACACCTACTAGGACCCTTCCCAGCAGATTACTTCTGACCCTTGGCATGCTTGTGATTTTTTTGGTCAGTTATTTGAGCTTCTCTACACCTCAACTATTCACCTGTAAGCCAAGAATAATGACGATTTACTACCTTGCAGAATTAAAAGAGATACAAATGCTTTCTAAGCAGTGTGAAGGTTTATAAAGTGCTATGAACTTGATTTTTTTCCCTTGCTTACTATGCTATTGTCTGTGCCATATAGATTTCTCTCTGGACAAGGTCACAGTAGAGTTCATCTGTGCTTGCTGCATGTACTCCCGAGCCCCAGTGTTCACTGAGCAGTCCCAGGCCCCACCCCCTTACTCACCAGGGCACCACATAGTGGGGATGGCTCTGGGCCATAGGGCAGATACCCAGGGTAGCTCTGAGCAGCTGCATAGGGTGCTCCATAGATACCCAAGGCAGCACCCAGCTCTGGCCGAGCACTGCCCAGCAGCCGGCTATCGTAGGGTGTACAGCAAAGAGTAGAGGCAGAGGTGGAGGCAGAGACCACATCTGATACCGATCTCGGGACAGTTTCACAGCAAGCGGCACCGGAACTCGCAGACACCAGAAACTACAAAAGCATGAGAGGAGTTAGAAATCCAGACACCTCGGGCTCTCCCCAGAGATAGGTAGCAAGGAAGCTGCTTGATGCCTTCCTTCTGTCTAGTAGCCAAGCACCAGATGCAGAAATTCTCTGCTGTCTGCTGGGATGGGAACTCAACTTACCCAAATTGCTCTTAGAGGTGCAAGCAGGCCATTAAGTTAAGTCTCCACAATCCCAGACACTTTGTGAAAACAGGACAAAATCCCTGACTCTCCCCATGGGATTCTTACAAGGCATAGTTAGAAGTTAGAGTCAAAACTATCACCATTCTGTCTCCATTGTACTAAAAAGGAAACCATCCAAGATCAGGGTAGGAGACTTGTCCAAGATCCCACAGCAGGTCAAAGGTCGACCAGACACTAAACCCCAAGGAAAAGATACATACTGAGCACCCTGATGGAGATCATGGAGGACAGTGGCGGGCACCCTCGGATTTCCTAGGAAGTGCTCACCATTGCACAACACCTTGGTTTGGAAAACGGAGGGATGCAGAAATGAGAGCTTGGACCAGCCCAAAAAAGGAGTGGGATCAGAACAGAGGTCAACAAATGAGCCCTGCGGTGCCAGTGCCCAGACCTGGAGCGTATTTGTTTACTCTTCAGTGTCCATTGGTCACCTCACGAATCTGTGGTAGGGGAACCCTGACTCAAGATCCCTCAGATCCCACCCTGCTCTGTGCAGAGAGCGAGGTTAGAGCGTCCATGTCTTCACTCAGGAGTGAAATCATTCGAATGTCAGAGGGTGCAGTGGCACATTTCTTGGCCCTTGCTCCTGGCTTCCCTTGGGTCACTGAGAAGAGGAAGCTCAGGGGGTCAGAGCAGGCACCGGACATCTCCCCCGCCCCCGTCCCCCTCCCACTCAGTAAGGCACTACTCACCTGGGATGCACCGCCGCCGTACGGATGTCCAAAGGGCGGGAAGGCCATAGCAGCTGGCTGTCCTGGGACCAGTCTCTTTCCTGCGCTCAGCTCAGCTAGCTATTTGATGGCCCCAGCCGAGCGGCTTCTGTTTTCCTTACTGGGTTGCAGGTGCTGGGCGCCAGTTCCTTGGCCTGCTGAATGGGACTGCGGGCAGAGTCAAAGGCAGCCGAGCCGCCGAACCCTGCACTTGAGAAGGCACCCCTGCGGCCAGTGGGGTCCTGAAGGCAGAGGGGCCCATGGATCGTCAGAGTTAGGAAGAAGGCGCAGGGTGCCAAAGGCGCCAGGTGGCGAGATGAGGTGCGGCGCGGCGTGGGGCTGTGAGGTTCCAGAGGTGTCCAAGGTGGCCAGAGGCTCAACGTGACGTCACGGTAATCCCGGGCCGCCAGAGGGGACCGTGGGCCCCGGGGCCCCGGGCCACCGAGCCTGCCAAGGGCAGCCAGCCCGTGTACGCGCGCGCACTCTCAGACACTCTTCCTCGCTCCGTGAGGTTTATGCAGCAGGCGAGGAACGTCAAAGACCCTGACCTTCTACTAGCCGCTAGATCCTACCAGCTTTTGCCTCTAGCTCACGCGCGCGCGCGCATACAGACCCTCTCCAAATTCCCCCGGAGAAGTGGGAGATGCGCCTCCCTGAGAACCGCGCGGGCCCAGGGCACAGCGTGCTCGCCTCCTCCCCTGCGGCCCCGGGGAGGCGAGAGGCTAGCGGGGCGGTGAGGGAAGAGAGAATACAAAAGAAGAGCCCGGAGGAAAGTGGGGAAGTCAGACAAGGGGGGGAGAAGAAGGAGGGAGAGGAGAGACGAGGAGTCTGATGGCGGGGGGTGGGGGAGTGGGGTGGGCGAGGGCTGGGCGGAGGCTGAGCGGGAGCAGGTGGAGGAGTGCTTAGCAGCGACTCTCGGGACCGGCTTCCAAACCATCTCCGCCTCTCCGCTGCACCAAAGTTTGTTGGCCCTGCTGTCCTGGAGCCCGTAGGGTTGGACTAAGGCGAGCGGCTTTGATGAAGACCACTTTTGTCCTCTGGGATCTGGCTTGGGTCTCAGTTTCCCCAAACCGTTGGCTAATTCTAGTCCTGGCCAGGTCCTTGACCCCTGGGGTTTCTCTGCAGGGTTCTGACCCTGAGGCCGACGAGCGCCCCCTCCAGATCAAGGTACAGCATCAGTTGGAGAGCCCCCCCCCCCCCCAGACACGCCAAATCTGATCGCTGGCATCTGTAGGCTGCCAAGCAAGCGTATGGGCTATTTCCTCCAAAGGCCAGGCTTGGCTGCCTCCCTAGCGCCGCCTGCGGTGTCCGCCCAGAGCCTGAAGAGACACGAAGGCAACAGGGTCCTGTTGCAACTACTGCGCTCCTCTAGGGGTGGCGCTGGCGAGCCGCAGTGAAGAGCTCCGGAGGGAGCTGCACTGGACACCTAGCTGGGCCCAGTGTTGGAAGAAACCCCTCTTGGAACTTCTCAAAAAAGCATGGATTCCCCTGGGAGGTGGGGGTGGGTTGTTTGCTTTCTCCCAGGCAGGAGATGCCAGTTCGCCAGTGCTCCCCTTTTGCACATTCCAAAGACTCCAACATTGGACTAGATGTCTAAGAGACAGGAGGAACTAGCAGACTCGCAATGACAGGTCTTAGGTGGCGCTGCTGCGGCACCAGGTGGAGTGTGCAAACCAGAAAGTCTTTTCTTTCAGTCGTCTGGACACAGGGCAGTGCACTTGACAGTTTTTGGACAGTCCTAGATCTTTGTTACGCCTCCTCCAGGAGTCACGGGGACTTTCTCAAGGACAAGAGAAAAATCTGTCTGTCTATCTATCTATCTATCAATCATCTGTCTATTTTTCTATTGAAACTCGAGAGTGTGACCCAGAGGGTACTGATGGTTCTGGTTCTAGATTCTTGCCTGGCAGAGGGATCTCAGCATCAGAGGCAAGGTTGAGGTCCCTGGCAGGAAGCCTTTCATGGACACTTGCCTCTGGCCTCTGGTCTGGTAGGCCATAGCCAGTGACCTCTTTAGAATGGTACCTTAGGCTCAGCCCCTGCTCACCTCTCATGGACTATGCAGGGTAGACAAGGAGCCTAAAGAGACCACAAACCACACACAAGTCTGCAAACTCAGCTGTTACCACAGCCTGCGGTTACCTCCAAGAAGCCTTGCTGTCAAGCTGGGAGAGTCCTAGTTAGAAAAAGAATTACAGTCATTGCCAGATTGACTTAGTGATAAAAAGTCACAGTAATAAATAGATCCCTTGATTTTTCAAAACCCCACTTTGGAGCAATTCATCCCTTTATAGCTTGGATATCTCTAAGCTCTCTCACTCTCTCCTTTAAAGTAGAAATTGAAAAAATTCATTAAATTAGTCCCCTGGGGAAGATTACTACTAATTAATTAATTGCAAACATTTCCAGAGGGAAGGTATGTCAATTGTAAAGTAATAAAATTAGATAGTTGAAATACTTACTCAGCAACTTTGATTGCCCAATCATTGCTAAGCAGAGGAATTTTTTTTTGACAGAAAAATGGGGATGGTGGTGGGCAAAAAGCATTAGCTCTGTCCCTTGGTGATATTGCAAAGTAGAAACTACCTTATAGGATTTATTGATTTTCCACTGATTTATGAAGCCCTTCGTGGTGTCAATGCTAAGTGTAGGGACTCTGGGCCTACCTCTTGTCTTTGCTCTAGGATGTGAGAAAACCAACAGGATTTTGAAAAGAAAACTCAAAAACAGTGGCAAAGCAAATTGGGAAGTAGGGCTGACCATAGCAGACATTTTCCTTCTGCGGTGGGAGTGGGTAATACACAAGGAGCATGCTTTCTGGTACAGTTCCTTACCTGCTGTTTTCAGAGTTGCTTTATGGCTTGGTGGCTTTGATAAGGATGAATCCTGGGGAAGAAGGCTGTCCCTCTACTTTCCATGGTCATGACCTTACGAGACCCTGGGTTACCGTAGCCTTCCCAGGGACAGGGTGCAAGGTCAATAAAGCCCTGTGTTATTAATGGCGCTTGGTTGCTAGAGCACATCTTGACTATTTAGTGGAAGTCCCTAAAAATAATTGTGATGAGATATACCACATAAGAAAACAAAAGCAGCAGTTTAAACCAATACTCACCTCTGGCAAAGCCCTCAGAATTTCTGATTCAGGAATTCTGTAGAGTTTGCTTTTGTCTTCCTCTCTGCTTCCAGATTCTCGCTTCTACAGCCTGGTACTCTGGGCTCCTCCATCATGTCAGCTTTTCATTGCTTTGTTCAACGCTGATTAATTTATTTTCGGGGGAAAATCCCCAATTGTATATGTGTGCTCAAGGAATTTTATTGAAGCAAGTAAATAAACCCATCAAACACAGAATCCCTTCCCCAGTTACAGTTAAGAGAGTCAACAAAAAACCACTCAGTATCTCTTGCAAAACTGATATTGGTTCTTTTGTGATATTGTGCAAATGTGTCTGCTAGTTCTTCTAAACCTAATAGGAAACAAAGTGCACAGAGGCCCATTTGGACCACAGAGAACACTAATCTGCAGTGTCCTTTGGAAGTTTGTATTGCTCCTTGTTAAGTACACTGAGGATCTTGAGCAAGCCAAGTAAAGGATGAATCTTTGACCATGGCTTGAGAACACTACCCTGACAAGGGGAAAAGACAAACAAAACTAAGGAAAACCAAGCTGCCCTGTAGAGTTTCGGTTTCATACTGCCTATGATTTCCTAATGATTTGCACAAAAGACCAAAGCTTATGGGAAGGCAAAGAGTAACTGCAAATTATCTGCAAAGGTCTCAAATTACAGGTAGAGCAAGTGAGTTTAAGGACACAATGGCATAGTTGAGACTATGCTAAGATACATTTTTTAAAAGTATGGAGTATTTTTAGTGACTCTTTTTGAATTGAGAAGAAGGAACTCCAATCTATGCATGACCGAACAAGCGCATCTGGACAGATGCATCCATAATTTATACTGATCAGCCACCGCAGGTCTCCCCGAGTAAAGCCGAAATGAACACTAATTGTTTTGACGGAAGGATGGTGCATGGCATCTGATAGAGAAACACAGCGAGTCCCTGCCTTGCCTGAATACATATTGTCAACAGAAAAGCTGGCATCGCGAGAGGAAAAGAAAAAGGCAGCAATTCCCAGGCGAGGGTGTGAAGCAGCTCCTCTGGAAAAGGGCAAAGAGAAAGGATTAACTTCTTAGGCACAGAGTATAAAATATGGCTGGATGCAGAGAACTTGGTTTGCAAGCATTGTGTCTAGCTTAGTGCTAAAATCGAAAGCTTGATAATACGAGTCTAAATTCTTTTGTATTCTGTGAGCCTGGGAGAATTCCTAGACACCTCAAATTTATGTTATTAGCGGCTCCTGAGAAGAACACTGAGAGGTGAGACATAAGTCCAAGATGTCACCGAGCCACGCAGATGACAGACAAGAGGCCAGAATGCCGACCTCTCGATTTGTGTCTTCCTGTAAAAGTGTATTTTACATGCACAGAGTCAGATACAGTCACGAGAGGTTGCTGACTCCAGCCGAACCACGCGAATTTGCAGCCAATGCCTCATGGTGACAGTGTAATTTAGTAGAGAAAAATCTGAAAAGATGCCGCGGTGTGCGAACAAGTTCCAGGAGGCTTCTGCGTGTGTCACGTCGGTCTGTCTTACGAAAGGGCTTACTGACACAGTAATTGGGGAGTTTTAAAATTTGATGTGGCCCATTCACTAAGAGAGTGAACAGGAGTCAGAGTCTGCTGTGATTGATGAGCATATGAAAACAAGACAAGAGGGAGGAAAAAAGAAAGGCCCCCTTTAAGCAATGCAGTGAAGAGTTCCTCTGTATGCCTGGACGAATGTAAGAACAGCAATAGAATTTAGTAACTGATTCTATTCACCAAGAGGACGTTTCTTAATCTTTGATTTGGGTTGTGCTAAGCTGGTCTTGCTGTATCAACATTGCACTTCCCGAAGACTCTCTGCATGGAGAGTTCTTGATTATGTTTTTGTCCTGTGCATGTTGACATCTTTTTAATGATAGGATCAAGCTTCTGCTATGGCTTCAAGGAACTAAGCCTTAAAGTAAACAGCAAATGTATGGATTTGAAAACTGGAGAGCAAATTTTGAAATCGAAGTCTTCAGCAAAGAAATACAATCAAGCAATGGAGATGTTAAAGAGACAAGCTGAAGGGACCTAAGGGCAAGACTAAGTGTTCTTTTTCTCCGTGTGATAGGGTTTGGGGATGGTCCTTGAGTGTCCAGCAAGGGAGCAGCATCATGGTCTAAGACAAATGAGAAAGACAAGCACAGCATTGTGTGTTCCAACTACAGAAGGTGTAGGATGCAGTTTTAACAGGTAACATTTATAAGGATTCTGTTTTGTCATTCTCAACCTTAAAGGATTTCACTGTCATAGAAAGTAAGACTTCAGTTAAAATCGTGAGCAAGTTGGAGTTGTGTGTCACCTAACTTGTGGCACTCTCTCAGAGTGCCCTTTCCTTAAATTTCCAAGTTGAAAGCTGGGTATTAAGCTGGGCATGGTGGTCCATGTGTAGAATCACAGTACTTGGGAGGCTGAGACAAGAAGCTTGCTGGTTTGAGGGGTATGTGCTCAGATTGTTTCAAGAAAACTCAAAATACACAAATAAACAAAAGACTCAGATATTTAGAGCTAGCTTGATACCTACTCTCTGGTGTGGCCTGTGGTTTGCTACTTGAGGAAAAGGGGAGCTTTTGCAAAGCCACTCACTGGGTAAGGTAATTTATTATGAATGTTCACAAATCAATAAAAATATGGGAAGTATTATTTTTACAGAAAAAAAAGGAGAGAGAAATACATGAGACATGCCCATTAAGGCTTGGTTGTTCTAATACCTGTGTGTCTGCATGGGTCTGCAATTAAAAACACTCTGGCAATAAATCTCCTTGCAGTCTCTTTTAATGCTTTTAACTTTTCTGAAGGTTCAAATTGGTATCCCAAAAATGTGCCAGGACATTCACAAGGTATTTTATAGACTCATAAATAAATATGGCAATTAATCTATGCTATATTTCTTTCACATTTGATGACAATTTATTATGGCGTTCACCCATTCCATGCACAAAAACTCTAATGCACTTAAAATCGGATTTCAAACCAAACATTTTATGGGAAAATATAGTATTGATCATCCATTTAAAGATATCATGAAGATGATTCATAACCTGCTGTAAAAAAAAGATCTCATGAGGATCTTACACATGAGTGGGCTGGTCCGAGAGACTATTCATAAAAGCAAGGCTGTCGGGTCAGCTCCTCTTGTTTCCTTCGTCTATCTCTGAGTTTTTCCAGCACTGATTGCTTTTGCATACTGCTGTTTCACAAGTAAAGCCCCCTCCTATGACGTTTGTCATAGTGACACAGGCTGTGGGATTTCAAGGAGCCATTTTTCCTGCTGCAATTTTTATACTGACATTCTGTCTGCAGAAAGAGTTTGAGGGCCAATGGAAGAGCTCCCTGGGACTTGGGTGCTTAGCGGGCTCTTGGGTGGGGGTGGGGCCTGCCTTAGCATTAGTCTCATTGCTGTGAGAAAACACACGGCAAAGTGACTTAAAGAAGGGAGGGCTGGTGTTTCTCTCACTGTTTGAGGGTACAGTCCTTCATGGCTTGGTGGTGAGAGCAGCACTTGCCGTGGTGGCAGGAGTGTGGGGTAGCTGGATCCACCGTCAGAAGGTGGGAGGAGACAGAAGGACAGAAAGGATAAATGTTGGTGCTCAGCTTGCTTTCTACTTTATTATTTTTATTTTTTGTTTTGATTCAGTCAAGGCTTCCAGTCCATGGAATGGGGCCACCCACATTCAAGGTGGTTCTCGCCTCCTCAGCTAAACCTCTCTCTAGAAGCACCCTCATTCACACACATCTAGAGGTTCATTTTCTAGGTGGTTCTAGACCCAGCTCAGCTGATCATGAAGATGGCCCATTAGTCTCCATCATGCTTCTTAGTTATTGGCCAACTGAGTCACACTCAACCCAGCACGGCCCATGGGTTCTATAAGTTATTAAATATTCTTGTGCACATGTCCTTCGAGACAGGAGACTATAAGAGGAGCTGAATCTGAGGTTGCTGGCCCCTTTCTTCAAGAAGCACACAGCTTCTGAGGGGAGAAGAACATTATTCAGTGGACATTTACTGGGTGTCTAGGAGGCACCTAGGAGACTAGAATTCATCGTTGAACAGAAGCATAGTTTTGCTCTTGTTAAATACATTAAAATCAGCCCGGCCCCACCCAGCCCCATAGTAATCTGGGAGAAACACCTAGTAGTTACAGAATACGCAGAAGTCCCTAGCCATGAGTGTATATATGTTTCATGTCACCCTCCCTTAGAGCCTTCACCACACAGTTATTGAATACTTGTTAAAGAGTCCTGCATCCGGGGCTAGAGGTTTAGTGATCAGCTAGACTCTTACAGTCACCCCCATTCCAGCCAACCTTAAAGCTTACCTACAGTCTACCTCACAAGCAGATAGTGTGTGCCGCATTTTATAGTTTTCCCCATAAACACTTCTTCATTTGTTCAAGTCGTGTTATTTCTGTTCAGCTCCTCTAATGATTTCTGTCTATGGAATACCAAGTATTTGCCAAGAAAATGAGAGAATTGGGTTTGTTTCATCTCCTCTGGATGCTCAGCAGATACTGTGAACTCTTGATTCAGTGGGTGACTAGTGCCTTCTATAGTGTCTAACAGATGCTACCTCTCAAAAGCAGGGGCTGATGCAGTGGAGGACAGTATATCATGATGTAACTTTAAGACATTGGTCCATCGGTCACTTCAAATCTGGGCACCACTTCACGCGCTGCTCTCTTGTTTTCTCTGAGTCACTCTGGGACCTGATAGGGCAAGGTTCTCATGCTTTCTTCACTGATGAACAGAAAAAAATGTTCAGAAAGCTTAGGTCACGGATTTGGGCCATGAAACTCAGCAGCATCAGAGACAAGCTTGGGACCTAGAGCATCGGAATTCCTGCCTGGTTCACTTACAGGCCTCAGTGTCTTGTGAAACAGCATGGACACCTTAAGAAAGGTCTAAGCCTAGAGTTGCAAAGGTGCTTTTGTGGACGGCCCAGAAGCTCCTTCTCCCACCACTGGGAAGGGCCTGCTTACTCTTCCAATTTCATTTGCAATTGGACATCCTCTAGCAGAGGTAGAGTTCCCTGAACCACCAAGTTTCTGTTGGCTCAGGGTTGCTGCTGCCGTGACTCCCAGAGTGGAGGAGAGCCTGCTGGGCTCATCACAGTGCCCAGGGCCTCTTCACCCACTGTGTAGACCTGGCACAGCACCTAACAATGTGCAGCTCTGAACCCCTCCATCCTCGGCCACAAGGTGTCTGAGTTTGCTGGAGGCTCTCACTGTTCTTCATCTGCAGAGATGAGGGCATGGGTAACAATGTCTCTCCTGTGCTGGAAGAAAATAGATTTGACAAAGACAGCATGAAATACATGGGGCAGGATTAGACCATCCATGGAGGCTGGAGAACATAAAACATTTTCTGTGTCACTCAGGCTGGAGGGCACGGGTAGAGCAGAGGGGGAAACCTGTGATGATAATTATGAAATGTCAATTTATACACATATTATGGGAGTTTTGAGAGTGGACAGGAACCACTAAAACCCTTTTACAATATCAATACCACAGGGATCTGGAAAGGCAGAAGGGAGATTAAGGGCATCTTCCTGACTCAAAACTAATTTATAACCATAGATGATGTGGCTAACAGAGAAGGGAGCACCGACGTGCAGGACTTCACTGCAGAAGGCCAGTGTGAGTGTTGAGAGGTCCTAGTCTCACCTGTAAAGTTGTTATTGTGAACACGAGGTAGCTAGGCTCGAAGAGGGTCGAGCACAGGGCTCTGGTATTCAATCTGGTACTGATCACCTGGGAGGCTTTGGACAAGGCTCTTCACCTCTGGAAGCCTCAGTCTGCTCATCTGCAGAATGGAGACATTGAACCCACTGATCCATATGGGTTTCTTGGGCTCATCTACCTATGGAAGTTATATTATACTTGCTTTTCTGGTGTTCAGAACCCAACTGCTACATGTAAACATGGGCTTTCTAGAAAGTTTTCTTTTCTTTCTTTCTTTTTCTTTTTTTCTTCTCTTCTCCTCTCTCTCTCTCTCTCTCTCTCTCTCTCTCTCTCTCTCTCTCTCTCTCTCTCGCTCTTTCTCTTGATGGAAACTCACTATGTAGGGTAGGTTAGCCTAGAATTTGCTATGCTGGGTTTGAACACTCAGATTTCCTGCCCCTCTGCCTTTTGCATAATGGAATTACAAGTCTACCCTGTCATGCCCAGTGCTGGAAAGATCCTTCTGCCCTGTTGAATCATCAATATCTTTAGAAGCCCCAGAGAGCCTGGGACTCTGACCAAGTCGGCAATAAGGTCAGTTTCTCTATTCAAAAAAACTACAAAGAAGTAGCTGCACCCCTGAGAAAAGTACAAAGTGTGTGAGATGAGGACACTCATCCAAGTGTGGTTGTCCCTGTCTGTCGCTTGCTGGAGTGGCCATAGGCAGTCATGGACACTGCCTCCTTTTCTGGGGAAGAAAAATGTATGTTAGGCGTCCCACTTCTGGTTAATCAGACTTAGAGGAAACCTACAAGAGGGGTTTGGGGAGAGCAAATGTTCTTAAAATAAAAGAGGACAAAGTCACTGGCGTGGGAAAGGACATGGCTGAAGCGGCAACACCCATCCATTCTTTCCATCCATCCATATGTCTATCTAGCCCTATCTGCCCATCCGTTCATCAATCCATGAATCACCCATATATTTATCCAGTCATCTATATATCCACCCACTCACCCATTCATCTACCCATCCTCTTGTTGTCGTCTCTCTGTTTGCCTATCCTCCCATCCATCCGTGCATCATCCACTCATCTGTCTGCCCATCCATCCTTCCATCCCTCCCTTCCTTCTTTCATCCACCCATGCTCCCCCAGCACCTGTTCTGCCCTGGTTAAGGTTTTAAAGTACTGGGAGGCAGCTGTGAACAGAAGACAAAGTGCCCATTCACCCAGGTGGCATGGTAAACGACGAATGATAAGCAGGTAGACAGGTAAGATGCACAGGTGGTAGATGAAGATAAATTCTGTAGATGGAAAAGTAAAAAAAAGAAAGGTCATTACCAGGCACGTAAGAAGATGCTTGCCCAGAAGTCCTGGAACTGTGGAGCCAGCAAGCCACTGCTCCCTGCTCTCCTAACTATGTAAGACAAACTGGTTTTGTTCCAGTCTCTGTTAATTTGATTTCCCATTACTTATGGCTGATGGATTCCTGAGACAGTGCAGTAGCGGTGAAAAGAGACAAATAAGTCATCTGATTATTTCATCCCCACTTCCCAGAGGCATGAACTCCCAGCAGATTCTTGGCTGACTTCCAGAAATCTTCCATGTGAACACAAGCCATGTAAATATGGGCTGTATACGCAAGCTCCCCACTTCTCCATGTACGCTTACAGGCATGTACACTCCATCTGGGATGGCTGGGATCCTGCATGTGAGCAGTCATCATTACATAGCACAGCAGGGTACCTGACCCCTGACTACATACGTCACCCTGAACATGCTAGCCTTTAGGTTTTGATTTCCTTCTTGGGGAACTAAGAATAATAAGTCATGCATGCAGGTTTCTTATGATAATTTACTAAGATACTATATAAAGCACTTAGAACTGTGCTCAGTACATTGTAAACAAGCAGGCATGTAATTCTACATGCTATGAGTGTCTTTGTCATGTAAGAATCTATTCTTAGATCTTACCAACAGGCACAGAGACAGCCCTTTTTTGACCCCTGGGTCACGGTCCTCAGTATAAAGGACACAGTAACTTTTCTTAGCTGCCCTTGACGAGGACCACGTTCTATACTAAAACGTCCCAACAGCAAACAGGTTTACCTGCTTAGACAGGGCTTCTTTCTTTACTGTCCTTCCTCTGAAACACTTTCCTTTCTGGTTATATATACACCTTGTGGACCTACCCCTCCAGGGAAAGGCATACAAACAGGGCAATCTTGATAAGATCCTGTCTTTCAACATTTAAGAACTGATTGAAGAGATGGAGAGATGGCTCATCAGCTAAGAACACTGGCTGCTCTTCTAAGGGACCTGGATTTCATTCTCAACATCCACATGATGGTTTACAGTCTTCTGTAACTTCAGTTTCAGAGGACCCAGTGTCCCCCTTTGGCCTCTGTAGGCACCTGGCATGCATGTGGTGCACAGACATATATGCAGCCCAAGAACTTATGCACATAAAATAAAATAATTTTTATTTTAAAAATAAAAGAATCAGTTCTACCAAAACTTTTCTTCCATGAGGTCACATCTTTTTAAATAAACACAGACATCCTCCTCATACAGAGGTGTGTGGTAAGATAATTTGACACCATTAATCTTTGAAGAGAGAGGTATTTAAATAGCAATCAGTCCAAAGGGAGAGAAGACATTAAATAACTCAGAATCATAATACAAGGAGGGAAATAAGCACAAAGGGCAACAGCAGCAGCTAATCCCGTGTAATCACGCCTTAGAGATACAGCAAAAGATCAAGAAGTGGCCTGGCAGAGATTGACTAGTGGGGTTCTCACCAGAGGGGAGACATTCTTGGCAGTTAGCCATGCAAAGTCATGAGGCCTGGAATTTAGGGACCACTACAGTAATTGAAGGGGTAGAAAAGAATTAGAGAAGGGGATTGCAATGGGCTGGGAAAGGTAATGGGTTCTTAGTGAGTCAGCAGCAGCAGCCGTTCCGGGCAGAAGGGAGGCAGTGTCTTCTAGAATTCTACACTCTTGCTCAGGCCCATGTGCTTAGCTTTGTACCTGCTCAACCATCCTTGATAGAGATCAGTCTCCAAAATTCTTTTAGAGGGACTATTTCAAGTACAATGGGTATAAAACTGTGGTTTGAACCACAGATTTCTGAGCATTGGCCGTGGAATAAACCGGGACGGTTAGATGAGATAGTTGCTTGGTTTAGTCGGTTACGCCATTTCACGGTGGGTTCAGCTATTGGATTTGGGGGAAAGAATAAAGAAGGCAGGACATGGGCAGTAGGGGACTGGAGATGACATGTATGTCCTGAGGGTGTGTGGAGTTAAAGTAAGTTAAGGTTCTTTGGGTTGCAAGAACAGCAGATGCTGGTTCATTTCTGCTAAATGAGAAAGCTACATTCAAAAAGTGGCTGGGCGAAAGGGGAAGCCAGACACCTCAAATTGGAAGCCAGGTTTGAAGATCTCAGTGAGAGGCCACACAGTTCCTTCCAGGGAGTTTCCATTAAGGAGACTTAGCCACTTTTAGTAAGAGTCATATTCCTAAGAGAGAGAATCTGATGGAAGCATCCTTTTCTGGTTCAGTATCTTTGTGATTAAATAAATCACCATCCTGTGGTGGAGGTGATGCCCCAAACTTGCTGTGGGCCAAGGAGACCCCTCTCTGGAGCCAAATTGGTGGACCCAGGTCATCGTCTGTTAAGCTCCAATAATACAGCAGAACAGCCCTCCATTGAAAGCTTGGCACGCGGGCAGTTAGCGCTACGCTGGCTGGACCCAGGCCCTAGGAAAGTTGGCCTTCATGATTTATGAAGGCAGCAGGGAGCCAGCAAATCCATTCAGCACACGTGAAATATTTCAAGTGAGGCATGAGGGAACTGGAGCAGGTCTTGGCGAAGATGGATTTACATCTGGTAATAAAATCCCAACCCTAGGAACCTTTGCACTCAGGTCTGGATTTTGTCTGGATCTTAAAGCTTTCATAAGTGTGTGAGAGCCTGGACCTGATAGAGGTTGCAGTTTCTCTTGCTTTCTCCCCTGGGGATGGGGCTGCCAGGGCAAGGTTGGGAGAGCTATTGCCTTTCGTTATTTGCTTTGAGTATGTTCCATGCCTTGGCATCATGGTCTCTTGGGTGATGTAATTTTGACCTAGGAAAACTCCAGTGCCCTCACCTATGGGGGTAGTAACTCAGACTTTTTCTGAGTCTAAATCCATAACGTATCTGAAAGCATCTTGCAGGGTAACAAATGAGCGGATGCCATCACTTGGTGTTTTGGAGACAGAAAATCCTTGCTTCAGGCTTTCCGCTGGGGACAGCGCCTCACTCATCCGGGTCTCTAGATTGCAGAGTGGTAACAGAGCCCATCTCATGGCGTTGTGAGGTTTACATGGAAACACACATCTTGTGGAGTATGAGCATGAGACCAGTGCAGAGCCCGTGAGGGTCAAGTCCCTTAGACAGGTTCAAGAAGGCCGATCTAACAGTCAAGGCAGACGCAGGACTCCCTTTGGAACTTGTCAGAGCTGCTGTTATCCATATACACTTCTTTAACCCCAGGGGCAGTGTTCTCAGGGCTCCTTTCAGGTGGTCAGAGTTCTCTTTCTAGTCTGGCTGTTAGAAGGAGTAGCCAAGGTCACTTTCAGGCTGGAGTAGTGAGAAGTCTCTGTGTGAGGCGCCTATCACCCCCTTTCCTGCTTTTAAAAGTGTGGGGGACATCTGTTGACACGATGGAGCCACTGGCTGGCCTAGCTCTACATGGAAGGGAGCTGGCATTGAGTCCTTCAGAACCGCGGTAAGTTATGCAGACGCTAAGCCACGAGACAGGGAGACTGCTACCATAGCGTATCCTTGCACATTCTTGACTGTTATATGGCCGACTTTCCTACGCTGTCTTCCAGAAGTCACTGAATTTCCCCAAAGCTTACTTTGCTCAGCTGTTTAATAGGACACATCGTCATGTTAACTCAAAAAATTGTAATGAGATGATTGTGAAAATGGTTTCTCGCTGTATATAAGTGCTGGATGGACAGTCGCAGCAATGGCGGCAATGATGGCAGGGCTGCAATGGCCAGGATAGTGGTGATGGTGAAGATCATGATGACACCATCCGCGTGCAGTCATAGGACTCCAACCCTTCTACTTAAGTGGGGGAATCAGACAGTCTCCTACCCTTGACAGTGAGAAGTTTTCTCTGACACACATTAATACATTTTTTTTTTTTAAATAGAGTTAGTGCTGTTGAAATGTCAGACCCTCATTGCCTACACAACTCCATGGTCTACATAGAAGAAAAGATAAATGTAATAAAAATTGGTCTCATTTAGAAAACTGCTAACCAGAAACTTTCAGCCTGCACTCTTCACCGTTTCTAAAAATTACATATTTTATTAATTATGCGTGTGTGTGCGGTGGGAGGATTGGATCTCCCAAAGTTGGAATCACAGGCAATTCTAAGTGGAAATACACACAATTCCAGTGTGTGTGCTGGGAACGGAATTCAGGCTTTACTGGGAGCTGATCAATTGATTCCAACCCCCAAGGTGTTGCTCCAGTCCTTAACGTCCCTGCTCCCTGCACTGCTGTGGGTTGTGCTCCTGCATGTCACAAGCAGGCCGAGTCAGACCATGCTAAGTTCTGTTACTGGAAGAATGACTTTTACTCTGCTCTGTCAACAAGGGACTCATAGTCCATGCTAGAGTGCCATCCAATAGCACCCTGAGATACTGTCTGCCTTACCACTTTACCCCGACCTTACTCCAGGATTGTCGCAGTGTGGTCTGGGACGAGCCAGAGCGGACATTTGCATGTGAAGTCTAGCTCTGCGACTTTGGGGTAAAATTCCTGACCCATGCTAGCTTTAGTTTCCTAATCTGGAATTGGGAAGAAAACTGTTGTGTAATGAGAACTAGTTGCGATGCACACACCTGGACAGCTGAGGATTTAATAAGAACTCGGGAAATGCTAGCAGCTGCTGGTTTCCGAGATTCTCCTGTGCTCCCGATGCTGAGATATGTATTTGTGAGATAGAAAGAAGGGAAATGGCGCCAGCAGAAAGCACTTTGACGGGATTTGAGGAGTCTGAGTATTTTGAATTTAGGCTTATGCAGAAACTTGAATTTAACCAAAATTAAACATCGAGTGTCTGTCATATGGTAGGTAGTGCTGCCTGGAGTTTTCAGTTCTTGGCCAATTATTATCACTGTGTGGATGTGGACCCTCAGGAGTGATTTTATTTCTGATTTCTCTACCCATTCCTCTACCTATGGCAGGCATATGGGTGGCGTATGTGAAATTCGTAAAGTGATGTGTATTTTTAATTTATGTGCATTGATTTATATTGAAAAATTTCCTCTGTTTTCCACTTTCCTCATGAAGCATTTTATTTTTGCAACCTGTCCCTCTTTCTCTTTGTACACCTAATTTATTGTCCCTTCCTACTGCCTAATATTCCACGTACTCACTTTTTATTAACCAGAAAATTGAATTGCCGGAGCACCTCTATTTCCCAGCCAAGTCTTCTGTGCTAGCGACGTTGCCTTCATTTTGTGTCGGGTAAATCAGTCATTAAATTATGACCTCACCATGCTGTAACAGCGGTGATGGTAGCGCATGCCCTCTTAGTCATGTTGAGAACAACAGCAGGTCAGAACTAAAAGCAGACTGAGTTTTGTGCCTGTGTGGTTGGTATGTGTGCTCGTGTGCATGTATGCTCTTGGCTATATTGTACTTTCCTGTGTTTTAAGTAAATATTCCAATTTACATAATTGAAGCGAATTTCCATGGTGCATGAAGATACAAACTCAGGGCTCCATTGTCAATTAGAACAATTCCTATCCTACAGCAAAAGCAGCCTTGAGTGTAAAGGGAGGCAATCTATATTCAAGTTTTGCTTCTGCCTTTTGCTAGCTGAGCGATTCTGTCAAGCCATTTAACCTCTTCCAAGAGGTGGAGAATGGTAAATAGTGGGGTCTCACAGAACTGAACTGACATAGCAATTAGGCACGCGGCAGAAGCAGGGCACAGTATCTGCATGTCGCTTAGTATCAAATATGGAATTCAAGACTGTGATGTCAGCTAGCGCTGAGCGTCTTCTCTGAGTTTGCTTCTCCTTTGGTACTTGTGCAAGTTACAACTGAGCTGGACACAGCCCCGTGCTCTTGCCCCGCGCCATGCCAGGAGGCCACTACCAAACAACTAGAGCTGTTTTGCCCCTCAGCCATTTTATTTGAATCCCTGATTCAAGTACTGAGCTGGGTTCACTGAGGGGTAGCGAAGACAGAGAACACAAAGTATCCATAGTCGGGGTGCAGTACTCTGAAGCAAGTGTGCCCAATGTGTGTAGCTTAGACATCTTTCTTCTGTGGCTGCTGCTGGTCGTGCTATTGCTAGTGTTTGCTGATATATGTCGAGCATTATATCCCAAGTACTGTGCTAACCACGTTTAAAGACATGATCTCATTGGATGTTCATAAATACTGGCTGTGTTCAGGTTAGGTGGTGGCAGGGAAAGTGAAAAAGGCTGAAACCAGAGGTCAGCCTGGTCTCCTTAGTGAGTTCTGGAATAGCCTGGGCTGTCCAAAGAGATCCTGTCTTAGAGTTAAAAAACCAAATCAAACAAACAAAAATCCTGAAATCCTCCAGAGTTGTGTGTGAGTTATTGAGGTGTTGCCGAGGAACACACCACTCACACGCTTGGCTGTTTCAAGAAGCAACGCTGAAGAGCTGGGCTAGCCTTGGCTCACTGATATGCCCAAGCCACTGAGAAGGTCGGTATGGGCATGGCTAGGTTTCACATCCTTTCAGACTTACCAGGGCTTGTTCGTTCCCTCTGGGGGTGGGGGTGGGGTGGGGAATCTAAGGTAGAGTCAGGGACTGTACAAACTCCTTACCATCTAGGCCTAGTTTGGACCTGGTCACTTCTGTTATAGTCTATTAGTTTGGTGTGTCCAGTTCAGAAACTGGGAATGTGACAACGGACTCTACATCTTGAAAGAAGCGCTCAAAGCCCCTGATCGGCAGTCTATCACAGTTGTAGCTCCTATTTTCTGCCCTCTTAGGTTTGTCATTTTCTAAAACAGGGGATTAAACCCAGTTCTTCACATACGCCAGGTAAGCACCCTGCCTCTGAACTCATTCCCAGCCCTTTGTAAATTTACTTTTAGGTAAAGCCCCACTAAGTTACTCAGGCTGCCTTGGAAATGTCGAGCTTCTTGCTTAAGCCTCCTGAGTAGCTAGGATTACAGGCATGTACCACCCTGCCTGACATTGTCTTCATATTAAACATACAGGGACTATGATTGAGAGGGGTTGAATGCCCTTCCCAAGTTCACATTAACTGCCAAGGGGAGAACCAGGATTTAGACTTGGCTTAGCAGGCAGAGATGGCATCAGCAGAAAAAAACAGGAAGGTAAGAGAAGTGCCATGGCTAAATACCAACACTGGGGGGAACAAAAACTCTTGGTCATTTGGATGCAAACTCTGTTCGCTCGTTTCCTGTAAATGCCCTAACTCTTGGGGAGCTCCACCCTCTTTGCTCCACTTTATGGTTGGGATGAAAAGCACTGTCATTGGAGTTGCCTGGCACTGGACCCTCTCTACAGGCAAATTCCACTGGCTCGGAGCACCTGGTGATTTGTAAGTCCCTTCCTTGGAGTCCCACACCACTTTAAGGAGTCATGTTGTTAGTCATTGCGTCGTCCAAGCATGGCTGTGGCCACAGGCAGAGCATCCTAGAGATTCTTAACTCTAGGGTGGGCCCCGTATCTCCTCACCTTACCTACCACCAACATGAGGGTTGGGCCTGAGAACATGGGGCCCCTCTTAGAGCCAGAGGCAAACCCGAGGTCCAGCCAGAGGACTAGAACTCTCCGTGGTGAAAAGGTGCATAGTGGCAGAATTTCCCCCCTAGGGCAAGGGGGTGGGGAACTTTGTAAACCAAGGTACTCAAAACTTATTCACAAATTCAGAACTCAATCCACCATTCAGAGGAAGTTTCTAGAAGGTTAGAGATAACAACAAACTCAGAGTTGAGTTCTGCATCCACTTCTGTTCATGAGAAACAGTAGACAAGAGGCTTAATCTGTCAGGGCTGCAATTCTGTCATCACAAAATGAAGATGATCCCAGCTTTTTCTCAGGATTATCAGTGAATTTTTTTAATGTTGTGTGTGTGCATGCACACATTCACATATGTGGGGGAAGGTTCGAGGACAATTTTGGGGAGTCACTTTTCTCTTTCATAATATATGGGTCCAGGGAATCAAACTCAGATTATCAAACAGGGCGGCAATCCCCTGTATCTGCTAAGCCATTTCAATGGCCCCACCATGGGAAGTTTTGAGCTGTGTGGCAGAGGCTCCCTAGAAGCTACATAATCAAGAACAAGGGTAGAGGGAAAGGGCTTCAAGTCTCCTAAAGCTGCTCAAGACAGAGCATCCGCGTGCAACAGGCCTGACCATCCACACTTCGACCCCTGCTGCAGTCGCAACCTCTCTCCTCTCTGCCTGCTTCTGCTCTGCCGCTCTCAGGAGATCCACTGGACCTGTGTGGGGTTCTGCAAAGTGGCTATGTGCTGGAATCAGAAGAGTGTCTCACATCCCAGGCACCCTTAGGCTAATCAACTCAGAATGTCTGGAGATGCAGCACAGATATTAGTATTTTTAAAAGCTCCTAAACATGGTTGGGACTAGGATCAGGTAAATGAGCTACCTGATTGCAAAAACCCAAGGACACACTCAGTCTGTGGTCAGCTTTGTTCCTGAATTTGCCCAAAATGAGCCTCTCCTTAAATGCCGCATGCAAGGAACCCCCTGGGTTTACCTGGTCATGGCCTGCTCCGCAGAAGAGTCCAGTGGCCAGAGACAGTTTTAGGAATTGGGAAAATGATGAATTTGCATCACATATTTATGGTCACAAAAGTAGTATGACCCCTACCTATTCTCTTGTCTGTTTTTCTTTATCCCTGAACCCCTGTAAGCTTCCCGGATGGGTAGAATAGATCATCAGTCTCATACCATGAGATCATCACAATGTTCATCAATAATGGGTCCTGGGGATTCGTGGGTTAAACGAACTCATTTTCTTAAGTGAATAGATTAGAGCACTTTTTTCTTGACTTTTCTCCAGGGGACCCCTCTGTGTCTTTCAAAAACTTGTCAAGATTCCCCCCAGCCCAATATCTCTGGTATTAATTCCACAAGGGAGGTGGGGAATCTGCCTTCATTAAAACAAGAGAAAAGCAGCTTCCAAAGCTCTGCTCCCCAATCTCTGATCATTATACTAGGATCCCACAGAAACTGCTTTGGCTTAAAAAGTTTTGACACCTCACTATGTCTTAGATGGTCTGGTGGATTGAATGAAAATCCTCCCCCCACCCACAGGCTCATAGTGAGTGGCACTAATAGGAGGTGTGGCCTTGTTGGAGGAAGTGTGTCACTGGGGGTGAATTTTGAAGCTATTCTCTCTTCCTGCTGCCAACCAATCCAGATGCAGAACTCTCAGCTAACTCTCCAGCATCTTGTCTACCTGCATGCCACCATGCTTCCCATCATGATAATAATGGACTGAACTCTGAACAGTAAGCAGCCCCAATGAAATGTTTTCCTTTATAAAAAGGCTTGCTGTTGTGGTGGTGTCTCTTAGCAGAAATAGAAACCCTAACTAAGACAGATGACTGATCTTGGCTGTCCACTTGACGTAGCTGGGGAGCAGGAATCTCAAGTGAAAAACTGTCTTCATTAGGTTGGCCTGCAGACATGTCTGTGGGACATTCTCCAGATTGCTAATTGATTTGGTAGGGCCCTTCACACTGTGTCAGACCATCATTCCTGGGCAGGTGGGCCTGACCTATATAAGAAACTTAGCTGAATAAGCAGGGAAAGAAAGCCAAGTAAGCCACATTCCCCAGGGGTCTCTACTTAAGTCCCCGTCTCCAGGTTCCTGCCTTGAGCGCTTGCCCAGACTTCCCTAAACAGTGGACTGTAACTTACAAGATGGAATCAATCCTCTCCTTCTCCAAGTTGGTTTTAGTCAGCCAGTATTTTATCTCAGCAATAGACACAAATAGAACAGTACCTACAAGAAGACTATATAGTATCGGGACCCAAAGCTCTTTCATCCCGTCTGTTCCTTTAACTCTGGGTCACGATCTGTTAGTCATCAAAGAGTATAAGGAAACTAGAAGAGTACAGGTAACTAGAAATTGGTACCACCTAACCTATTCCGTTCCCTTTTAGCACTGTAGGCACAAGCATAGAATCACTGGGCATTTTACTGTGCACATTTCATGATGTTCTGTCCCTAACCCCATGAACTAGCCACAAGTCTCCAGTCAGTATCCTAAACCTGCAGTCCCCTTGGGTTCCAGAAGAAGCTAAGTCTTGTAGGACAGACCTCCTGGCTGTGGGCTATTCATACACTGTGCGAAAATGCGTTGCTGTGATTGGTGTAATAAAAAGTCGAATGGCCAATAGCTAGGCAGGAGGTATAGGCGGGACTTCCAGGCACAGAGAGAGAAGTAGGAGGAGACAATCGCAGCACAAGGAGACACCAACCAGACATGGAGGGAGTTGGACATACAGAATGGAATAAAGGTAAAAAAGTCACGAGGCAAAACAGATTAACATAAAGGGGTTAGTTTAAGTTACAAGAGCTCGTGGGACAAGCCTAAACTAAGCCGGAGCATTCACAGTTACTAAGTTTCTATGTTGTTATTTGGGGCTGGCAGAGGAAAAGGAAGTCCATCTCCAGTTCCCACCCCCAGATGAAATCCTATGAGAATGAGGCCATAGCCTGGAACAGGAGCCATCTCCTGAGAACTCACTGTCCCTTCAAGCAACAAGGACGTCTTCAGATCACCTTCCAGAACCAGAGGCTGAGGCTGCTTGATTCTGTATGCAGTTTGTGCCCTCCTCACTTTTAAATATATTTAAATACAAAGTTCATGTCAGGATCCTGAAAATGAACTTGGGGTCTCCAAGGTTCCTATATCTGTTCTTTCCACTGTTAAACCTTCATTCTCTACTTTCATCTTTATGCCTCTCTACAATAGACAAATTAGGATGGTGACCAAGCTGGTCCTTTGGGACTGTAGAGCCCTGGCTCTTGCCCTAAAACTTCAGGTATAGTTACATTTGTCATGTTATATTGTAATAAAGTGGCCTTTCTCTGATAAAGTGATAGCCACGCTTGTTCGCTTTAGGCATCTCTTGGGCACTTTCACCATGAGTGACTCCATTAGATTGGCTCTATGGATCTAGAGGTTCAGTTTCTCATTGTTCTTTTGGAGCCACCTGATGACAAAGAACCTGCTTTCAGAACTACACTTTGCATCTAGTAGGGACACAGACAACATTTCTTACAACGGGGCTAACCATCCAATGGTGTCTGGATCTCATGCCTGCACTCTCAGCCAACATGGAGTTCAGGAAGATGCTGATGACTGCACGGAGCAGTCTATACAGAGCTGCTCCCACCCACACAGTGTGAAGCTTGCTTGAGGCTACGTCTTGAGAGTGGTTCAGTCATACAGGGAAGGTCAGGGTCTCCTGTTCCAGCAAGGATAGCTGGGAGGATAGGGTCCAAGAGGCCCCTTCTTTCCACCCTGGTTGGTCTTATAGGGACGTATGAGGGTTTGGAACAGAGGGAGCAGAAGCAGAAAGACTGGAGTAGAGCTTGACATCAGATACGCAGCTGGCTGCCCCTGTGCGCTGACTTCTACCTATGAAGGAGGCCTGTGGTTCATACCTGTATAACAACCAAAATCTTTTTTTTATTAAAATGCTCTGTGCTTCAGGATAAGGGGGAGTTAAGCTGATCTGTCTAGGAGAGGATGTTTGCCGAGAGCACACTATTAGATACTTTGTCTCCTTTAAAACAATACTAAGAGATGGGCTTTAGGTCTCTCTGTTCTATATTGCAGCTTGAAACAGGCCAGGAGAAGAGATCAAGGGTCTTTGATACATCAGGGACCCAGGATGGCCTCACTTCAGCTATTTGTAAGCTGGGGCAAGCTGGCACAAACAAATCAGATATCACCAGTGAAGACACAGCTCTCCACCCCAAGAAACAGAGTATCTTCCACTCTCTAGCTGAGTTAGATATGCTATTTCGTCATTATGAAAGATCTTATTAAGACCATTTCTTTATATACAAAATAAAGCTTCATTCTGGTCCTCATTAACCAATACTCTGCCTCTCACATTGGCGTTCAAGCCCTGCCAGCGTTTGGGAGATGAAATATGTACATTTGATTATTCCTTGGCACCTTGTGATCTAAAAAGGAAATAAGGGGGCTGGTGGCAAATCCTTTAAAGTGATTGCCCCTTTCGGGCTGCATGCAGAGTTTTGTGTTGTCTGAGCCTGCAATGGTGTCTCATACCATGTTAGGGTGGTCCCTTTGGCGGACTTCAATAATAAATAATAATAAATAACATATTGCACCCTTAGCTGGTGCAATATGTATTATTTTTCTCTTGTGAACTCAGGGCCTCACACACGATTCTCCAATTGCAAATAATAAGGTGTGGGCGAGACTGGTATTCTAATTCAAGAATCAACTTGACGAAATGTCGTGTTTAAATCTGCATGAAGGTTGGGACGCGGAGTGATACATCTGTGAGCAGCGAGTGACTTCCCTTATTCCCAAACTTGAAGGCTTGCAGGAGTCTGAATCTGGCCATTTAAATATCTCTTGCTAAGGCTGTCACAAGCATCCTCTGGGTGCTGTTCTGCAAAGCCGCAGGCATGGGAGGGTGTATTCTCGCACATCTTATTTTAAGCAATAGTAGCAGAGTCTACCAAAGGCAAATGTATGTTTAGAGCTATCAATAAAACATCTGCTAAATTAGTAATCATGAAAACCTACCCGGTGCGCTCTCGCTTGCTCTTGCTTTTAATATTACAAAGCAACTTTTAAAGCATTTGCTTTTGGTGGAGGGTGCTCTCCTAAGACAACATCTCAGAGGTACCCCAGGGTCTTCTTTCTAGATTGAGGTGTCAAGGGAGAACTAAACTAAAATCTAATAATGGTTTGAAGTTAAATGGCTTCAAGTGCTGCCAAGGGCTTTACACCACGCTGTCCATCAAGGAGAGGCAGTGCTTTATCGGCGATATGGGAGGGAGAGTTTGTCAGTGGCTATCATTAAGGCAAATGAATAGGGGGTTTCACTGGGCCATCAAAAAGCTGTGTGCCCACAGTCAGGCCTCACAGAAACTACACACAGTAGCGTTTAGTCAAGAGGGATGCTGTCTCTCCAGCTCACCAAAGCAGGTGGGATTCTTCTGAAGGCACGGGAAAGATGTCTGTCTAGGTGGTTGCACTCTGTGAAAGTCTAGGATGAGGACCAGAGGGGTTCACACTTGGAGCTACAGAGATTGGAGCCCAGCCTTCCCAGGGCCCCTAGAAGGCAGCCAGCAGACAGGCTCCTGGGCCTGGTTTCTTTTTGGTGCCTTGATCATTTGCAAGAGGCTGGCAGTCTAGAATATGGGCAGTTATCTCTCTAGACTGCTAGGACTGGAGAGCCGGGAGGCTCCCGACATCACCAGCAGAGGTTTTCATTTGCTCCCTGCCCTCGGAACTCTTTTCTTCCTACAAAATATTATGCAGAACTCTGAGTACAAAAAAAAGATAAAAGAAAGCAAGCTCTGGTTAAGGTGGGGTAGAGGGGTCTAGGATCCGACCCACTGAGACCTCAGCCCCCCCATCCATAGCTCCTACAGATGCTATGGCAGGATGAGATTTAAAGACTGCCATGTCCTGCCTTAACCTCACATGCTTCCTGCTTAGACACAAACAACCCAGGGAGGGCAAGTGGCGTGCCCAAAGTCACATGGCTTGCAAAGAATGCAGAGGAACCATGGCGTCTGATGGACTGCGAGCTCTGTAGTCATTGACATCCAAAAGCAGGTATGTGACTCCAGGCTAGCCACACTGTCTGCAGTATGATTTCCCTGCCTGAGAAGCCCTGCTGGCTTGTTTTTGCATGTTTGCCTTATTCATGCTGGAGGTGGGAGAGAGCACTCACCATTGAGCCAGCTTCCAGAAAACTGCCTGATGATTATTTTTATTGTATAATTTTGTTTCAGTCTACTAATTAATAGTTGAGGCAGTCTTCCTGTATAATCCAAGTTGCCCTCTAACTCACCTACCTTCCTGCCTCAGTTTCCTAAAGGCTAACCTTCCAGATGCATACAGTCATACTCAGCTTCATCATTTGGCTCTGAAATGATGCACACTTATGGTGAATATGGCTTCGTTTGGTTTTACCATTGCTCTGCAGGAGACTGGGAGGTTCAGTTTCTCTGCAGTCATCAGTACAGGCCTCCCAGGGTCCTCTACACTCCAGTTATGAGCTTGAACTTTCCCTGACCTCTCCATTATCACCCAGTTTGATGACAAGGCACAAAAAACTGCAAATCATCATAGTCCCTGTCCAAAGGCATTCTCATTTGTACAGAAAGGAAAATGAATTCTCTGAGTTTCTGGGTCCCTGGAGCCTGGTTCCTCACTATTCTGTCCCCAGTTATGTACAGCAAACAGAGCAGGCTGCAGGCTGCAGGCTTTGAGTTTGAAGTGTGGCCTCACAGGGACATGGTCACTGGTGCGGGACAATTCTATATCCTGTCAATCATGTTTTAAATAAATGCTGATTGGCCAGGCAGGAAGTATAGGTGGGAAAACCAGACAGGAAGTAGATGTGAGAACAGGAGAATTCTGGGAAGCAGGAAGCTCCCTTGGCATTTCTGCGCAGTCCATCTAAGAAGCAAGATGTAAGCTGCCCCACTGAGAAAAGGTACCGGCCATGTGGCTAACATAGATAAGAACAATGGGTTAATATAAGTTACAAGAGCTAGTAAGAAGACTGAGCTAATGGGCCAATCAGTTTATATTCTTATGGAGACCTCTGTGTAATTTTCTTTGGGTCTTGCCGGCTGTGGGATACTGGGCAGGACAGAAACCGCAACGAGCAGGCCCCTCATGTTACAGGTCACCAATTCTTGGCCTAGGACTTATCTTGCATCTCGGTGTCTTCTGTGAAGTGTGGAGGATTACATGTCCCCATCTCCTGGGACTACTTTAGCCAAAGCTTGAGCCTTCTGAGACTCCATCCTAGAATGTCAATTATCAGTCACTCTGTCTCCTAGTACAAGGATGTGAGGGTCTGAATGAGGAAGAATTAGCTAGAAGTTGCAGGGCAACGGAAGAGGGGGCACATAAGAGCACTAAGCCCTGCCCCAACCTCATGCAAATGGCCCCAGGATGCCCCTGTCCAGTGAATCCTTTGCAAGTGTAAGTGGCTGTCTCTACATGTGTCACCTGGTGGGTGCCTGCTGCATCTTCAGAGTCTTATGACATTATAAGTCATCACAGAACCCTACTATTCTCTGAGCCCATGAGCATCCTTCCAATAGCCAAGCCATGAAGACAACCACCGCACTGTTATGTTCTTTCTGTACATTATACTAGCTTCTTTGAGTCAGAATCTTAGTCTTTGCTGCAACAATCTAGATATGTTTAGATACTGATCCCAATCCCAAAGACTGGGTTCCCTTTGATGCTGTCTCCTCTACTGGGCTGACCAATGGCCGTACTTAATGCACTATTAAAAGCATTTTTAGACTGTCTCTGGGAACATAATGGGGAAGTGGCAAGAGAGGTGACAATGGCTCCAAAAGGCAGGAGAGATATTAGGAAGATACAAGGAAAAGGGGTAATTTCTTCGGGTCCAGGGATGAGGAGAGGATTGGCGACGATCGTGGTCTTGCTTTGGGAAGAGAAGAGCTTCAGTGAGAGAAGCTGAGTCCATTCAGGGCAAGCAAGGCATGTTTCCTTCCTTTTGATGGAGGTTCACTGAGAATTCTGAAGTCAAAGGTGAAAGCAGGGTAAGGCAGCCTCTGAATACTTCCTACTGCATCAGTCTCTCAAGAGCACCACAGATTTGCCCTCCCTGGATGCTCACACACCCCTTCACCGGACCCTGAATGATGTGGCTCTTAAATTTCCCTGAGCAGAGGTTCTAGCACACATCTACCCACCAGCTTTCACTTTCCCAGCAGCCTTTGGTGTTTACCATTTGGAGCAGGCTGCCAGCATCCATGGCTCAAGGTAGGTTATGAACAAAACCATGCTAAGCTAATCAGTGTACTTTATCCACTGGCATGGTCTTCGGTTCAGGAGTGGGTATGTGGCTTCAGCTACCCCAGTGGGTTTTTCCTCACAATTCTTCGGGAACAGAGACAAAGAATCTTACTTCTCATCTATAACAAAGAAAAAGGAACAGGTCTAGTTACTGCAATCTACATTGGAACTTCGGAAAAGCTTGCTAAGTTTGCGGGTCCCCACCAAGCAAATAAAACAGAGACTTCGAGACTGAAAAGTTGGATCCCAGTGTATCTTGCCTTTCCTGAAGCCTGCACAGGTCCAATGGCATATCGTGTAGTAACACAAGATCATCGGAATTAGGAATTCATTGAAATCCGAAGCCATGACTTGGGAAGCTTGGTCACTTTCAATACCCAGTGTACTGGCCAGTCCTGTGTGGCCTCAAGGCTACAGGTCTCAATCGCTCTATCTAGAGGATGGGAAGGGCAGATGGAAGAAACAGTCCAACAGTGATGTCTGCCACTTGTTGGGCTCTCACCGCTTAGGCTCTGGCTCAGCAGTGGTCATGCAGCTGCAGCAGCTCACTTTGGGGGTCCAACAGCTTCCTGTGTTAGTACCAGGGGAGCAGACACCCAGAGAGACTGAACCATTTGCTCACAGTACAATAAGAAAACGGAAGGACTCTGATTAGATGCACACAACGCTGTGCACTATTTTAGTTGTTTTATTTCTTGGCTCAGGTTCTTAATTGGCCATGCTTTCTTCCAAAGCATCAGCTGCAGTTTGTGGCAAAGATCGGGCCCCTACCATACATGCATTCACTGACTGATTGAATGAATGAATGGGTGGATGAATGAGTGACCAATGACCTCCAAAGGCCCCCCCCTCTCCAGAGACCTCTGAAATCTGCCTTACGCTCTCCGCCTAATGAGGTTCCCAGCAGCATTTCTTAGGTGAAGGGCAAGTCGGTTTCTCCTCTTCTGAACTAATGCTGGCTCCCCTGGCTGCCCCCCACTAATGAGGGGACACAGCCCAAGGGGAATGCGTCTCCAGGCTAATTATTTTCGGGCTGTTCCAGCCACAGGATTCAAAATATGCAGGCTATTGTTGGTGTCTTACATCTTGCCACTGTTGCCCTTGTCAACTTCCAAGGGCACAGAGCCGTGGCCCAATGGGCTCGCCCTTTCAAGGTCAGCCTGACAGCAAACACAAACTTAATTGAGCTGGAATAATATATTTTTCCCTTGCTTGATGTGCAGGTGACAATACTTAAGATATCGACACGCCTTAATACTTTTAAATTCCGTTGTTTGCTGACCAGCAGCGGCAAACTTAAATTGACCAATCTATCCCGCCCAGCTGGAGATCAAGGGATCAGTGCTTAATTTCATTCCCTGAATAAAGAATTTTTTTATATCCACATGGAAATATCAGAACATGAAAGGTTAAATCAATATGGAGTTTTACATTGCTTAAAGGGCATTTGCATCAAAGCAGCTCCAAATGCAATTCACTTGTTTAATGAATTTTTTATGCTTATTTAATGAATTTCACAAAGGTTTGGTGTTTTTCATAAAATGGATAAGGACTTCCAGTTTTATGAAATAATAAAAATGGAACTGAAGTTATGAAATGAGCAATCTCATTAGTTAGGCATGATATATTCATATGAAAATGTACATGTCTCTGTATTATTGCCTGGCCACCATTATGCCAATAGTGGCTTGTTATAATAACATGGTAAATATTCCTCTAGTTAAGATATCAAGAAGTGACAGAAGGAAATTGCATTTTCTTCCCATTTCTAATAATGACATAATTAATGCTCATTTAAAATAATTACCTGGGCATTGTTTCCCGGGAGTGCCGGTGTGGCGCTCGCAAATACGTCCTAAGATCCTCGGCTCACATGATGGCCCTTGCTCTTTAATTACTTATTTGTTGAGGTACCGCGATCTGCAGAGCTCCAGATTTAGGATCTCGGTGCACAACAGAAATATGCAAGACTAATTGTTCCAGATACAGAAGAAAATTCCGTGCTTAAAAGAAGACCGGAGAAGGGGGGAGGGGAGAGGAGGAGTATGCTGCTCGGGCTTTGTTTTGAGGCTCGTTACACCTTTCTTTGGGATTGGCACTTCTTGCAGAGTTTCATGAGCAGCTCTGAGATCTACCTGGGGATTCCTCTTTGATGTTCAGAGGTCAAAAAGTAGCCTCGTTAACAACTCTAGCTTCGAAACACAGCTCTGTGCCTGTTGACTGTTTGACCACGGGCAAGTTACTTAACCTCTCTGAACTTCAGCTGTAAAATAAGCATCATTCTTGGTAGCTCCCAAGGGGTGTGGGTGGTGGGAACTAAGGCCATGAGGATAAAGCCTCAAGCACAGTGGCCAGCAGAGGGGCAGCGGGCTCCCCCGGGCTGCTGTTGCCTAGGCGGTGTGGGTGGGAAACGCCCTCAACGCCCCCAACGCTTGAGGAAGCTGCTGGCCTAGTGCTGGCTCAGCCATTTCATCTTTCTTTTCTTATTTCAGAGGGCAGATGGCTGCAGTTTCTCCTTCATTTGACATTGATAACAATCTCAGCAGTCATGGTCACACAGTACCACCGCCTTCCTTCTTGCTGCTCCTATGCCATCGTTAGTCATAGGAACACTGAGTGAGCATATTCAGCCGACACCAGACAAGGCACCCTAAGAAAAGGGGAAGGGCAGTGGGTGAAATAACTTAGCTTGCTTTACCCTGTGAGACCTAAGTTCAACCCTCAGAACCGGCATAAAGGCAGAAGGAGAAAATGGGCCCTGCTACCAACGTTGCCCTCTAACCGCCGTGTGTATGCGCTATGCGTAGATGAAGAAATAGCGAAATAAATGACATCTTTCCCATGCTGGGGGATTCGAGCGCCAATCGGGCGCTCTGAATCAGCCAGGATACAACTTAATCACCACTGAGGCCCATCCACCTGTATGAATACACAGCTTTCCAGGTCGGTGTAAGTGCTTGGATCCTTCAGGGCTCTTTTGACTGTAGATGCAGTAGCTGGGCTGGATACACCAGGATAGGGAGCATTTTCAAACTGGTTCCTGGAGCTCGGCATTATACAGCTCCACCTGTGTGTCTCCTGCCAGTTGCTTAACCTCTCTGAGAAACGTTCCCATCTTTCAAATAGATGGTGGTCTATTCAGTTTGCTGGCACATGGGACATATTCCTGCTTCTTTCTTCCAACACCAAAAAGTTCAGCCTGAATGTTGTGCCCATATTCCAGGTGGAAACAAGACTTCCAGGAGGAAAGAAATGGGAGATGCTACCCCCTAGTGGTAAATCTGGGTAATGCAAAATCACAGACGAGGTTAGTGCTTTGCCTGTATGTAACGGTACACATTTATTTCTTAATTTCTTTGCTTTTTAGCCCTGTATTTTAAATCCCAGGTTTTTAACATGTTATAAATATTCTCTACCACTGAGATATACCGCCATACCAACTTAAAAAGGTTAAAATCAAGACCTTTTCAAATTTGGGTTAATCTTCTACATTTTATGTTCGTACACATAACAGATTATACATCTGTGTGTTCATGTACATGCAGCTGGTTCTCCCTATTTGGGGGATATGTCTCTTCATACTTAATTAACTAAGAGTTTAAAATATTTTTAATATGCATTTGTTCTGAATATGTACAGGATCCCCCCTCCCGCCAATATTCCCTAAACAATCCAATTCAATAATCATTTGTACAGCATTTACATTGTCTCTGAGAAACTGTCTGTGGAGGATTGGAAATATATGGAAGATGTGTGTGGGTTCTGTTTAAACAGCAGACCATTGTGATGGCTAGTTTCATTGTCAGCTTGACACAATCTAGAACAATTTGGGAAAGAAGTCTCAATGAGGGATTGCCTAGATTAGGTTGACCTGTGGACAAGTCTCTGTGGCGATTGTCTTCATTGCATTAACTGAAGTCCGAAGACCGGTCCACTATGGGTGGCACCATACCCTAGGCAGGAGATCCAGGACTGTATAAAAGGGATGGGACTGAGCACTGACAGGCAAGCAGCTCCTGACTGTGGATGCCGATGACCTGTTGGTTCTTGCTACCTTGGCTGCGCCCTCTGTGATAGACAGTAACCTAGAATTGTGAAGCCAATAAATCCTTTCTCCTTTAAGTCATTTGTTTTGTCAAAGTATTTTATCATAGTGTCCTAGGCTGGGTTTCTATTGCTATGACAATGATTGTGACCAAAAGCAACGTGGGGAGGAAAGGGTTGATTTCATCTTCTACTTCCAGGAAACAGTCCATCACTGAGGGCCAGTGACAGGAACCTGGAGGCAGGAATTGAAGTGGAAGCCATGGAGGAAGGTTGATTACTGACTTCCTCCGCATGGCTTGACCATCCTGCTTTCTTCTACGTCCAGGATAGTCTCCCGAGAGGTAGCATCACCCATATTGTGCTGGGTCTGCCCACATTCATTGCTAACTAAGAAAACGCTCCTATCGTGTTGCCTACAGGCCCCTCTGATGGAAGTATCTTTTTGGTTGTGGCTTCTTTTTTTTCTGTCCTTTTTATTTTCCTTTTTTTATTGATTTTTTTTTTGAGACAGGGTTTCTCTGTGGTTTTGGAGCCTGTCCTGGAACTAGCTCTTGTAGACCAGGCTGGCCTCGAACTCACAGAGATCCGCCTGCCTCTGCCTCCCGAGTGCT
>JAQHUG010000066.1:8332355-8421601 GCA_028555095.1 Dicrostonyx torquatus | reverse complement strand
ATAGGAAGTGATCTCCTGTGCCCATGTATTGCAGGCTACTTCCCACTTTCTCTTCTATGAGGTTCAGTGTGGTCGGATTTATATTGAGGTCTTTAATTCATTTGGACTTGATGGTTGTGGCTTCTTCTTCTCGGATGTCACTAGTTTTTATCAAGTGATTCAGAAAAACCCAACTGGGATGATTGAACCCTTGCCAACTTGATATACAGACACACGGCTCTTCAACCATAACCTTTCCTTTCTTGTTCATCCCCAAGATCTTATAAAAATATCACTCTCAATATAAAACACATTCCAAATTTTAAAAGTCCCACAGTTTTAAAAAATTCAAACATTTTAAAAGTTCAGTCATTTTAAAGCTTCTAAAATCTCTTTCAAAGTTCAAAGTCTCTTTAAACTATCCGAGGTCTTGATAAGATTACAAAAAAATAGTCTCTATAAAATTCCAATGTCTCTTAACCGTGGACTTCTTCAAAATCAAAAATAAATTAAACAATATCTTCCTCCAAGAGGGAAAATCAGGGCATAATTACAATCTGATCAAACCAAAACTCAACAGTGTCAAAACCTCAATGCTTGATGTCTGAGACCAGCTCATGATCCTCTGGGCTCCAAAGCCCCTTGGCAACTCCACTTCTCTGGTTCTGCCATCCATAGTACACACGGCTTCTCTGGTAGGCTTCGGTTAGTCCACTCTGTGGCCTCAGCTGCCCCTGGTAATCATCCCATTTTGAACTGGTTTCTCCCAATGCTGATGTCTCCTCCGCCCCGTCCTCATTAGCTTCTTCTTGAGGTCTTTTTAGGGCCGAGGACACAGCAACACGGCGCCGATGCTTCAGCTTCTCTCCGCCCTGGGCCTTCTCCCCATGACCCTTTCAATCCTGGGCCTTCTACTGTAACTGAGGATGTACCTTCACCAATGGTCCCTCCTGTCCTCTCACTGCACGAGCCTCAGCTGCCCTCCATGACCTCCTTATGCCTTCAAAACCAGTACAACCCGGGGGGCACATTACCAAGTTTTACTGGGAAACCCTTATCCGTTACCAGATTTGGCTGTTGGCGCAAGGTACAGCCTTGGCCCCTTCTGGACCACAGTGTCTGGGTCTGACTCTGGGGAAACATTTCCAAGAAGATTTTGCATTAATGATCATGGCTCTTATTTTTGTTAATTTTTATTTTTATTAACATTTCCCCTCCCTCTTCTCCTCCCATTCCCTCCCCCACTCCCATGGATCCCCTTCCTATCCATTCTTCCTCCATCTTTATTCAGAAAGGGGCAGGTCTCCATGGGCTTGAGCATAGCAGGGCACATCAAGTTGAGGCAGGATCAAGTTCCTCCCCCTGCATAAAGGCTTGGCAAAGTAAACCAGTGTGGGGAACAGGGTCCCAAAAGCCAGCTAAGTGCCAGGGACAGGTGCTGATCTCACTGCTAGGAGCCTTACAAACAGGATGGTCTCTTATTAAGCACAATTAAGAACCATGATTCTTCAGTTCCACACACCAAGACCAGATTCTCAATTCAAAGCATCAAATAAGTAGTCGATAGAGTCTTTGAAGAATTCCTCAGACTTCCCTCTGAAACCTCACAAGCTAGGCCTCCATTGTCTGTATTGCCCTCAACATTTTTATTTTTCTGAGCTCCCACAGAACAGCCCACTGAACTCTTTACATTAAATGGGTTTTCCCCCAAAGTTCAAACACTACTACAGTTCTCCCAAGAACACACAGCCAGGTCTGCCCCAGCGGTACCGCATTCCCAGTAGCAACTTCTCCTATCTTAGTTAGGGCTCCCATGACTGTAATACAGACCATGACCAAAAGCAACTTAGAAAGCAATGGTTCGTTTCATCTTACATTTTAGGAAATGTCCATCAGTGAGGGAAGTCAGGGCAGGAACCTGGAGAGAGACTGAAGCAGAAGCCATGGAGGAACACTGCTTACCGGGTTTATCCCCATGGCTTACTCAGCATGTGTTACTGTATATCTCAAGACCATCTGTCCAGGGATGGCACCACCCACAATGAGCTAGGGCTTCCCACATCAGTCACTAATGAAGAGAATATGGGACACCCGGGGGTGGGGTGAGCTGCCTTTAATTCCAGCACTTGGGAAGCAGAGGCAGGTGAATCTCTGAGTTTGAGGCCAGCCTGGTCTACAGAGTAAGTTCCAGGACAGCCAGGACTGTTACACAGAGAAACCGTGTCTTAAAAAGCAAATGAAAAGAAAAGCTGGACAGATGGCTTGGAAGTTGAGAACACTGGCTGCTTTCCTAAAGGACCCAGGTTCAATTCCCAAGCACTCAAAAGGTGACTCACAATTGACTGTAACTCCAGTCCCACAGGATCCAATGCCCTCTTCCGGGCTCTGCAGCACCCAGCATGCATGTGGGTGGTACACAGACAAATATTCAGCCAAAACACCTGAACACATTAAAATAAAGAAAGTAAGAAAAAGAAACCAAGAAAAGAAATAACCCCACAGGCTCTCCTATAGCCAGTGTTATAGAGGCATGATCTCTGACGCGATTCTCTTTTCTCAGATAATGCTAGCTCATGCCAAGTTAACAAAAATAAACAAACAAGTAAATAAATCCAACCAGGGCACACAGCGGCAGGAAAGAGAACAATACAACATCCAAGTGGAGTTCCGAAGACAGTGGTCCTCCAATGCCGGGGGATGATGGTACACCGTGTGTGTATGTAGTGAGTAGCCACAAACTAAGGTTACTGATTCTGATATTTAGTAATTCTATCTTCTCCTATAGGAAATTAACATCACTTTTATTGCTTTCAATGGCAAGAAAAATCATTCAATGACTTTTTCTTCCTCCCTGCTTTCTCCTAGTAGTGAGAATCTTTAGACCTCATGTTAATAATAATGGACCTGACGCTATTTCCTTTCTTTTCTTTTTTTAAAAAAAAAACTTTTGTTTTCATTTTACATACCAATTCCAGCTCCTACGCCCTCCTCTCCTCCCCTTCCCTCCGCCTTTCTCTCTACTCCCCATCCACTCCCCAGAGAGGGTAAGGCACATTGCTCCCAGGAAGGATCAAGGCCCTCCCCACTATATCCAGACTGAGCAAAGTATCCTTCCAATGAGAATGGGTACCAAAAAGTCAGTACAAGCAGCAGGGACAAATCCTGGTGCCACTGCCAGTGGCCCTGAAGTCTGCCCCAGCCATACAACTGTCACCCACATTCAGTGGGACTAGTTTAGTCCTATGCTGGTTCCTTCCCTGTCCTGTCAGAGTTGGTGAGCTCCCATTAGCTCACATAAGTTGTTTCAGTGGGTGTCCCTATCATGGTCTTGACCTCTTTGCTCATATTCTCACTCCTCCCACTCTTTAATTGGACTTTGGGAGATCAGAGAAATTAAAATTAAAATTACACATCAAAATTCCAAAAAATTCAGTTAAAAATGGGGTACAGATCTAAACAAAGAATTCTCAACAGAAGAATCTTAAATGGCTGAAAGACACTTAAGGAAATGATCAACATCCTTAGCCATCAGGAAAATGCAAATCAAAACGACTCTGAGACACCATCTTGTCAGAATGACTAAGATCAAAAACACTAAGGCTCGCCCATGCTGGAGAGGATGTGGAGTAAGGGGAACACTCCTCCATTGCTGGTGGGAGTGCAAACTTGTTCGACCACCCTAATGTTACTTCTTTTAACACATCCTTTGTGTCCCTGCTCTCAGAGACCCTTCTGAGACAAGACACCACCTTCCTCCTTTGGGCATCTCTTCTAAAGTCCCACTCTTGATCTGAACACACAGCAGGCATGCCCCGGGGAATTTGGGGCTCACAGGAGAGGGTAAATCCTGGCCTCTCTGTGTGAAAACAAGGCTTGTTTTTCTGATTTGTCTCCATGAGAGAGGGTTCTGCCCTGAAGTGGCAAACAAGGGTTCTCCACAGAAGGGACAGGGCAACTTCCCTTCTCCCTGTCACTAGGTTTAAGGGTGGCTTCCCCTAGCTGCAGTGCACTTGTCTCTGCAGCCTTCCTCCTGTTCTTCGGGTGGAAAGATATTCCAGTACAAAGGTTAAGTTCCCTGTTCCCTCTGGCTCAGGACAGACCCTGGAGACCTCTGACCTCTCTTCTCCTTCCTGTTTCCTCTGTTTTCCCTTCCCCTTGGTCTGCTCAGCAGCAAATCCTACAGGCCCTCTAGCATCAACATCTGTCTGGACACCGACTGCCTCCCATGAGACCCTGCACTCCAGACCCAGTTACTTTTCAAAATGTTAAAACCAAGCCAGGTGTGTTGATGCACACCTTTCAGTGCTTTGTTCTTAATTTACTTTTAAAAAAAATATCATGTGCATCAGTGTTTTGTCATGGGTGTCGGGGTCTCTTGGAACTGGAGTTAAAGACAGTTGTGAGCTGCCATGAGGTTACTGGAATTGAACCTGGGTCCTCTGGAAGAGCAGCCAGTGCTCTTTACTACTGAACCATCTCTCCAGCGACACATACCTTTAATCCCAGCACTCAAGAGGCAGAAGCAGGCAGATTTCTGAGTTCAAGGCCAGCCTGGACTATAGAGTGAGTTCCTGGACGGCCAGGGCTACACAGACAAACCATGTATCCAAACACAAACAAATAAACAAATAAAAATAAACAGCTTGCTTCAAAGCCATGGAATGACCCAGTGCAGAACCCTCCTTCCCATCTGCCTTGCTCTCCTGAAGGTGATCATCTCTGAAGTTTGGCTCAGGGACCTTCCAGCTAACTGAGGTTTGACTGAACTCCCTGTGTGGTGTTGGAGGATAAGCTTCTGTGCTTGAACGAGGCAGGGCTGGGAGGTACAGGGAACAAGAAGAAGCTTGTGCCCGCCAGGTGCTGACAAGCTCAGCCAGGAGGGGATGGACAGGGAATACTTCTAACCCAGGCCGGGGTGGAGGGCCGGTTAAGCAGAGCTGACAGCCGTGAATAGGGCCGGGAGCATCCATTACATCAACTCTTGCCTGGTCCAATTTATCGCCACCACTATTACTAATCTAATAATAATAATAATCCCTACTAGGCTGGACTTCTTTGGTATCAAAGGGTTATTTTTCTACTGCCAAAATTAATGATAGATGAAAACAACCCCTTGGAATTAAAAGCAGTTGTGCTTGCTGAAGGTTGAGAGGGGCAGGGTTTCCTGGGGAGGGGGACTTCTGAGTGCTTCTTTGAGAACCGGGTCTCCCCAGGACCTCCTCCAGCTGAACATCTCAGCATATGCAAAAATCAAAGTCACATTGGGCCTGTCTCTATCAGCTTTGCCACTTAATGTTTAACATATGGGAGGGAAAATGTCCTGAAGCTTTTAGAAGTAAATGAAGACATGCATTCCAGGGTTGTGGTGGGAACTGAGACGGGCCTGGCACTCCCCACATTACGCAGGCTGTGCCAGCGAAGGTGCCTCCTACCACCCACAGAAGCCCTCAGCAGAGAACACTTGGAGCTAGTTTGCCCCTCTCGCCATGGTTCCCGGGTTTCAAAGGCTACTGGCCGGATGGTGGGAACTTCCGGCACTTTCCTGCCTCCCTTTTTGGGCTCGGTTAGCCTGGATCTGCGTCATTACGTTCGTCAAGCCAATCTCAGGTTGTTGGGTATAATGCAGCTGCTAAGAGATGTAGGGAACTGGATGTGCTAGAAAGGAGGTGTTTGTCCTGTAGCAGTGTGGCGACAGTGTGACCGAAGCAGTGAGAGCGTCTTGAGGAAGGAAGACTGGTCTCTTGGTCTCGGAGGAATCAGCGCATGCGTGGCTGTTTGGCTCTATGTGCTTGGGTAGAACTTCAAGGTGGCAGAAGGTTGTAGTGAAGGAGAGATGCTCGCTTCCTGGCCAACCAGATAGCAGGCAGTGAGACAAGAAGAGGACAAGGTAATAATAACCCCCAAAGATTCATTCCCCAGCGACGCCCTTCCTCCAGCCAAGTCTCAACTCCCCAAATGGAGCTGAGGCAGGCAAGCTTGGGAAATGCCTTTGTAGCCTGGGACTTACTTGGCTTGAGCTGTGCACACACCGCTCTTCTAAAGGATGGATTAGCTAACCCCAGACCCTGAACTTCACGCCCTATGCATTCACACTCCTCTCCAAACAATGCACCTAGCTAGTAACCTAGGAACCTCAGCAGACGGGGCTACATGCACATCCCGCTCCAAACGATGGAATACATTTCTCTGCCCTTTGAAAACCACAAAAGTGTCCCATATCCTAGGTAACACCTACCCAAACATCTTCTAGATATAAGCAAGAATGGGACTGATGGGGAGGGAATCCAGCCGTGGCTAGTTTGGGTACATGCACAATAAAGCAAACTATGGACTTCTAGGGGAAAAAGCTATTTTTCAGCTTATGCCTGTCCATAATTGGGTGTGCGTGTTTAAAATCAGACGGATAATGAGACAGGATGTGTGTGGTGAGTAAAGGCTCCTATAAACCAAGCCTGTCAATCAAAACAGAGAACCACCTGTGCTGTGCCCTTTAGCAACCAAGTTCCTCCTCTTGAACCCTCCTCCCCGCCCCCACCCAGCCCTTTCACTAAGCTGCTTCTCTTGGCAGGACATCTGATCTTATGATTGCTTTGTTTCTGAATAGTTCCTTACAACTTTGCAATCTGCTCAGGCTTCTTTTTCAAGATGCCAAGAATACCTGGTCCGGACAGCAACCACTGTCAATGGAACCATCAGTATTCAAACCGCTAGCCTGGGTGGGGCGCGTTTCAGATTCAAACCATACAGTGCATTGGGCTTCAGGTGCCATCAGAGAAAGCACCCAGGCAGTTAAGGTTCACAAATGACTGAAATGGCTCCATTTTCAATATCACAGTAGCTTCCCTTTACCTGCAATTTTACTTTCTAAAAAATCTTGAGTGGAAAATTCCAGAACTTCTACCATTTCTAGTAACAGGATGAACTATTGCCCTGTAACAGAAATCATTCCTGAGCCCCAGGGTCCACACTACCCTTGCTACCCACCTGCTCATGAGAACATTTGTAGCCATCTCAATCATCGAGACACCCACCACAAAGCCTGTAGAGGGTCAAGCCATCCTGATTGTATCATAGTGGATTGTCTCAAGTGGAAGATTCCAGGGTGGCAAAGAGAAGCCAGCGTGTTTAAGTAAAAAGGTCAAAGTGCTGGGTACATTCGAAAGACCACATGCAGGCAGCTATTACTTTTCTGTATATCGTATTTGCTCTGTTTTATTGCTATTGTTCATTTCTCACTGAGTTGTGCTTCGTTTCTGAATGGAAGCTTGTTATCGGTGCATGTATACAGGGAAAGTACCCACGTATACAGGAGCTGCAGCAACCCTCGGGCTCAGCTAGCACACTGGGGTCCCTGGCATGTACTGAACAATGAGTAACGGAGACTCATTGTATATACCAATTGAGTGAATGACAAACTTCCGAAAACCAGGAAAAGCCTTCATCCTATTGGACAGACCCACTTCCCAGTTGCATCAGCTGCTAGGTGACATTGCACCGGGCTCCATCAAAGGTTTCGATTCTCACGCATTGGAACTAGCCCATGAAATGTGTCTAAGGGCTGTTTGCATACCTTTTATAAACACTCTGCTCCGATCTCTATTAAATACTCTGGGCCTGATGTTCATGACACCAATATCTGTGAACATGTCATTCTGTCAGATCATACACCAAGCTTTGTCACACACTGGCAGCTGCATGGCATTGACAATGCCCTGAGTACTTCACAGCTATTACAGGCCAGGAGGAGCCTCGGTAGAGATCTTTGACTGTTGTTACAAGTGAGAATTCTGTGCCTATGTTTGTTCTTTTTTCCTCTAGTAGAATGGGCTTTGGTTTTTCTCTGGAGCTTAAATGTGCAATTATGAAAAACCGCTTAGACAAAAGTAAGCCTGTCTGGGCCGTGGAAGGACCAAATCCTCTGCCTGGTGGGCATGGAGTTTAAATCCACGTGGGTGCCAGGTGTTAAGATGGTCAGTGTTACAGTGGTTGGATGCTTAAAAGAAATCCCACACTAGCTCAGAATCGAGAAATAGTCATTTATTAAGGGGTAAACTCACAAATCAGAATCCTCCGCTTGACTGGTTGAATCACGCGATCCAAAGGAGCAGCCAGTGAGAAAAGAGCAAGGGGAAGGTGAACAAAGGGGCGGACGCCCAGTTCGGCTTCCACGTGTATAGTATAGGAAGCCACACACGGTAGGCGGGTGATTACAAGTTGTAATACTTCCTACAGCACTGATGCATTAAAAACACCTGCAGATTTGTGGATGCTTCCTCCTTCCCTGGTACATCTGTCCCATCTTGCTTCTGGATTGGGCTGCAACTGTTTTGTCAATGCAGTCTATGGGGAAGGAAATCATGCATGTTCTGCCTCTTCCTTCTCAGGACCCTAAGCCTGCAGTTAAGAAGTGCAACTAGTTAGCTGAGCAGACCGCATAGAGAGATTCAAAGACCACAAGGAGTGGCAGGGAAGGAGGGACAAGATCCCAGCCTTCCAATCATTCAAAATTCAGAGGCACAAGCCAACAAAATGCCCCTACACACCTCCAGCTACCAGCTGGGCACCATGAGGGGGTCCCTGGCAATAGCACAAGGAACAAAGGCACCTGTCCCTGAGCTCTGCTCCCAATTCCTGCCATATAAAACCCCTATGTTAAACAATGACTTTATTGTTGCCTTGAGCCATTAAAGTACAGGCAAGGAGGGATGGCAGACAAGCCAGCAGATAACTACCTTTCTGCTCTGAGTAGCCCATTTCTGAATGCAGCTCTCTTGCTTAGTCCTTTGTGATCTTCATAAGCTTGCTAATGCAGATGTAGAAAATCTGTAGGATGCAGAAAACCCTAAAAGACAAATAACCTTCTACTGAAAGAACATCACCAGTAACATTTATATTCATATCTTTTATTTTGCTTTCCTTTCTTTTAGCAAAATTGAAATCAGATGGGGCTCATTGCCATATAGCTTACTTTCATCATTGTAGATATTTCCCCATGTGTTGGAATATTCCTCAATGTGATTTTCAGTGACTGCACAGAGAATCTCTGCTCTGAAGATTCTATATTTGTATAACCAATTCAATATTGTTCAAATATCTAGTTGATTTCTAAATTTTCCCCATTATACATATTGTTGCAATCAATATTCTATCTGTTATCATTAGCTATTATCTCGGATCATTTTAAGATGTCTATTTTTCAATGAAAGTTTTATGTTTAGTTGCAGGAAGGACCTCATCAGTAGGGTGCCTGATCCCCAAAACCCGTGTAGAAATAAGGACACCGTGGTGAGTGTCTATGATCTCAGAGCTGGGGAGGTAGAGAAGAGAGGGTACACAGGGGCTCACTGGACAGCCAGTTCAGCAGAACTGACCAGATCCAGATTCATGAAAGACCTTGCCTCAAAAACAAGACAGAGGAGATAGAAGACACCTGATGCTGACTGTGATCTCCACACGAAGAAGCATTTTGGAGAATGAGAGCTTGTCCTATGAAGGAAATAATTAGTTTTAAGGAAGACAACCTCAGCATATTATCTAATTGACTTTTGCATATAGGCTGCTAAGGGCTAAGGTGTGTGTGCGTGTACATACATACATGTGTGCATGTATGTGTTGTGTGTATTTATGTACATGTGTACATGCTCTCTTGTGTGTGTGCATGTGTGTGTGTTGTTTGCCATGGGAACCTATATTAGGAGCCTGGTTACCTGTGTGGTGGTATTATCATGGGGAAACCTTTAAGACCTTAACAGGTGGAGTCTAGTGAGAGGAACTGTGGGATGCCAATTTGTCAGGTCCTGTCTGGTGATGTGTTCCTCACAGATACTTCCACCATGATGAGATGCAGCCAAGGAGGCCCTAACCCAAGGCTGCACCTATGGGCCATCCAATCTTAGACTTTCAGCCTCCGAATCCGGGAGTCAAGCCTACCTTTCTTTCTAAAAGTGCCTGCCTTGGGTATTTCAATGCAGTATCAAAAACAGACACGTAGATACTTATGCCTCTGATTTGATAATCCCCTTTTTAGCTCAGGTCATGCTTCAGTTAGACCATCTCTTAGGACACTGAAGCCAGATGTTCACAATCATCTGGATCCTCTTTAGAAATAGACCTCACAGGAAACCCCATTAGGGGGACTCCCAACTGGCTTCTGTCAGGACCGCTGTGATTTAGCGTGAAGCTTCCTCTTCTTGCCTCTGTGTCCCCAGGACATAAAAGTGTCAACAAAAATGACTGTCTCCCTCTTGGTCTTAGAAGGAAGCATTTAGTAGTTAACAATTAAATATAGTTTTTGTCACAGATTTTTTTTAATGGACATCCTTTAAAATTGTCCTTCTATTGATACTTTGCTGAAAAATTTAATATGTATGATTCATGAGTTTTAACCGTTGTCTTCCCTGAATCTATTAAAATGAAGATATAACTTTTTCCTTTATCTTGAATTATTGATTTTTTTAAGCATTAAGCCAGCCTTGCATTCCAATGATAAAATCTACCCAACTGTATTTTTTTTCTTTACATATGGCTGGATTCATATGATGAAATTTCATTAAGAATTTCTGCATTCATACTCACTAGGTGCTTTGTTAAATTTTTTTTCTTTTTCTTGACTGTCTGACTCATGGATCACAGTAATACTTTACACATAAAGGGAGTTAGAAAATCCTCCTCCTGTCCCATTTTCGGAGTCTGTGAAATTGGTATTATTTCTTCTCTAGATATGTGGGGATAATTGATCAGTAAGGCTGTGCAGGTCTAGAGTTCTTCTGTAGGGCAGCTTTAAATTATAAAGCTTAGCTTTTTAATAGGCAGAGAGCCTTTTGAGTATTCTGTTTTATCATCTGTCAGTTTATTAGTAATGTTTTTAAAAGAAAATTTATTCATTTCATCTAAGTTACTAAGTCTTAGCATAAAACTTTTAAAATATTCCATTACTTTTTCAAATATCTGTAGGAGTAATAATGATACATTTTTTTTTTCGTTCCCAATACTAGTGATTTCTCTTATTTGGGTTTCACTCCTTCCTGTCCTTCCCTCAAACTTCCTCTTTTAGGATTGTCTGTTGGAACTTTATCACATTTATTGATCTTTAGAAGGAACTAATTTTTTTTTTGCTAATTTTTGTTTCTGCTTGTGTATTTCCTATTTCACTGTAGCCACACATCTTTATTTCTTCTATTCACATTGGGGTCAATGTCTTATTTATTCCAATAATCTCTTCTTGGCTAGTTTTAGGCTTTCCTCCATGTTTAATAAAAGCTCATTGAGCTGACAATTTATCTCCACACTCAGCTGTATTTGGTGGACACATGTGTTTGCAGGTAAGATCCTCACTGCGATTTAATTCAAACTATGGGCTATTATTTCTTTGAATATCTTTATCAATCTGTTGCTTATTTGGAGTGTATTGTTTCGTTTCTATTAGGGAGTTTTCTGGCTGAAAGTACATGCAGGTAGGAAGCTGGGCTTAACTCCCCCTCCCAACAAGGATGAGAGGTAGAGCATAGAATAGTTTTCAGACGAGCAAAGGAAAACTAAGTGAGTACTTGACAATGCTTCATGAGTCCTGCTCACCCTGAAGTTTGAGTCATCGTTTTTCTATGATCTCTACAGAGCCGAGCACGTACATTTTATTTGCCAAGGTAGGTGGCCCACAGCAGCATTTGGTCCTCGCTGGATCCCCTGTAGGAACACATGAGTGTTGGTGTGCAAAAGAGTTCCAAAGTAACCTGGAATGGAGTATAACAAAAGTTTATTTATTAGGGGCTAAACTCACAGAATAGTGGCGATCTGCAGTCCTCTGCATGCGCTGGGGTCTGCAACTGAATGCAGCAGCCAAGAGGCCTGCGCACGTTTTTCATCTGCATTTATAGGACATGAAACCACACCCAAAGTGGGCTGGTATCTTAAAGACTATTAGCTGAAGGAGTTCCCACAGCACATGAAATTCGCGGATGTTTTTTTGCTTTCCATCTTTTTAGTTGACAGAAGAGAAAGCAACACCTGGTAAAGGCTGGAGCCCATTATTCTGCAGTGGTTTGAAGCCTCATGCCTCCTTCCATGGCCAGGGTCACAGAGCTGGTGTCAAAGGAGGTCACTGCTGCCCACACTGCTCAGGGCCCACTTCATCACAATCAGCGAGTTGTGGAGTTCACAGGACACACGAAGAGAAAAGCTTCCTTGGTCACATAAACTTAAGCAGGGAGTGGCGTGTTCTCTCCACCTGCCTGGAGGTGGAGAGAACTCCCTGGCCAGTAAGATTTTGGAATGTTCCCCCTGATATAATGATGCCTTGCTTTATTAAATTCAATGATTCTCAATGCGTTTGATAACCTGGACCCTTTGGTCGTTTTCTTCTATGTAATGCTTAAAAAGAAGCAGATCTCACTGACCACAGATTTAGGCTGTAACTCGTGAAAATGTCTTCGAAAAGCTCTTCTCATCTGTGTCTTGATCCCGCGTCCCCAGATGATGTCCAACTGCACTTTCCCCAGCGCCCCATTGCGTGGAACAGCACTGCACCCCACGGTGACATATATAGGGGTGGCCTTTGCACAGACAAATAGGTGTGTATTTGTCCTTTCATCCCTCCTTCCCTTCGAGTAAAACAGCACCTTCATTTGGTTTTCCTGTTTAAACTATTGCTGTCAATATTTCTGTAACAACGCCTAGAGAAGGAGGTTTTTAGAATTTCAGTTACTAGGTCAAAGGGCATCTTTGTTTGTAATTCTCTAGTCCGTGCTTGTTCTTCTCTGCTGAAACATGCCTGTTACCCCCTCTCCTTAGCAGCAGGGCAGACTTACACTGGGGTGTTTGCCAATCTGATAGCTGAGAAGCAGAAGCCCACACACTTGTAACAAAACCCTGCACTTCCTTTGTGCACTTGGGACTGGCGCTCTTTCTCCGTTCTCGGAGATAGTTTCTACTTACATTTTTATTTTCCTTTCTTGGGCCGCCTTGAAGAAATGTTAAAAAAAATATCTATTCAAATATATTAATCTAGATTTGTGTGCCATACTTAAAAAGAGCTTTACCCTTCCAAGAAGAGAAAAATACTGCCCAACATTTCTTCCAGAACACTCTTAAGGCTTAATGTTCTCTCTCTCTCTCTCTCTCTCTCTCTCTCTCTCTCTCTCTCTCTCTGTCTCTGTCTCTCTCTCTCTCTCTCTCTCTCTCTCTCGTGTGTGTGTTAGGGAAGCCTCAGGTATTATTTCTCAGAAACTGTCCACCTTAATTTTTGAGACAGGTTCTTCCCCTAGGAAACCCCAGGGACCTGGCTGTCACCCAGATTATCCCGCCCTGAGATTACAAACATGAGTCACAGTGTCCGGCTTCCTACATGGGTGTTGGGAACCCAACTCAGGTCCTTGTGCTTATGTAGGAAGCACTTTATTGACCAAGCCATCTCCTCACCTCATGACTTAAACTTTTAAAATTTAAGTATTTGTTCAACTTTCAATTTTCTAGGTATGGTATGCGTTTTCTGTTTTCATTTCTTTTTGAAACTTTATTATTGTTTTTCTTTCAAATGAATGCATGGTTATTGATTCAGGTTCTCATATTATGTAGATCATTAAAACAAGACTTATAAGATTGGCTTATTGGGTATTGTCAGGGAAATCCAACAATGGCTGCTTCACACTGGAGAGGCAGAGAATCAGGGAGCTCTTCAGTCCACAGGCTCCCAGGAGTCCCAGTCTGCCCCTAAAGACCTGCTGAGGATTCCTGGAGAGCTGTTGGTCTTCAGTCTACGCTAGAAACCCGAAGGAACTGGTTCTAATACCAGAGAAAGGATTCTGCAACAACCGGATAGATGGATGAACTAGGTAGAGAGAGTGAGGGTAAACAGGTAAGGAGCAGTTTCAAAGAATGTAATCAAGAAGATCCCTCTCAGGAATGCCCAGTAGCTTTTGTTTTTTGTTGATTCCAGATGCAGTCAAGTTGACAATCAAGATTCGTCATCACACTCAAGGTCTTATAATTTTTCATTTTAAAATTTTAATCATGAGCTAGAGAAATACAGCAATATAAATTTACCATCTCATAAAAAGAACCCGCGAGTCGAGGTTATATTGCTGACGAACTGGGTGAGACCTGTGTGGTGGTTCAAATGAGAATGAGCCCCCCATACGTATGCTGTCATCTTGATCGTGTTTCTTCCCAAAGTCCTGCTTACAGTTTTCCATTATCTTCCTTGGTCTGCACTTTTATTGCCATCTCTAATAACTTTTTATGATGTTTTGAATGAGAATGGCCCCAATACTGTCAGATGTTTGAATGCATGGTTCCCAGTTGGTGGAACTGTTTGGGAAGGATTGGGAGATGTATCCTTGTTGGAGAAGGGTGCATCTTTAAGGACCAACTTTTAGGTTTCAAAAGCCCATGCCATTCCATTCCAAATTCTCTCTCTCTCCATGCTGGTGTTTCAGGATGTAAGCTCTCAGGTTCTGCTCCATCACCATGGCTACCTGCCTGCTGTGGTGGTCATGCACTCACCCTCTGAAAATATAAGCAAGTCCACAATAATGTCTTTCTTTTCTAAGTTGCTTTGGTGGTGGCTTTTTGTCACAGCAGTAGAAAAGTAACTAAGACAGGGTCACCTGCTCAGGGGCTAAATAGTAGGCCTTTTCATTTCTTCCCACAGGTGGTTTTCTCAGAATCTGTTTTTAATTTTATTATTATTCACCCATCCATTCATATATTTATTTTCAATGAAGTCCTCCCTTTGTAGCCTGGGCTGGTGTTGGCATCTTATCCTCAGCCTCCTGAGAGCTGGGATTACAGGCCTGTGGTACCCCAAGCTAGTGTTTCCAGGGTGTTGAGTGGCATGGGGCCAAGGAAGGTGGGGCCAGCTTTCACTGCTCAGCTTCTCATTCTTGCAATTCAGAGATGTGACTTTTGGTATTCCGTCCTCAACCTCAAGCCCCGGAACGATTTCATTCAAACTTTTACCTCTTCTTGGGTTTCCAGCACCAGTTTTGAGACCTGAGAGTTGAGAACACTCTCTTTTCCTCTTGAGGGAGTCACCCAGAATGCAGGTCACCGCTGACAGAGTGTGGGAAGGGCAGCAGAGGTAGGAGACACTGACCAACAGGCCAGGCCTCAACACGTTAACATCTGGCCCTACCATGTGACCATGAATGTGCTACCCAGGAAGCACCAGGCCTTTCCATTGGCGCAGCCTGCCTTCCAGCCATGCTCCGGCCAGGTCATGTAAGCAGATCATATAAACACACCCCAACGCACACCCCATGGGGCCTCAGTTTTTGCAACTGTGTTGCTTTCCTTAGAGCTTCCTGGGAGAATCCAAACTCAACCCCGAGGAAAGGGGGTTTGTGTGCCCAAAGCCCCCCACACATGTACGGCCTTACAATTATCTTTGTTATCATCAAAAACATGAATTGAGGGCCCCCGGTGTCCCAAACACCCTTCCGAGGCATCTGCTAGACCACATAACAAATACCTCTTTGAGATGGCTTTAATTGCCCGTTAGCTTCCTTTCAGACCCGGTTCATTGCTGGCTCCCAGCGGCAACAAAGGGAGCTTTTATTGCTGGGCTTCATTTCTGGAAATGAAATTTCCATTTTCAACACTAATGCTACTGTAATTCGCGGCGGTTTCTGTCTCTCTTTATTGTGTGTGACAGCGACCAGCCTCGCAGCCTAAGTGGCTGAATACGCGATGGAAATGCACAACAGGAGAAGACAGTTTTGAAAAGCGGAGGGAAAGAAAAACATTTAAAATAGGAAATTAGAGCAGTTATTGGACCCACACCGTGGTTAATGAGTGGGCGGAAAGCAAACAGTTGCTGGCTGGCTTCTCAGCATTACAGCCCTGCGACACTTCTCTTGTTTGGGGAAGGAAATCAGTAATAGTCTCCATACATGGGAAGCCTTCAGTTTGCAGTTTTTCAATGCCCCCAGGGAGGACAGGGTTTCTGGTTTCAAATCTGTTAAATTTTTCTTTAAAAGAACCGTTTTGTTCAGAAACCAAAACAAAAATTAGCATATTAAGAAGATATGCAGGTCACGTGCTTGGTCCCTGTGCTCAGCGACTTCATCCAGCAGACTTGCAAAACATCATTGGGTTCTAGAGAAGCCAGGGTGGGACCTGGGCACTTTGGCTTAATTATGTAAAAATCTCTCTTTAAAAACCCTACACCCTGCCTTCCTTTAGGGTTCAGTGTGCAAAATCTAGCAGAAGACCCATCTTTGCTCTTAGGTAGTGGTAACAGGGCAGATCTGTCTGTCCTTCCGTGTCTGTGTTTTCTGAATTTACTACAACAGAAGAACAGGGCTTGAGAGGTCCCAGTCTAGTAGAGGAATCTTGTAATTTCTGCTATGGGGAGGCAAGTTCAAGGCCTATCTGAACAACTTAGGAAGACCCAGTCAATAAAACAAAACCAACCAAACAACAACAACAACAACAAAAAACTAAAGAAAAAAACAAACAAAAACAGAAGCAAAAAGACTTGAGCAGATGGTGTAACTCTGCTTTTGCTGACTGGTGAGGGCCCGGATTTGATCCCCAGTACCACCCTCCACTCCTCCTACTCCACACAGACAGAGGCACTTGCGACAAAGGGGAATGGTTTCGGTTTTCTACTGCTGCAGGGGCTCAGGCCTTGGACTGAAGCAGCCTTGAGTCAACTCCAAAGAACAGGGCGACGTTACAGAGGATTTACAGGGCCCTTCCCTTCTGGCCCATCGTGCCTTACTCTCCTTTCACAAATGAGTCTTTTCGTGCCATCGAAAGACGCAGTGGCTGTGGAAAGTTAATATAAAGGTAGCATATAAAAATTAAAGGAAAACGGGGCCTAGTGAGTTAGCCCAGGGCTTAAGACCACTTACCGCTCTTGCAGAGGACCTGGGTTCAGTTTGCAGCACCCTTATCAGGGATTTCATAGCTAACTGTAATTCCAACGCACCTGCACTCGTGTGAATCTTTCAAAAACTACGGAACTTTATTTAAATAGACTTGGTGGCTTGGGCGTGCAATACTTTACACACTGAAGACTATTGATTACAAAATGGAGCAGACAGTGTCTTGGAGTGACACTTTCATACTGGTCTGCTGTCAAGTTCACAAGCTACCTGGCCTACTACAGACGACCAGGTCTGGGGATTAGAACCAGGAGTTGGGTGAGCAGGTGTTGGAGCCCACAGTTTTGGATCTGTTCCATCTTGACTAAAGGTCAAAGAATTCAAACCTATTCTTGTTCCTCAAGGATAAACAACAGGATGCTTGACCTGGATACTTTGCTCCTCAAAGGCCAGACAACAAGATCTTTGACTTAGGACATGGTTACCAGGTATTTTGAGATATAAGGAGGTAATTACACTTGCTAGTTCTTTGTCTTGTGGAAGTCTTGCGCCCTCTCCCTCTGACTGGGGCATATAAGGACTGGGAGTAATGAACTCAGGGCTTTTGTTACAGTATGCACTGGAAGCCCTCCCGACTCTATCTTCTATCTCTTGTCTATTTCTTTCCTCAGTCCACACTCCCCTTCTCAGGAATGTACAGACTAGTCAGGCCAGTAACAACAGGTGGGTTAAAGAGCTGCTGTCAGTCTGACTCATGGGGGATTGATAAGAGCCTGTAATAGGGCCTGCTTGATATCCACCCTCAGTCTGCTTTTCCTCCCCCTCCTCCTCTTCTTCCTTCCCCTCCTTCACTTCCTCCCATCATTCTCCTTCCTGGTCCCCGGACTTCCCCCTATTCCTCAGTCCCCTCACCCCCATAGGTCTGGCCATCAGATTGCATCTCTCAGCCCATAAATCAAGATAATCCCTCACAGACATGCCAACAGTACCACCTGATCTACATAATTCCTCATTACCACTCTTCCCAGATGACTGCAACTGTCATAGGGGCCTAGGAGCTTCCCCCAACTATAGAAATGAATGTCCCATAAATCATGCTCGTGTATAGGAGGGGAGTGAGCTGCCTGCAGGCTGGTCCAAATTGGTTTAACTGATTGTTAGGACATTAGTGGAATTGCACACAACATTAACATTACAGCAGGGAACACGTTCAGCTGCCTGTGCTGGGATTTGCTAAGAGCAGGGCGAGAGGGGCTTTGGTCAGGGTGCTGTGGAAACGGTCAGGCTAGCAGACAGAATTTGCACAGTGACTGATGGAGACAGTTGGGGCTGCACATTGCTGAGCCTTGGAAAGAGCTGGTCAACCAGGATGCTCAGGGGCCATTGGCAGAACTGATTTTGGTCTCCACGCCCTTCCAAAAAAACTGTCATCACAGTTTGCCCGGCAGTCCTAAGCTGCACGTTGTCTTTCTGTCATTCTACTTACTTTGGCCTTTATTGCTAATGAAGATGTCCCAATTTAGATGATAAACTGTACTGTCATCTCCAATTTTGGGAAGGATGCTTTTGTCCTACAATGTAACCCTCAGTGTTGGGCAAGGTTGCCCATTGTCTAATGGGCATTGTTGTAATAGGAGGAGGCGCAGGCTGTGTTCCACCAGGCTCCCGGTGCAGGCGGGCTCTGTTCCCGGTGCCTGCCTCCCAGCCGTGGCCGCACAGCTAGCTTATGCCCGAAATAACCACACGAAAATTATATTAATTAAATTACTGCCTGACCCATTATCACTAGCCTCTTCTTGGCTAACTCTCACAACTTAAACTAACCCATTCCTGATAATATATATTGCCACTTGACTGTGGCTTACTGGCATGACTCTAATCATCTCGGGCTGGAGCATCATGGCATCTCTGTGTCTTCCCTTCTCCCTAGCCTTCTGTTCTCTCTACTCCGCCCACCTAAGGGCTGTGTCCTATCCTACAGGCCAGGCAGTCTCTCTTTATTAACCAATGAAAGCAACACAAAATACAGAAGAACCCTCCTACACCAGTGCATCTCTCCAGCTGCAATTAGAGCCCACTGACCCAGTCCGCATGCCAGTCACATCATCCACTCCAGAGCACGTCAGTGCCTGGGAGGCTTTGTGCACACAGTTACAGGCCTTGTGAAGACCCTTGGTGATGAGCTGGCCCAGTGTGGCCTAGGAGGGTCTGATATCCAGGGGGTCAGATAAGCAGGTTTACCACATGCCACAGAGGGGGAAGAACTCAGGCAGAAGTGACCCAGGGCCACAGTCACTAAGATCTGCCTTTTCATCTCTTGTCGCAGGGCTTTCTGTGGTAGTCAGTCATCAGGCATGTGGCTCTTGCTCTTCTCTCACCACACTCTGTCCTCCACAGCCTGCAGAAGACACTCAGCTGACCTGTGAAGCCTGGCTTCTCTAGAGCACCTTTAGGCTCCAAAAGAGCTGAGAGGAAGGCAGAAACCATATTATGTTCCTCACACCCATGGGCCTCCCTCGCTCCCTCTCCCAAAGAGCCCATTTATTACACTGATGAGCTTGGGATGATGCATCGTGATAACCCCATGTTCAGAACATCATAAGATGGCCTGCTGGGACTGGAGAGATGCTTGGAGAAGATCAGGGTCAATTCTAAGTACCCACATGGTGGTCCCAACTGTCTGTAACTCCTATTCCTGGGTACCCAAAGCCTCCTTCTGATCTTCATAGGTACCAGGCATGCACATGATACATTGATATACATGCAGGTAAAATATCCATACCCATAAAATAGTAAAATATACCTTAAGATAATAAAAGAAAAAGGGAAAATGACCTGCTGTCTTCAAGCCCTGATTTTTTTTTCCATCTGTGCCCTCCCACCTCAGCCTGGCAATCCTGAGCCTTTTCCTGAACTACAACTTTGGACTTTGGGTTTTTCTAGAATCTCCTAGAACTGGATCACACTGGTCCTGACCCCTTCAGATTGGCTTCTGTCCCTCAGTAGCACACACCTGGCTTCTCCTGCTACCATCTTGTGACCTGCTGCCTCATGCCTTTGTAGTGCCAATGCTGTCTCCAGTCTTGATGACCCAGGTTACCTGTGGAGTAACATCCCAACTGTTTCCAAAGACATGGCTTTTAAAATAGAACTCAGAGAAGTAACGGTTTCCTTCAATACACCCATGCTCTCCTATTCCTCCCGGAGGTCAGTACTGGGCTCTCATCATGGCAGATCCCTCCGGCTCTGCCCCTGAACTGCCCTTCCCTCTTCCTGGTGGGAACATGTCTCACCTGATTGTACTGGGGATAAAGTTGAACCCAATATCCTGAAACCACTAAGCCAACTTTGGTGGAGACTGGGCTAACAAAGGGTAATAAATTTCCTGTTGTTGGACCAAACACGACAAAAATTTTCAGAAAGAAAGTCCCCCTAACTCAGGTTTAAGATCCATCATAATTCTTACCACAAAGGAGTTGATTTGAATAATTCCTTTGTTCTCCTGCCTCTCTGATTCATCCCAAGAGAAAGGAATGCTAATTTAAATGGAGCCAATTGGGGGCCTTGTGAGCTTTGGAATGGAGGATGCCCATGCTGGCCAGGCACTCCTCATGGTGTGTGTACCCATCAGGCTAGAGAAGGGGCCGCAGGCACCCGGGACTGACCTCATGTCATGCTAGAAAAGCTATAGATGGCCTCATCTTATAGGCTAGGGAGAAGAAGACAGAGAGGTTTAGGAACTGGCCCCTGACTACCCAGCTGGGCAAGCGTGGATGAGAATTTGAAGCCAAGCACACTGTCTAGGGCCACAACCTCATGGCGCTTCTCGCCTTTCAGCTTTTAAACATATTTCTGATGATTTTATTGGCCTCACTGGGTTCCAATTGCCATGCACTCATGGGCTCATTTTGTCAGCTTTGGGTCCAGGACTTCAGGGCTCATCTCTCTGGATTAACCAGTGAGGAAACCCAAGCTCTGTTCCGGGTTGCAGCGGGCTGGGGAAGAATGGGAGGTGCAGGCTCTCTGACAGGTCCGCCTTAGCAGAAGTTTATCTTCCACTTCCACTAAGAATCCTGTAGGTCCAGGCAAGCTCGGTGCTTGTACCTCTGTGTGTGAAGCAAGTTATTTCTGTCTTGTGCCTCTGACTTCTTAGCGTAGGTTCCTCAAAGTGAAATGAGAGGCTGGAGAGTGGGCCAGTGAGATAAAAGTACTTGTTACACAGGCCTGGCCTGAGTTCTGCCCCTGGAGCCCACAGAAAGCTAGACACAGTGGCCCAAATATGTGATCCCAGCACTCCCATGGTGAAACAGGAGGCAGAGACAGGAGACTCAGACAGAAGCCCAGGGGGCAATAGCCTGGACTGTGTAGCAGTTGCAATAGGAGATCTCGCCTCAACAAGGTGGAAGGAGAAACTGAGGCCTGCAAGTTGTCTTCTGCCCTCCATAGGTGTGTTCTAGCGGATATGATAGATATAATAATTATATATAGATATAATATGTGTGTTCTAGCAGATATGATAGATATAATAATTGTAACACCCGATTCTGTGTTACCCTCTCGGTACAGTTCGCGTGCCACTGTGCCGTTGCGAGCTGGTCAAGGGCCTGGAGATTGAGAGAACACACAAGAGACCTGGGTCATTTGAAAGGAGTTCAGCTGAATGTCGTTTATTCAACCTTGGGAAGATCCTTACACACCTAGCTGCAGCACAAGACATTCCCCCCAGGCAGGTGGGAAATTGCCATACCCAAGAAGGAGTAAACAATGCCTTACAAGAGGGAGCACAAAAACAAAATGTTTTAGCTGGCTGACCAGAAACTGTCCTCAAGTAACCCCAGGAGAAGGGGTAGATCAGGGCCCTACGAATATTGATAGATATAATACTAATAGTGATAGATAATGATAGATTTAATAATGATAGATACAATGATAGTGATAGATATAATAATGATAGATATAATGATAGTGATAGACATAATAGTGATAGATATGATAGTGATAGATATAATAATGATAGTGAGATATAATAATGATTAGTGATAGTGATAGATATAATAGTGATAGTGATAGATATAATAATGATAGTGAGATATAATAATGATTAGTGATAGTGATAGATATAATAGTGATAGTGATAGATATAATAATGATAGGTTAAATTAAATTAAATTTAAAAAAGAAAATAAGAAAGAGATGCTTTAGTGGGCATGTATACTCACCTTTTGTGGGTCACAAACTGACCCCAAAGAACTGGAATGCTTGTCTCCTAAAGATTCAGACTGTTACTTCTCACACAAGACCAGGCCTCCTTTTCATTGCCCTTATAACAGAGACCCTTCTTTATGTAAGTTTGGGTTTTAAATGTAAGTATTGTGTGATGGATGTCTGTCTTTCTTACATTATGTGAGGCAGGATCCATGTCCACATTTGCTTGGTACTGAAGGAAAAAGGTGAATGGTTGTATATACAAATGGATAGCAAGGTGGGTAGAAAAAACAGGAGATGGATGGGTGGATGGGTGAGTAGATAGATAAGCAGATCTATGTATGCATTTATATATATTCATATATATGTATATGTATGCATGTATGTATAAGTGGATGGATGGATGGGTAGATAGATTAGTAGATGAATGAAGGAATTAAAGAATAGAAAGCCCTTTGTAGGAAAGATGACTCATTTGCAGTTCAATATTACTTGGGTACCTTCCTTTTTAGAACTGATATAGTGTAATAATGGTTAATTACCATTCTCCCAGAGGCCCCCAAAGACCCTTCACTCTTACTAGAACTGCATACACAATCTACCTATCCCTGTAGCTCTCATATGGTGAGTGCTCACTGCAGAGGTGGGGGTCACTGTTAGAGATCCTAGCAGTGGCCAAAGGATTGATCGAACACTCGGGTAGCTGACTGTCCTTAGAAGCTACTAGTGGCCTCTCTCTCCTTCCTTGCCTATTGTAAACTTAGGACAAACGGAGCTGTAACAGGTGTGCCCATCAGCAATGTCAACACTACATTCAAGTTCCCCATGCAGGCACATCTAGAGCTATACTTCCTAAGCTCACTTAGGTAGCTGTTGTAGAATAGAATGCTTGTTTAGCTGAGTTAAGATGTGCTACTACATTTGTGTGTGTTGCAAAATAATTGTTTAACTATATAAAGATGTGTTGCATTTGTTTATGCTGCATTTGTTTAATTATGTAAAGCTGTATTGCTGTTGCACCTTGCCTGCCTAAGGTGCCTGATTGGTCTAATAAAAAACTGAATGGCCAATTGTAACATGAGGGTTGGCTCGTTGGGGTTTCTGTCCTGCCTGGTACCCCACAGCTGGCAAGCCCCAAAGAAAATCACACAGAGAGTCTACATTAGGTTATAAACTGATTGGCCCATTAGCTCAGTCTTCCTACCAGCTCCTGTAACTTATATTAACCCATTGTTCCTATCCATGCCAGCCACATGGCCGGTACGTTTTCTCAGCGAGGCAGCTTATATCCTGCTTCTGAGATGGACTGCACAGGAATGCCAGGGAAGCTTCCTGCTTCCAAATTCTCCTGTTCTCACCTCTACTTTCTGTCTGGCTTTCCCGCCTATACTCCCTGCCTGGCCAATCAGCATTTATTTAAAACATAATTAACAGAATACAGACAATTCTCCCATACCAGCCAATAGCTAGGCAGATGAAGGATAGGCAGGACTGGTGAGCAGAGAGGAAAGGGGAGCCAGCCAACCCACCAGGGGTCCACTGGCCCCCCCTCCTGTCAGACCTGGAGGAAGCAGGACAGCAGGATGGATAGTATCTAAATGAAGTAAATGAACCTCAGGGCAGCACATAGATTAATAGGAAAGGAATAATTTAAGTTAAAAAAGAGCTAGTTAGAAACAAACCTAAGCTAAGGCCTAGCATTCATAATTAATAATAAGTCTCCAAGTCAGGATCTGGGAGCTGGCAACCCAAGAAAGTCTTTGACTTGCTCTGGCCAATGGGCTATGAGTAGAAATAGCATATTACTTCTGGAAGAAATTTTGAGTGTCATGTGCAGGTTGCCTTCAACTTCCTTCCCCTGTCACACAGCTGCTGAGTTTGGTGGCCATCCTCAGGCAAGGAGCCTGCAGTTTTGAGCACAGTTTGAGGGAATGCTGTCTTTGTGGAACCATGTGATGACGTTCCAAATCTCTGGGTCTCTCCTGCCCTGATCTCGGGACTCAAGACTGACTTGGGGATTCCAGTGGAAGCCAGTCCCAGAATGGATGACAAGTGCTTAGTTGGGGCCTTGGGGAGCACAGACCAAGAATACATTCTCTTCAGTCAGCCCATCCTGGGTTGACAACCCTGCCAGGTCACTCAGAGCCTGAGCCTCAGGGAATGGGTGAAGGAGAATTTCTGGGCTTTGTTGTCCACTTCTGCAAGAAGAACTGGGACTCATTTCACAGACAGTGGTGAGGGATGTGTGTGAAAACACAAAGGGCTTGCTGAATGAGGGGCCAGCCATTTCTGTGCCTCCTTGACATGGGTACAGACAGGTGATAGGGGCCCAGCCACAGCAACCAGTGCAGGGGCTTCCAGCGCCTTGCCCCACTGCTCTGTGTCTACTCCAGGCAGCATCACCACCCACTCAGCCGGGCCTCTTTGTCCTAGAAATATGTGTGTTCCTGCAGGGGACCGGGGGACCACTTTCAGTCACCTGTATCTACTGTGTCATTCTCCTGCCCACTTGGCCTCTGCTGTTTGTCTCCCTGGTCACTGCTGTCTCTGTCCATCATCTCCGAGGGCCACAACTGGGCGGCTCAGAAGATGTGCTTGCTGCCATCCTGTCCCGTGTTCCAGGACGCCAGGAAGGCCATGTGCCCTGTCTAACTGAGGTCTGGCTCCTGTGGGAGCAGGGACACTGTTGTCTTTGGCTATGGATTTCTGTCTCGGCTCTGGCGGGAACAGCCATGCTCAGGTCCTCACCCATGCTCGGGGGCACCCAAGCATTCCTCTTTATTCCTTCAGTCTCTGTTTACCCCAGGCATAGTTCATCAACTCTCAGGAGACAGTAAATATGGTTCTGGCTCACCACATCCTTTTAAAATATTTTGGGGGACCCAGGTTCCTGACCAGAAAATCTGCTTCAGTCTTGATATCTCTCTCTTGAGATGATAGATACCATATGGTGGGGCCTCCTGAGAAGGAATCAGGAGTCGCAGGTACCAGAAGTTAACAGGTCCATCACCTAGTCAGTGACCCTCACTGGGATTCTTGCTGTGCATTCTGAGAACTAGGGAGTTATGGGTTCTCTCGTTAAGTGAATCTCTACACCTGGTGTAATGATTTCAGCCACAAAAGGCTGATACTTCCCGGTTCAAGGGGCCATGCATGTGCAGATAAGCCCTCAGGCAGAAGTGCCTAATGGCCCCTGGGGATGTTAAAGGGCACCACGTGACCCACGTGCAGAGTGGATTACATCCACATATGACTCAGCTAAGCCCTTGCATGCATTCTGTGTATGACGCAGCCACGTCAACAGGCTGTGCGCATGTGCTAGGCAGCTTTTAAAAGTTGGATGCTCCATCCCCACCCCCTGCACACTGACTTCCCCAGGCCTGTACATGCCCCCTCCAGGTTTGTTGCATGTTCCATGTTTTCCTCTCACGCCACACCAGGTAATTTTACCTGGTACCCCCTTTTAAGCCTCTGCTAACAAGCTGAAGCTCCACTTAGTTTGTTGCCGGAAATCATCTTTCCTGATCTGAACTGGCGTGTGTCCTGACTCCTTTCAGATCCTGGTTGATTACAGTCTGTGATGCATGTCAATGTGTATTATTATTGTTGTTGCTGTTATTTTGTAGCGGTGTGGGGGGGGCAGTCGAGACAGTGCTTCTTTATGTAACAGTCCTTGTTGTCCTGGAACTCACTCTGTAGACCAGGTTGGCCTCAGGCTAACAGAGATCTACCTGCCTCTGCCTCCCAAGTGCTGGGATTAAAGGCTTGCACTACTACCACCTGGCATCAATATATATTCTTAATTGACTCTGAATATATGTAGACTTTATTTTTCTTTCTTGTTCCAGCTGTCTATCATGGCCACAAATTATTACCCGAATCAGCACTCAGAGCCATCACTGCATTGTGTCTATGGGGTCTGTGGGTCAAGAATTGGTAATGCGTAGGGCTAAGATGACTACTAGCCTGAACTGGGATGCCTGGTGTCTCCTTAGGGGTGACTTGTAGCTGAGGGAGGAGGCGTATCTGATGTCTGATGCTGAGTCCTGGAGGAAACACTCACACGGGGCTTCACGGGAACGGACTTGCTCTGATCATGGTGGCCTTGGCTTCCTTACAGGGACCCCAGGGACCCAGGGCAATGCCCCAGAGCACTGGTGAGGGGCTCTGTTGTCTAGTAGGGGAGAACTTGAAGCCTAAGTGTGTCTAGCTTTAAGGGATGGAAAGTCGGGGAAGAGTATCAAAAACATACAATATAGTCCATTTGTGGCTATAACCAGATATCTCACACAAGAGACTTCATGAAGACCAGAGGCTCACACTCCTGTGAGCCCACTGGCCTGGCGCAACACCTGAAGAGGCTTCACTAGCATGGAACACAGCGCCTGGGACAGGTCAGCCTCCCTTCTCAGCTTCTTCTTTTAAGGCTACTCCTACTGTCCCCAGGGCCCCACCCTCAGGACCTCCTAGAATTGGAGCCACCTCCTAGGGGCTCAGCCTCCAAAGACCATCAGCATTTGAATAACCCTCAGGGTGGGAGCTGTTTACAGCCATCTTCTGCCTTCTGGGATCTGAAAGCAGGATCTGCTTTCCAGTCTAGACTTGCCCAGTGGAAACAGAGGTGGAACAAAACAGGCAGGTAAATTGGGCTCTCCAAACATTTGCCTGGGACTTTCCACCAGTCCCTAACCCAGCAGCTACAGGCTCATTCTACTTCCGGCAGGAAGAAACACAGGGCTCTCACTGTCCCAAGATGGCTGCCGATGGGTCTTTGAGCAAACTTGTGCTATGAAACGTTGGGTCGGTTTCACAAGTGCATAAAATAACAGTGGAATCAAAGACACAAACATGAACGAGCCTGTAATCGTGCAAGTCCGAGTCCCAAGGGCGGCCTGCATGCCTCCGCCTTGCCTGTTTTCTTTGCGGGCGATTCCAGCACTCGCCTGGGCCATCTGTTCCTTGTTGTGGGTGGTTAAGTGAAATGGGCTGCCAATACAAATAGCCCACTTGAGGTTTGTTTGCATAAATTGTTTTGAAAGCTTCATGACGAATTTTCAGGATTACTTGCAGTGGTAGGGACCTCGGCGGAGGCGGAAATATAGATTTAGGGATGCCAGTTGGAATCTATTAATTTGCTCACAGCCCATCACCCTGGCTCCACTGCTTCACCAATGGTGTGACCTTGGGCAGGTGAGTTAACCTCTCTGGTCTTTAGTTTCTTCATCTGCTCACTAGGAGGTGGTAATATAGCACTCTCTTCATGGGATTCTGAACTTGAAACAAGGTGATGCATAAGAAGAGGCCCAGAAGAGAGATCGGGATGAGAGATGTGTGTAATGAATATAAGAAATTGTTTTCTTCTGAAGGGGAAAAGGGGAAAACGCACAGTTAGTGTGCAGATTCCAATCCCAGGTTCCCTCCCAAATGGGTGACTTTGTCATGATGTTTTCCTAAGCCTTGAATTTTAAATTCAGAGAACTATGAAGACCCTAGTCCCAGACCCCCATGGGTATCTTCCCATAAACGCTTCAGCTTGGCTGTTAGTAGTTCGAGCCCATCCCCTCAGGTCCAGGAAGGTACTCACACTCTGTCCTTCCTCAGAGCAGAGACTTGGGGAGCAATTTGAGAAGGCTCCAGGGGACAGCTAGAGTGCTTTGTTCCCTGAGTTAGGAGGGGGTAGGGGCTCCCAAGCAAGGGGTTATTCAGCTTACAATGTCAGCAGGATGTTGTGCATTACTGAAGTTGGGGTTTTATTCCCTGGTACTGCTGGACTTTGGGGGACCCTTGGGACTTTTGAAGGAACTGGTCCATGTTAGGTTGGTTATCTTGGAGAGAGAGAGAGAGAGAGAGAGAGAGAGAGAGAGAGAGAGAGAGAGAGGGGGAGGGAGGGAGGGAGGGAGGGAGGGAGGGAGGAGAGGCACACAGGCATACATGCACACATGCTCACTAGAAACAAAGCAGGAGGCTAAGAGGAACGAATAAAAAAAGCAGATAGGGGACAGAGAAAAGAGGAAAGAAACATGAGAGAAGAGAGGCAGAGAGATGTAGAAGAGAAAGCAAATTGGGAAGAGACAGCTGAAACAGACAACAGAGCAGAGACACCAGTGCAGGTCCACCGAGAGAGGACCTGAGGCATGTCTGCTGGGAGAGGAGGGGCGCAGACAGAAAGACAACAGAGAGCAGCCCAATGGCTCCCACAGTCAAAGCCCAGGGCAACACAGAGTGGCACTCATGTCACCCTGGGATCTGTGCAGCCAGGGACTGGCAGAAGTTGCAGTGACTCTCTTTGCCCCTCCCCTGCCAGCTAGCTGTCAGGCCCCATCCTTGGTCCCTGGTAGGATAATTCTGCCTGCAGGGACCTGACCTGGCCCTTTCATCTTGCAGTGCAGGCTAGGAGCTGCCCAGATGGAGTGGAGGCTTGGGCCTGTGGCCATGCCAGTCACAGCACTTCCAAAGATGACAGTTAATTGTTGGGGCCTCTGTGCTTCATTTACATCACAGACTCTAAGGTCCTCTGGACCTCCCCTAAATGGAAGCCAGCTGCCCCATCCATCCGCCGAGCTCTTGCCTTGCTTTAGAAGGCCTCTGACTTTCAACTTTAAATGCACCCCCTGGTTTTGACAAGCCAGAGCGCTTAGCAATATTTCATTGCATGATTTCACCTCTAGAACTTCTCTGCAAGATTAGAATAATGGGTTAAACCTGGATGGATTTGTGTCTCTGAGTGAGCATGGACACTGGGCTATGGGTGGAATACTAGGTCCCTAAGGGTGTCCTCTGAGGTGGGAGAAACCTCCGATGTCACAAAGCACGTCTGAAACCTGCTTTCCTGCCAAGGCCCCCAGTCACTAGCTGAGATTTCTTGAATTTCTGTTTTATGGTCGTCCTTGGGAGACAAGTTACAAAGTTTGACCCAAGGTGATTAGCTTCTGTCAGGAGAAAAAATATATTTAAAGGAGAAAGCTCAGCATTTTGATGGAGGGCCAGTGGCATGGTCCAGGGTACTCAGCAAGCAAGTACATTCTCCGCTCTGTGGAGTGACTGGCTTTGAAGGCGAAGCCTTGAGTTAGTTCAGTGGTTCTCAATTAGAGGCGACAAGACCTCAGAGACATCTTTGGCTGTTGCTGACTTGAGTGGAGGCAGTGTCCGAGGCATGGCTAAAAATACTGTAATGGGTAGGGCTGTTGCCATACTACAAAGAGTTATTTGACTTTTTTTTTTTTAAAGCCAATAGTATTGCTGTTGAAAAATCCTACTTCCAACTAGAGCAGATATAGCAGGATGTGTGACCTAGCTGGCCAGGATTAGTGCAGATTTTGCTGTTTGCAGCTCCAGTAGGTGCTAGTTTGGTAGATCTGTGTGGTATGACAGTCCGTAGGTGGAAGGAAACACACAAGCAAATATCACAGGCAGGCAGTTCTGGCTTTGGCTGGAGCACAAGAAGCTTGGGGGGTCCTTGGAAGGAACAGAGAAAGCTGGAGATGCATCTAGGACCTAGGCCTTGGTTTTGCAAATGTCAAGAGGGCTGGATACTTTGGAGCAGGCAATGAGATCTGGCCTGTGCTCTGAGAAGACTGTGGCAGTCTGTCAGATGGGCAAATGGCATTGTAGGTGGAGAGCGGCAAGGACAGCTTGAGAAGACCCTACCTGGCAGGACAGTCCTGTGTGGTAGAAGTCCACAGGGGGGCACACACCACATGCTGAAGCACCAGTCATTGTTCTGTTGCTGTGAGGACCCAATAGCCAAAGCAGCTAAAGAAAGAAGATGCTTGGACGCTCACGGTCTCAGGGGTTAGGGGCCACGCTGTTGGAGCTGAGGTAACTGACTTGGTGACTTGAACAACAGCTGAGAACTCACAACTGGAGCCACACGCAGAAAGCAGAGAGCCAACTGGGAGCGACAGGCGACTTTTGAAACTTCAGGGCCTCTATGTGACGTATTCCGTCCTGCATGGCCATACCTCCTAATCCTTACCAAAGAACCGCCAACTGGGGACTTATGAGGGATGCCCCATTCAAACCACCATAGTGGGTAGCTAATGGATGGCAAGGCAGTTGGCCTGGCTCCACAGTCAGGGTCATATTGCCACGCCACTCCTAAACTGACCCCTTCATGAGTGGAAGCATCCTCACTTCCCCTTGGCAGGGCTGCCCTCAGTCCTGTAAAATCGTGCCCCTAAATTATTTCCCATGCTGTCCATGTCACATGTGCAATGACTATGAGACTCAAGAGGAAGGGTAAGAGGAGGGGACAAACCCCCCCCCATGAGTGTCCAGGCTGATCCTGCAAGCTCAGGGAGCAGGGGTCTGGGCATGCGCTGTGGAGGTGAAGGTACCAGCCTATGAGTGTAGCTCTAGCTAGTACCTGGTGCTACCTGGTACAGGGCCTCTGTTGTCTGGAGAGGGTAGTGGCACTCAGCATTCACAGCTGGCTCCCAGCACTCTGCTTGAAGAAAGGTCACTTTATACCTTCTTGCATTTCAGCTCCTATAGAAGCAATGATGCCCTCATGAATTACCATGACAATCTGTGGATTTTATTTGTCACTGGGATGCGTGTGAATCAGTGGTTTTGCAGAAGGCATCGCTGGGCACGCAATGCGGTTTAGTGGTTGAATTCTTATGTAACACATGTAAAGCCCCGGGTTCCACGCTCAGTCCTACTAAACCAAGCAACCAACCATAACCCTCAAAAGGAGTCTAGTCAAAGACCGTGCGGTGTGACTCTAACACAGGCAGCCTCTGGGGTCACCCCTACCTAGTTAGGAACCTACTTCTGCCTCTCAGGAAATAGCGATCTTCCACCCAAAAAGTCACACTGTGCCTCCTTTTCTTAATCTGCACAGCCACAGAAGATAGCAGCACCATGTGACATTGGAAGACTTGTACCCAAGGAATGAGTAGGAAGTGTGTCAGCAGACGTTCTGCGGACAGAATGATGGATTGCCCCGTGCACACAGGTGTTTTTACAGTCTGCACGAGTTTCTGTTCTGTTGTGTCAGATTTGAGAAGTGGCCCTCCAAAGGCCACAGGTGCTTAGCAGGGTAGACACCGGTATTGTTGCTGGCCACGTCCCTGGAGACAGAATCTCTCTGGAGCGTGTGACCATCATGTTAGGAGTCTTCTCTCAAGGATTCTTGTAGCGGCCTGAGCCTTTCTGCGCTAGGGTTCACTGAATCTAACCCACCGGAAATGACCCACTCCCCTCCCACGCCCGGATTGGGTACAGCTCTGGACCCTATCAACTCACTGTGAATATTGCCCACCGTGCAGACTTCCACCGAGTAGCTGGTCAGAAAGAAATGTCTTATTGGTTATATACGGTAAGGACAATAAGCCTAAAGAAAGGAAAATTAACCTAGAAAAGTGATGTGTGTGTGTGTGTGTGTGTGTGTGTGTGTGTGTGTGTGTGTATGTGTTCTGAAGGAGCCTGCAATGCTTAGAAATTATAAACATTTCCAGACTGTGTGGGCCGAACCACAGCCACTGCCAATCATTCACAGCGCCCCCTGTGGGAGAAAGCCTGCGTGACCCTGTTGCTGTACAGAGGAGGACCTACAGGCTCAGCTAAATAAGCACGGCCAAACACAAACCAATGGGCAAAACTACCCAATTGAGGAGGAGATAGCCCAGTCCACTGGCCAGAGTTTGTGGAATCCTCTGGGTGACTGGTCGGACCTGTCACGGCCTTGGAGAGCGCTAGGGCGAGCTCTGATGGGGGTCACCTCCAGACCCATGGAGACCTCACTACACACTTTGACCCATATATCTCCTTTAAAAGCCCCCAGGAAAGGCTGGCTTCAGACTAGCCCATTTGCATACAAGCACAGGGACTCTGAGAATAAAAAATTCAGCGACTCAACCTGCAAACTTCAGGGAGCAGGCCTCGTCGCAGTCAAGACTGGGGTGGCCTCCCCGGGGTGTGGTGGGGGCATTTTTTAACACAGCCACTGGGTGTCGCTGTGCAACTGGGCTGGGCCTCTGTGAGCACTTATCTGGCTGTTAAAAAACCCTGCTCTTAAAGAAAGCACTGGAACATGGTAGTTGGGTGACTTCCCTGACAGGGCCTGAACTGTAAAGCAGATTTCACCGTAGGGATGGCATACACCTTTGGAGACATTTTACACGAAAAGCTTTCATATACTCGAGACGTTTGAGATCCAATTTCAAACAAAAGTTTTTTGAAAAGGTGACAAGAAGAGGAGGCGGGGGTAAAGAAGTCAAAGGAACATTGCGGCCCTTACCCCCCAAGCTTTCCAGTTTGATGTAAGGTGTTTTCCTCGTGAGCCCATGGATGCCAAGATGAATTTCTTTCTTTCATTTCTCTCTTTCTCTTTTCCTTCACCCTCTCTATTTTTCTGACATCGTTCCCACTCTTCTTCTAAGAGCTCTGCACACAAAAACTGTTTCTCAAGTTCTACATATACCTGTGGAGGGAGTTGTGAGCTGACCACATATATATGGGGGACTCCCCGCATCTATAGATAGTTGTAGGGAGTAATGAGCTAGCCACATATAGCTGGGAGACAATGAGCTGGCCACATATAGCTGGTGGAGGGGGGCAATGAACTGGTTACACATAGCTGGGGAAATAGTGTGAGCTGGCTACATATATCTGGAGTTGCCCTGCTGGGAAGCTGGCACTTCAGACTGTCCAGGCTGAGACAGGGTGCCTAGCCAGGGAGACACTCAGGAGCCCACTGGGAAAATAATGTCTCACGTCTGGAGGATCAGTGGGGATGAGGGCAAGAAGGCAGGCCAGGCCAGGCCTGAGCTCTTTTCTCTTCTGTGAGAAGCCCATGGATTTGGCTTTCCATCACTTTTTTTTTTTCCGTTGCAATTGCCTGGAGAGCAGCTGGGCCTGCTGCAGAGGGGCACTGACATTGAATCTGCTCTTCATCACCCCGCCCCCCAGCAAGGTGGCTTTGTGGGAATCCAGAGATAAAAAATGGAAATTGACTTCTACTGGGCTGGAAAACAGAAGGCTTCCTTCCGCCCGTGTGGATAAGCATTCACCACGAAAACTTTAGCCCCCAGAGAAACACTGTTCACGGGTTTCCCAAGGCGTCCATCCCCCAGACCCACTGCTTAAGCATTATAAGCGCAGCTTCTAGAAGATCCACACTTAGCTTGGGCCGCCTCTTACCCTCTAGGATCCAGAGCGCCAAGAGACGCTTTGATTGGATTCCCAAAGAGCTATTTTGAGTGCTGTTTATGTTGTAATTAACCCTTAGCATAAACACGAGTGCTGTTCAGGGGTCCAAAGCCCATGTGGTCTTCATTCCCTCACTGGTGAGAAGAAAATAACGATACTTGCCCCAAAGGGATGCTGCTAAAAGGAAATGAACTGATCCCTTTCACAAAGTCCCAGGATGCGCAGAACCGCATGGCGCAGAGCGAGGGCTCGTGCATCCTAGCCAAGGACAGGCAGCTGCCTCCTGTGTTCACCCTATGGCCTCTCACAGATCTGATTATATGTCAAGGCACCATGCATGGGGAACACGAAAAGCTGAAGACTGTGTAGGTGAACACCCTCTTGACCTGCGGTGATGTAATTGTAATTGACCAACCTGGGTACCGAAACCCCAAAGCCCAGGCTGTCTGGCTCTGGGTACATGTCCCGAGGACATTCCCACAGAGGCCTGTCCTGAAGGACTATCAGGAGGAAACGCATTGTGGTATATTTCCTGGTGGTGGAATGTGGAGATAAGTTGGGGGCCCATTCTTGGGAAAACCGAGAAGCCCTGTCATGGAAACGTGTGCAGGAGTGAGAAGAGACTAGCGCCTCTGTTCTGGGAGGGCTTCAGTTTCAACTTGAGGTACTAGTTTTAAAAAGTACATCATAGCCGGGCATGGTGGCTCAGTTTAATCTCAGCACTATGGAGGCTGGAGCAGGAGGACTGCTGTGAGTTTGATGGGCTACAGTGTAAGACCCTACCTGGGGGAGGGAACAAAAAACAAAACCAAACCACCAACAGCCAGAGGCTGGGAAGAGGGCTCAGTGTTTGTTCTCTAAGCAGAAGGACCTAATTGATTATACCCAGCTCCGGTGTGGAAATCCAGGCATGGCAGAGTGCATACCTCTAACACCAGCACCGTGAGGGGCAGAGACAAAAGGATCACACTGTACTAAGCGTACTGGCCAGCAGCTTGGGTTCAGGTTCAATGAGTGGTCTTGTCTTGAAGGAAGTAAGGTGGAGCGCAGTGGAACAAGATACCATATGGTCTCTTTTAGCCTCCATGCATGCACTCATGCACACACACACACACACACACACACACACACACACACACGCAATACATCAACATAAACACACACACAGAGTAGAAAACATGATGCGGTAGACAATGCAATGCCTTCAAGGTAAATTTTACAGGCGTATTTGCATCTACGGAGGGACACACTTGAAGAGCTGTTGCCGGGAAAGAGGGAATGGCAGGTAGGAGGAAAAATTCAGTAACCAGGTAACCACTGTGAGCCTGGTTCATCCAGATCAATGATGGTGACGAATCATGAATTGAGGGAGACATTGGCTTTAAACAGAGCCCACTTACCCCACGTGTTGTTAACAGGGAAAACGATTGTTTATTCATGTATTGTGTATATGCCTATGCCACATACATTGTGTTCATAGTAAATAAGGACCTAAGTATAAACAAAGGAGTTTCATGAAGTCATTGCTTCCCTGGTACTTCAAAATACTTCGCTTTGGAACAGTCTTAGGGTTACAGAAAAGTTAAACAAGACAGAGCGAGTTCCCATGTCTTTCAGCCAGTGCCTGGAGCATCAGCATCTTTCAGAGCCACATGGCATGGTAGCCTCTGAGAAACTCACATTGGCCATTATAGTTAATTAACAGCTGGCTTGTCGGAAGAGCACAGCCTCCCCGTGGCAGGGGATTAGTACTATGGCCCTCACCTGTCTCTTCTCTTGCATCTTCTGTGGTCTGGGATGGTTCCCTTCATTTTTATTTTGCATGTCTTTGACAGTTTGGAGGCATTCTGTAGGATGTCCCTGACTTGGGGTTGGTCTGGTGTATCCAGACAGATGTTATAGCCTGGGAGAGGACACAGCAAAAGGAACAGCATGCTTCCCATCTTCCCGGATTGGCATATGAACATCTTCACACAAAGCTCTGCTGGCAATCTTACCCCTTTCCCAGCTGGGTAAGGTGGCACTTGCTAGGCCTCCTATCGCCAAGGTGGTGTGGTTTTCCTTTTTCAAGCTCTGTTGTTTGCAACGGTCACTAAGGTTCTACAGGTATTTCTCAAAGTATTTTTTATTGTGTTAAAAGACAGAAGATTTACCATCTGACCAATTTTAAAAGTACGGTTCTCCGAATGCATTAAGACAGCTTTGAGAGATGATTCACAGACCACAGATGCCCTCCTTTAAAGCGAAGGATCTGTGGTATCAGCATCTCCTCAGGGCCGCACAGCCTCCACCATCGGGTGGAAGACATCTTCATTGTCCCAGAAAGGAAGCTCTTATTCATGAAGTCACTCCCCGCTCCCCTCTTGCCTTGTGAAGCACAGATCTGTCCCCATCTCTAAAGATTGGTCTATTTTGAGCACTCTGAGCAGAAGGATTCCACAAAGTGTGGTCTCTTACCGACCTATCACTTAATACAACCATGTTAAAGTTCATTCCTGCTGTGGTGGCCACAATGAATGTTGCTACGCCCATTTTTTTCTTCTTCTGAGGAATAATATTCTGCTGTGTGGACACTGAACACTCTATTCAGCAACTCCTTGAGGAAAGGCGGTGTGCTCTCTCTGAGTACCTCTACTGTGAAGAATTCCAGTCTTGTATGTGGACATGTGTTTTCGTTTCTCCAGAGTATGTACCTATGAGGACCGCTGGGTCATACGATAACTCTGTGCTGAACGCTGGAGGAGCTGCCAAGCTGGCTGTCAAGTGGTTTTACCATTTTTCATCCCAACTTGCAGGCTATGGGGTTTCTGATTTCTCCACATCCTTGTTACTCTCTGTCTCCCTGGTTATAGCACTCCTGGTACCTGGGGAGTTTCTGTTTGCCTTCCTCGCATGGTTGAAAACCTAAAGCAACGTTTCATGAGCTTATTGCCCATTTACATAGCTGCTTTGGAGACACAGCAAACCAAGCATTGCCTGTTTGAAAGCCTGGATTGTCTTCTAACCACTGAGTTGCAAGTGTCCTTTCTGTATTCTGCATGCAATCCCTTCCTCAGGTGGAGAATTTGTATAGTGTTTCCCACTTGCAGACTCTCTTCTTACCTTCTCAGTGAGAGTATTTGGAACCCAAACTCTTTCAATCACAAGGTGATCAACTCACCTGTTTTTGTCGTGAGTTTGTTTATGACTCGGAATCTCGCCCAGGAAACAAACTGTCAACCATGGAGATTTAGCATTATTATTTCTATAGCAACCTTAACACTTACATTTGGTTTTATGGTATTTTCCCTTGTAGTATGAAGAAGGTGCATTAGTTAGCATTTGTGTGACCAAGGGGAGCACCTGAAGGAACAGGAAAAGCTTACTTTCTTCCTAGTCCTTAGGGCTCAATCCATCATTGGTGTGAAGGACATGTCTCAGGGAAAAGAAACTTTGCTTCTCTTCCTCTCCCTTATCCTCTCCCTCCCTCTCCTTTTCCTTCTTCTTCTTCTACTTCTTCTTCATTGTTGGTGTTTGCTTTTGTTTTTCAAGACAGGATTTCTCTGTGTGTATTCCTGGCTGCCCTGGAACTCACTCTGTAGACCAGGCTGGCCTTGAACACACAGAGATCCACTTGCCTCTGCCTCCTGAGTGCTGGAGTTAAAAGCCTGTGCCACCACCACCAGCTTCCTTTCCCCTTTCTGTTCAGTGTGTGCCTGAAGAAAAGCCACACATCAGGGCCCCTGCTCTCTGCAGGTCACTGGGGACAGAAACACGAAATTCAGCTCAGCACTGTCCCTCCAAGGCTTCAGGGGTCCAAGTGCTTCCCCACCTAGAGAGGTGCTTGAAGGAATCTATACTACATTTTTAAAAACTGCAGTCTTATTATTTCTCACAAAAGAAATGTTCTCTTTAACCCAACTAAAGAAGGGTACTTGATGTCACTGTCGTGATGTACTTGCAATCACAGGTTGGATGAAATGATTGCAAGTTTAGTCCTGGAGCCAGACCTCCTGGACCGGAGTCTTGATCTCACTACTTACCAACTATGGGATTTGAACAACCTACTTGACTTCTCTGTGCTTACGTTGCTTCTCCGTCAAATGAAACTGGTACGAGTGGTTTCTTCCAAAAGCTGTTGTGAGAGACCTGCCAGGTGTATAGCGAGCACAGGACAGGCAGGAGCTGTCCCTCTGACACCAGTCACACTCCATTGTGTCCTTAACAGGTATGGACTAATAGAAACACTCGAGAGTCATGTGAATGATCCCGGCAACCTCCGCAGCTCACACGTCACACTGAGGGAAATGCTGTGGGAGGATTGTGACCTTTCCAGAGAAAACATGCACGTGGGCACACACTCCAGCACAGCGGCAGGAAATCCCAAGGAGGAGATTAGGGGCTGGTGAGGCTGTGGGAAGCCCCTGTGAGGGCATTGGAGCCTGTTGGTTTCTGGATTACAGTGACAGGGCCAGAAGGAAGAACAGACCCTGCTTTTCCTGCCTGATGCCACCTTCTAGAGAGGCCAGCACACACATCCGCTCCTATCTGCTCTTGCATGGGCCCTCTCCTCTGAACTGTCCCCTGGGAGCTGCTGCCGGGGCTGGGAATGCTGCAGTCTACACCAGGAAGGGATGTAGGCCAGGCCCTGGGATTCCATTCACGACTCCCTCTCTATTCCTGACACCTTCTTCCCTCCACCCCCCAGCCCCCAGAGGCCCTTGATCTAGGGAGGCTCACCCACCTCACTTTCTACCTATGTGTTTTGGCATCTCAGGGAAAGAACCTGTGATGGAGACAGGCTGTCCACTCTTTCTATCCTTCTTGCCATGTTTGGTTAAGGAATGAGGCTAAGATACAAGTTAGACCAACCAGAGCCAGGCTGACTGAACTCTAGGGCCTTTGTTTGAGTGGCCCGAGAAGGGGCTTCTCATTCTGTGAGCTGAGGTTGGGGATACAAGAGCCTAAAACTGCCATACACCAACCCAGGGAGTACAGAATCAAGAGCTGGCTCCTGTTGAAATTGATTGAGGCTGAATCATAATGTTCCTAAAGCCCACAATTCTCCCTGACTTACCTTGTGTGAAAGTAACCAATATATCTGTAACATACTGTAAATGTAATATATCATAAATGTAATGTCTTGGTTACTTTCACAGCACTGTGACCACAATACCTCGCAGAATGATTTTGGGGATGTTCTCTTGGGTTTTCCCTCTCAGAGGTGTTAGTCTGTCATGGTAAGAAAGGTGTGGTGGAGAAGCTCAGTTATGGCAAAAGCTGGTTGTAGCCTGGTGCTCTGGAAACAGAGAGAATGGCTGGAACCAGGTCCAGGCTGTCACCTCCAGAGTCCCTGCATCTCCTGACATACTGCCAGCAGCCAAGGTTCCCTAAGGTTCCACAGCTCCTCAATAGCAGCACCAGTTAGGGAAGGTGAACCTGTTTGGGATGTCTTGTACTCAACCTTAACAGAGAGGGGGACATCTCTGGTTCAATTATAATGACAAAGGGGGCATCTTAGGCTCAAACTATAGCAGACTTACCCTGGGGGAGGTTAGCCATGCCACTGGTAGTGGAGTTGAAGAACTTGGGGGTAGAGGTCTGAGCCCATGGCACTGGAGTTTGGATGTGTGACTTTAAAGTGGTAAACCAGTGTTTTTTATGCCTTTGTTCTGGGGAAGTAATCATGGTCTTTAGATGTATGTATGACACCTCCACCCAGATGGCCAGCCAGTCGTTACCTGTCACCTCTTAAGAATGACAATACTGTCCATTACCCTGGCATTCTTCATAGGCAAAGTACTATCAAACATATTGTGTATTGATGCCCCCTCAGCAGGCTAGGAGCAAATACAGGGAGAAATTAGTATACAGCTTGGTACCTGCCCAGTGGCTGTTGAAGACCTCCAGACTTTCTCATCCCACAGATCTGAGTGAAGCTGGGGAATGGGCTGCTGGCCAGGGGCCTGCCCTTTGAGAACCACTGCCTTATCACTACTTGGGGGGGGGGCACTCTATGTTAGACCCTGGAGATTGTGAGAGAGGTCTGGGAGAGCTGCAGTCTTGCAGGTTGCACTCCTAATGCTAAGATGCTGTTGTGTTGCTCTCGGGTAGCCTTGGTAGGCATGTAGGTCCTTAGTCACCTCATTTACCTAGCTAAGGGCATCTGTGAATGCCTAAGGGGGAAGAGGGCCTTTCCAAATATGACTAAGCTTCCTTACATGGGGATACGGCTGTGGGCTCTGAGTGACATCTGCCTCCCTACTCAACACATGCCATCCTTGGCAGGCAAATCCAAGGTTGCTCCTATGGTTACTTAGGTATTTTAGCAAAATCCAAATGATACCTAATGGTCACCAGGATCCTGGGTGTGTTACACTTGGGCAGTAGCTTAACCAGCACCAGTCAAGATTCCACCTCTTTTATGGGTACCATTATCACATCTATTTTACATGGGAGGAAGTGGAGGTTGAGGGTCTGACGTCATTTGCTAAAGGATATACAGGTGCAATAGGCTCATTCACACCAAGGAGCTTAACCACAGAGCCCATGGCCTTTGCCGGCACCCCACTGGTCTGTTCACGGAAACACCGACAGGAATGCTACCTTCTGTGTGAAAGCTGAAACATGTCTCCTCACATCTTCACACTTGGTCTGTGTAGCTAGGACAGCCTGCTTCAGCTTCTCTGCACATTGAATGGCACTGTACGGATAGGCCCAGGCCTTGGGTTCTCTACAGCTTCAGTGAGTTAACGCGAGGCGTTAGTTACCATGCACAGGGTTCCAAGGAGATGTTAGGTGTTTGCAATATGGCCTTTTAGAAGCATGAATAAATGGAACTCTAAGTAAGGAGCCCCAAGTTTTATCTGAAGACTGTAAACATTTGAAATCGTCTTGAGAAGAATAATAATACTAAGTAAAAACACTAATAACTGAAGAAAGAGGAGCCTGGATGCCCCCAGGATGTCACATTCGGAGCAGAGCTGTCACATTGACAGGGCTGGCAGCTGCCTGTGTCATTTTGGAGACAGAGAAATTGAAGTTTAGAGTCCTGGGGTGAATCTTTTCAGGCCACAGCCCCAGTGTTCCAGAATCAGGGCTGGACCTCTACCTCCTTTTCCTTGCACCCAGCCCCAGTCTGCCTGAGTTCTTTCTTCTGTTCATTCCAGAAACTTTGCCACTGTGGCCAGTGATCCTGTTCCTGCTTCTTTGCTGAGACTTCCCTCCTTTCCAAGAGGTTCGGGCTGCCGTGAATTAGCTTTCATTACCGCCTCTGAGATGGCTTCTTCATAAATCCCTAACCACTTGGCACCTGGTTATAATGGAATAAAAGGATCATACTATAAATTGATGGGTTACATTTATTGTTGTTTAAATGATGAGGGGGAAGAGAAAGTCCATAAAACACTGAAGTGTTTCTTTCCTCTCACGGCTACAGTTGGAAAGCTCTTTCTCCACGCCCCAGTGATGTTCTTTTCTCTTCCCTCTAGGCTTAGCAGGCTGCTGAAGCACCCAGGACCGCTTCCTATTCTGTTAATGCAGCACCTTGTGGAATGTGACCTGATTTTTGATTGCTTGATATTCGGATTTAACGAAAACAAAATAGTTGATATGAAGTCTGTGAAGGCATGCTGCATGGGTCTATCTTTTGCTGTTGTAACAGGATAACGGAAACTGGACAGTCCCATAAAGAACAGAGGCTTACTCTAGGCTTCTGCCAGGACCCACCCCACCTGCCACCACCCACAGGTCCCTTCTCAGTCCAACCTAACCTCTCTGCCTAGTCACATCTCCCACATCATCTTCCAGGGAGTATCCCAGATGGTCTCTATGATACTCCTCATCCAAACTTTCTTCCCAACCAGTTAGAAATAGCCTGGGTCCCACACCCAGGTCTCTGGCCTAGTCTGATCTCTAGGACCTTACCTACATTATCCCCCAACCCACAGGCCCTTCTCATGCCACATGCAAACCTTTCTACCCAGACAGACCTACCTGCACACTCCAGGCTTGGGCCAGGAGGCACATCCTGCACCCCAGTTCAGTGCTCTCTGTCTCCAACTCCCTCCATCCCACCCAAGCCATTTCCGACCTCTAGGCCCAGCATACCTGCACACCCTCTCTTCTGCCCCAATCTCCTCTGCCATTGCAAACTTAGAACTAACAAAAGAAGTCTGTATTCCCAGATCTCATAGCAAAAATACCAACAACATGAAAGATCAAGCTATTATCTTGGTATGGGAGAATTGTCTGTATTCTGTCAATTATGTTATAAATAAACACTGATTGGCCGGGCAGAAAGTATAGGCGGGAAAACCAGACAGGAAGTAGAGATGAGAACAGGAGAATTCTGGGAAGAAGAAAGTCCATTCCTGGCACTCCTGCCCAGAACATCGAAGAAGCAGGATGTGACCTGCCCCACTGAAAAAGGTACTGAGCCATGTGGCTAACATAGATAAGAATAATGGGTTAATATAAGTTACAAGAGCTAATAAGAAGCCTGAGCTAATGGGCCAATCAGTTTATAATCTTATGGAGACCTCTGTGTGATTTTCTTTGGGGCTTGCTGGCTGTTGGGTACCGGGGGGTGGGGACAGAAATCCCAACAAGCTGGCCCTCAATTTCAGGGCTAAGCTAGGTGGGTGGCCTGGGCGACAAGCAGGCCCTCATGTTACCGTGTCTTCTCTCCAAACTGCTGTAGAAATGTTTGTCAATGAGAATTACCTAGATCAACCCCAGGACACAGAATTTTAAAAAGCAATCATAAACTTCAAAGCATTTGGAAGAGTTTAAAGAGGAAACAAGGAACAGCTCTGTTGTGGAATGTTCTTTTACACTGTGTGAAGATGTGTGTGTGTGATTAATCAAAAGCTAAATGACCAATACCTTGGCAAGATTTTCAGGCCAGAGGGAATGCTGGGAAGAAGAAGGGCAGAAAGCAGACAGATGTCAAATGAGTCAAACATACAAAATTGGATAGAGGTAAAAACCACATGGTAGAACATATATTAATAAAAATTGAGTTAATTTAAGTTATAAGAGCTAATCAGGAACAAGCCTAAGCTATTGACTGGATTTTCTTAATTAATAATATGTCTCTGTGTGTTTATTTGGGAACTGGCAGGTGAGACAGAAGAATCTGCCTACACAGCTCAGGGAAATTAAGAGTTAAAGAACTTAGGAGAATAAATCTCTGATAGAATACAAAAAAGGGGATCTAGAACAAATAAGCAAGAAATATGAAAAAAACAGAAAAGGAAATATGGGACACTCTAAAAAAACAGATCTTCAGATTACAAGCATGGATGTGGGAGAAGAATTCCAAATTAATAGCAAAGAGCAGATCTTCAACAAGGTCACAGAAGAAAATGAAGAAAAGGCACACCCATACAGATATAAGAACCACATGGAACACCAAGAAGACAAGAAGATCCCCACAGCATACCATAGCTAAAGCTCTAAGCATACAGAAGAAAGAAAGAATACAGAAAGCTGCAACTGAAAAACTGCAAGTTACATACATGAGAATAACAGCCTATTTCTCAATGGAAGAGGCTGGAGAAATGCATTCATAGTCCTAAAAGGCCAGACTAGACTAATATCAACAAAACTACCTGCCATATTGAAGAAGAAAGAAAAAAAGTTTCTATGATATAAACAATCTAAAAATTTATATTCAACAAATCAAACCTATAGAAAATATAGGAAGCAACATTTCTGGCTAGAGAAAGAAAGGAACATGGCAGAAAAGCTATGGAAAGAAATACAAATCCAAAATTATTAAGACACAAAGAACAACTGAAAACACAAACAACAGCACCAAAAAATCGGCAACATGCTAAGTAAAATTAACAAGCACATTTTAATACTAACATTAATATCAATGACCTCAATTCTCCAATCAAAAACCACAGACTGACGGAATGGATCAAGAAACGAAACCTATTTATCTACTGCTCGCAAGAAACACATCTTAGCTTTTAGAATAGACACCGTCTTAGAGTAAGAGAATGAGTAAAGATAGTCCAACCAAATGGGACCAGAAAGCACTATAGTGTCATATAGGTGTCACTCTCCTGGTATGTGACAAAATAGACTTAAAACTAAATCAAATTAGGAGAGATAAAGAGGGACATTTCATTCTCACCACAGGAATAAGAAATCAAGAAGACATCACTAAACATGACTACTGAACACTGGTACACCCAATTTTATACTAAAAAAAAAAAGTTCTACTGAATTTAAAGATGCAGATCAGCATCATCTGTCAAGTTGAGGTGATTTTAGTACTCCACTTTCTCCAATAACTAGCTCATCTCAACAACAACAAAACCAAATAAAACAAAATGGAGAAATATCAGAATTAATTGGCACCAAACAACAAATGAACTTAACAGATATCTGCAGAATATTCCAACCAAAAACCAAAGAAAATACATTCTGCACATTTTCTAAAATAAATCATATCCTGGAACACACAGACACACACACACACACAAAACCTTTACGAATTAAAAAAGATTAAAGTAATTCCTTGGTAGTCTGACTATAATACGATAAAACCTAAAACTGAAACAAATTTCTAGAAAATGTACAAACTCAATGAGATTAAATGACCTACTACTGAATGATAAATGGTTAAAAGAAGAAATCAAGAAATAAATAAATTTTTTTTCACTAATTGAAAATGAAAACACACAGGGCAAAACCTCTGGGACATAGTGAAAGCAATCCAATCAGGGAAATAGTTCTAGGTGTTGACATTAAAAATCAGAAAGAGCACAAATAAATGACCCAATGATGCAACACAAAAATTGGAAAAAAAAAAACAGAACAAATCAAATCCAAACCCACTTGATGGCAAGAAATAATAAAATCCAGAGCAGAGATTAATGAAAAAAAACCAGCAAACAAACAAACAGTACAATGAGTTTAACAACTGGTTCTTTGAGATGAAAAACACTACTGATAGACACTTAGAACAACTAACCATAAGAAAGAAAGGACCCACGTTAACAGAATCAGAAATGGCTGTGGGAACGTTGCAACAGACATCAAAGAATTTTAGATATTATTGGGTAATTCTTTAAAAACCTGTGCTCCGTTAAGCTGGAGAACCTAAATGAAATGGATGAATTCTTAGATTAAGCCAAATGACCAAAATTAAACCAAGAAGAAGTCAACAGTCTAAATAGACCCATAACAAATGAGGAGATTAAGATAGTAATAAAGAGATCCTTCTTTTTTTTCTTTATTGATTTTATTGGGCTCTACATTTTTTCTGCTCCCCTCCCTGCCTCTCCCCTCCCCTCTTCAGCCCTCCCTCAATGTCCCTATGCTCCCAATTTACTCAGGAGATTTTGTCTTTTTATACTTTGCCATGTATATTACGTCTATTGTAAGTCTCTCTTAGTGTCCTCATTGTTGTCTAAGTTCTCTGGGGTTGTGGTTTATAGGCTGGCTTTCTTTGTTTTATGTTTAAAAACCACCTATGAGTGAGTACATGTGATAATTGTCTGTGTCTGGGTTACCTCACTCAAAATAATGTTTTCTAGTTCCATCCATTTTCCTGCAAAATTCAAGCTGTCGTTATTCTTTTTTGCTGTGTAGTACTCCATTGTGTAAATGTACCACAATTTCTTTATCCATTCTTTGGTCGAGGGGCATTTAGGTTGTTTCCAGGCTCTGGCTATGACAAACAAAGCTGCTATGAACATAGTTGAGCACATGTCCTTGTGGCACGATTGAGCATCCTTTGGATATATACCTAAAAGTGGTATTATTGGGTCTTGAGGAAGGTTGTTTCCTAATTTTCTAAGAAATTTCCACACTGACATCCAAAGGGGTTGTACCAGCTTGCATTCCCACCAGCAATGCAGAAGTGTTCTCTTTTCCCCACACCCTCTCCAGCATAGGTTGTCATCAGTGTTTTTGATCTTGGCCATTCTTACAGGTGTAAGATGGAAAGGAGATCCTTCTTTAAAAAAAAAAAAAAGAGGCACCAGGGCCAGATAGATTCTCAGAATTCTACCAGATATTCACAGACGATCTTCAGCCAATCCTTAAACTATTCAAGAAAGTAAAGAAAGAAAGAAGAGAAAAGAAAAGAGGAACACTCCCAAACTCCTTCCACAAAGCCAGCGGTGTTTGGTTTTTTTTTTCTGTTGTATTTTTTTAACTTGTTTGGGTACTGGAACAGTACTGCAGAAAAAGTCTTAGACAAAATCCAGTGTGCCTGTATGATAAACATAGAGCTAAAAATACTCAAGAAAATACTTGTAAAGTAAATACAGACACACATCCAAACAATTATCCAGCATGGTGGAGTTGCCCTTAACCTTGAAATTCAGGCATGGGTCCACATACACAGGTCAGTAAATGTAATAAACTACATAAATGGATTTAAAAACAAAAATCACATGATCATCTCAATAGATGCAGAAAAAAGCCTTTGACAAAACCCAACATATAAAAGTCCTAGAGAATGTAGGGTTAGAGGGAACATATCTCAACATAATAAAGATATATATGAGAAAACCACAGACAATATCATCCTAAATGGAGTAAAGCTTAAAGGAATCCCACCAAAGCCAGGAATGAGACCAGACTGTCCACTATCCATCCCTTTTCAATATTGTGCTCAAAGCACTGGCTGTAGTAATAAGGCAAGATAAGGAAATTAAAGGGATTCAAACAGGAAAAGAAGTCAAACTACCTCTATTTGTAGATGACATAATACTATATATACATTTGGATCCCAAAAATTCCACCAGAAAACTTCTAGAAATTATAAACAAATACAGCAGTATGGCAGGGTACAGCATCCACTTGCACAGATCAATAGCTTTTCTATACATCAACAACCAACACATGGAGAGAAATCATGGCTTCATTCACATTCAAAAAGCCTCAAGGAAAAGAAAACATCTGGAAATGAAAGTGAAAGACCTCTACAATGAAACTCTTAGACCCTGAAGGAAAGGACAGAGAAGGATACTAGAAAATAGGAGACAGCCCATCCTCTTCGATTGGCAGAAATAATATTGTGAAAATGACCCTTTTACCAAAAGCGACTTACACTGCAATCACAATCAAAATTCCCGTCTCATTCTTCACAGACACAGAAAAAATATCCTAAAATTTATATGAAATCACAAAAGTCCCTGGATAGCCAGAACAATCCAGAACAAAATTTACAGTGCTGGAGGGAATTACCATTCCTTATCTTAAGATGTCTTACAGAGCCACAGTAATAACAACATGCTATTGGCACAAGAACAGACATGTAGATCAATGGAACAAAATTGAAGACCTAAACATAATTACATACAATCTCGGGCATTTCCTGTTGGACAAACATGACAAACACATAAGCTGGAGAAAAGAAAGCATCTTCAACAAATGGAGCTGGGAAAGCTGGGTGTCAACACGTGGAAGAATGAAATTAGACCCACATGTGTCAGCTCACACAAAACCTAACTCCAAACAGATCAAAGGCTTGAACCTGAACCTGAAATGCTGAAACTGCCAGAAACAACAACAACAATATCCTACATGATATAGGTGTTGGGAAGGACTTTATGACTAGGATTCCATTTAATTAAGAATTAGGCTGATGACTGACAAATGGGATGTCATAAAACTAAAAAGCTTCTGCACTGATAAAGAAGCAATCAATTGGATGAAGAAAAAGCCCATAGAATGGGAGAGAATCTTTTCCAGCTATACACTTGACAGAAGTAATATCTAGAACATATAAAGAATTAAAAAAAAAAAACTAAGGATCAAGATAACAAATGACTCATTAAAAAAAAAAAAAGCAACAAAACTCTTGTTTCCTAAACAGAGTTCTCAAAGGAAGAGAAAATAATGGCTATAAAATATCTCAAAGTGTTTATCATCCCTGGAAATTAGGGAAATCCAAATCAAAACAACATTGGGTTTTATCTTACCCCAGTCAGAATGACAATGATCAACCAGACAACCACGGCAGTAACTGGAGGGGGTGTGAGGAAAACAGAGCCCTCATTCACTGTTGGTGAAGTTGTGAACTGGTCCTGACACTCTGGATATCAGTGTGAGAATCATAAAAAAAAGCTAAAACAAACCTATCACATGGCTCAGGTATGTGCCACTCTGTGGCATTTGCCCGAAAGACTCTGCACTCTGTTCCATAGGTGCTTGCTCAGCCATGTTCAGTGCTGCTCTAGGTACAATGGCTAGAAAATGGAGTCAACCTAAGCGTCCTTCACTGATGAACAGGTAATAAAAATGTGGTAATATACACTAATACTATTCATTGTTGAAGGAAAATGAAATCATAAGATTTGCTGGTAAATGGATGGAAATAGAAAAGATCATATTGAATGGAGCAATGCTAACCCAGAAAGACAATGTGTGTTCTCATCTCATCTGAGGCTCCTAGCTTCAAAATTTAAGATGTCAATACAGATCCTGTAGTAACTGCAAAAAAGGGAAAATATAAAGAGATCATTGCCAGGGTCAGGGAATTGGAGTGAGGAGCAATAGAGAGAGCAATAGCAGGATACAAGAGCTTTGAATGTAAAAATGGGAAAAGGAGGATTTAATTGAGGGGGGATAAATACAGAAAGAGGGAGGAGAATAAAATATAACAGTACAGTTGTCAAAAAAATTCCTAAGGAATCATACCCTTAACTATTTACCTAAAAATCCTATAATACACACAAGTCTTTGTATAAATATACATATATAGCTTAAATGAAAATTTCCAATCTGGACTTATGATGCTCCTTCAAAGAGTCGAAGACTACCTAACAAAAACCCTAACTCTAAAAATGAGAAGCCATATTTTGAATTGTGGCCAGGGTTGTCCTAGAGACTTTCAAAACATATAGGCTATTATGATTGTGTTTGGTTGCCCTCCCACCCAGGGGTAGAAGGTAAAAACCCATTGTTAAAGAAACCATGAACTTCAGACACAGGGCCCAGAGGCCACTCAGTGGGAGCGGACCCTAATGCCTCCTCCCTAAGGTCTAGTAGCTTCCATGGTACCAGAAGGCATCATACAGGAGGGAACCAACCAACAAGTCCACAACAAGGACCAGAATGTCACTATAACTCTCAGTGTACAATAATGGCATGCTTAGCTTTGTGGTACCCAAGTGCTCTCTTCTTCGACTTAAGAGCCACTCAAGAAGAGGGAAATCATGCTTTGTACTGGAAACCTAGCTGGCTACCCAGGTTAGTAAAGTCATGGATCTTGGAGTAAACTCTACAACTGCCACCTCACTAAGCCAGCCAAACACTAACCACACCCTAAACATCTGTCCTTATATCCACTGGTAAGTGAAGTCCTCTTCCCTCCTCAAGAAGCTTCTCTTTGCAGCAGATAGACTCATTACAGAAAACCATAGCACTCAAACCCCTGAGCTGTGGAGCCCAGACCCCATAGATACATCTACAAAACAAATCTCACGCCTAAGGATCAGGGAACAATGTAAAAGAGGGGACAGAAGGACTGGAAATGCCGAGGGACTCAGCTTTTTCCCGTGAGACTGTGTCTCCTAGTAATGTCAGGAGTTATCCCCATAGTCCCACCAACATGACTGCCTAAACATGAGCTGAACGAGGACAACAACAATCGACACGCCAGAGTGGGCAGTGGAAAGACCACGTGACCTCAACCTATAAAGAACTGCAGGCAACTGAGGAAAGCCGAGAGTGGGAAACGAGCTTTCCCCAGGGAAGAGCTCACTGATTGATTACCCAGTGCCGAATGGTCAGCCCTGAAAACATACATGCAAGTAACATTATATGAGTGAACAGGTTGTATTTAGGAATGCATATATGTGTGTATACATACATACATATATATAAATGCAATAACCATTAGTGAAAATCCATAAATTTGAAAGAAAGATATGAGGGGTAAATGGAGGGCTTGGAAGGAGGAAAGGAAAGGGAGAGATGTTATTATATTATTTTCTCAAAAACATTTAAAAGGAAGTTTATTAAGCTCTTAATTCTGGAGTGTTAGTAATGTTGTATCGGCTTCTACTACATTCTGATGATGGCCTCATGGGAGATGGCTTCAAAGTGGTAGTGTGTACAAGAGGAAGGGATCATCCAGGTAGATGGGACTCCAGAGGAGGTGAACTAGGGGCCAGGATCAGGTTTTCATATCCACTCTTTCTTACAAAAACTCACAGCAGCATCCTAGTCTGACACCACACCCCTCAAAGACCTACCTTTGTAAAGGTTCAGTCTCGTCTCACATTGTCACCCTGGAAACCAAGCTTCCAACACACACCCCTTGGGGGCCAAGTGCATCCAAGCCACAACAGCATCATTTGTACCCGAATCAATTATCTATTGTCAGAGTCATTCTGTATAACAAAGCACTTGGAACATATCTGATTAAAAGAAAAAAGTATCTATGAGGAGTCTGTGGGGTTTGTGGTTGATGAGGATGGATTAGCAGTTAAATGGTACAAAGATCAAGGCTGAGTTCTCCAGCTTCTGAAGGTGCAGCCTTGGCTAGGGCTGTTTCAGTTTATACCAGGCTTGCTGCTATCACATACCAGACTCCATACTATCATAAGAGACCCCTTTGTTAGACTCTCGGGGTCTAGCAAAGGAACTTCTGTGGTTGGTGGTAAAGGGACAAGACCGTGATTACCGTTTTTTTCTGTCCTCCACTCTACTCATTTGTTCCTTCATTGTTGGTTGCGGGTCAGGTCCCTTGGGAGTCACTCATCTCTAGGGCTCTCTGAGCATCTTCTCCATTCTTCCTTTCCCTGAAAAGGCCCTTCTGTTGACTTTGCCCATCCGAAGTGTGCTTTTGCTGCTACATCATGACCACCTACATCAGTGCTAGCTCAATACCATGTTCTAAACTCACATCTTTGGCACTGACAGACTCACCCGGTCCCTTGCACTGTGCCTGTGTTTGGGGCATTCCCATTCTCTCTTTGAACCTGTTCTTCCTCTTTTATGGCCTTGATCAACTGTCCCATCACCCACATGGACACACTAAACATGTCATAGTCATTCTCTTGCTTCCTAGTCTTAGCCTCCACCACCATCACCAAATCCAACAAACAGGCACAGAACCCATTCTCTGCCCCCACTTCTACTACTTTGGCTATGAGGGTTTGTGTAAGTCAGCTTCCCAATGCTATCACAAGGCATGTGGGATGAAGGTTTATTTTGGTTTAGAGTTTCAGAGGATTTGGTCCATGGTCTATTGGCTCCATTGCTTTGGGGACCTGTGGTGAGGCAGAACACCATGGAAAGCATGAGGAAAAACAAAGATACTCACCTTAGGTTGACCAGGAGGCAGGGAAGGGCTTGCTTTAATAAAGCTTTGAAGGCATCAGTGGATGGATCCATCCAAGACACCATAGCTGTCAGGATCAATCCACCTCACAAACACTACACTACTCAACAGCGCTGCAAGGCGATCATGCCTCCAACAATGACCCTTTGGGTGATATTTCAAATCAAAACTATAACTGGTTCCTAGATGCCTCCTGATGGCAACATTGGTCCCCTGGGGGAATCCCCATCACTTCCCATTCATTGCACTTTCATTTTCTCCAAATTACCTACCAAATGAGCATCTTCTTTTTTATGTGTTTGCTTATATCTCTGTCTGTACCCTTGCCTCTAAAGGTGAATCTAGATAAAGAAATGAGGGCTGTGAAGATCCCGAGTTGATCAGGACTTGTTTCAAGTCCTCCAAGCCAGGGATCCTGGAGTGGTGCACTGTGTAGACAGAGGCTGGAGCCGGGCATTCTGCTCCAATCCACTTGTGACAAATGGCAAGGATTCCTATGGTCTGCGATTAGTATGGTAACCACTCTCTGATTTAGTCAGCAAAGCAGGCCCAGCAGGACATCAGCTTAGAAGTTTGTCAGCATTAGGAGTCATGGAGTGACAGCAGAAGTCACTGTAAAAAACTTAGAAGCAATAAAACTTTGAAGCATCTGCTTCTAAATACTCCTTAACTCTGCCGCCTCCTCACCCTGCTTTCCGTTAATCCGGTATGCTTGTTAATGGTGTGGGATTTTCTATTTCACGGAACAATCTCTTCTGGTGGGGCTACCTCAAAGTCCCTCTCTGGCCACTGGAGGGGGCACTGTGAGTTCTCAGCTCCTTGGTGAGAGGCTCAGGGTTTTGCGGACCTTCCCTCTCCAAGGTTACACTCCTGTCTTGCCAGTGAGTGGAGGTCATTCCCAGCCCCACTGTGTGGATAAAGAGATAGAGCCACTGAGATGTTAGGATTGTCCAAAGGTGGCCCACAGTGAATGGTCTCTGTATCTGGCTCCTAGCCGTGGACCACTGGACCTTAGGCTTCCATCCAGGGCCTTTGAGTTTAGGCATCTCTCTCCACGGAAGTTGTCTACAGCAGTGTCAGTTGCCCAGTTCAAGGGCCATGTGAGGGATCCCTAATCGTAGCAGACACTGAGAAAGACTACCAAGGGATTCAGAAGGACTGGTCAAAGGAGGACTGAAAGGGAATTCAAGTTTCTTCATAGACAATCCTAGTTAGTTAGCCATTGTGGTTTACAGAGACTTCACTTTCTTTACACCCTGAGCGCCATTATAGATCAATAATTGTGGCTGAGTAGAAATTGACCGTGGAGTCGGACTACAGAATTCAAGAATTCTTGTGCATCTGTAGTGGGGATCAGTCTGGGTCATCTTTACCAGGTGCCCTTTCCCATCCCAACTGGCCAAGAGGGAATCAGATTAGCCAAGGCCATGGTCACATACACTACACCGTTCCTCATCTTTGTACACTAGGGGAACATTTGCAAGCCTCATTCCTTTTTGGGACTGTGTAGTTAGAATCACAGTAATAATTACGCCCTTGTCCTCCACATCTGAACTCATACAATAATAAACTAGTTCCCAGCTCTCTGTCTTCCTTTTTTTTTTCTTTTGCAGTCCACTCAACATGCCACCCACCCAAACAGAATCTTCTGGGGTTGCTGGAGTACAGCATAGATGTCAGTCATATGCACCATGATTTCACCAAGAAAATGGGATAACAATGGTCCTATGTCTTATGACACACATACACACATTGAAGTGCCTATAATTGTTACATTAATTGTATCTATTAGTTGCGGTCATGGTGTTGTGTCTGGCAGGTGGGCTGGGCTTGGCTGGGTAGTTGTTTCATGTGTCTCTCATTCTTCCCCTGGGATCACTGAAGTAGGCCGGTAATGAACTCCTCGCCGTGATGGCAGGCATATAGAAGACAGGGAAGTGGAAGTCAAGGTCATCTGGACACAAGGTCTCCTTCTTCTATTGACCAAACAAACCATGCAAGGATAGAGAACTATGTGCTGTGCCTATTGAGAAGAACTCCACTGGAGAAGGCTCAGTGGAGAGGGTGCAGACTTGGAACCATCCATACCATTGATTTATCACATCGATTAGCATTGTGATGATTGATATTGCACGAGCTCTCTGAACCCGAATCTTCTGAGCTGGCCTGGGGCAATCTCCGCCTCCAACAGGTCCACACGTGGTGATTCTGGAGTAGCAGGCTCCTTCAGGGGATCCTGACCTCATTTACCATCAGCAGCTCCCAAGAACCTGGGTCTCTGAGGAAACCAGTTGCAGTCCTGGGCTATGGTCCTGGAGATTCTGGGCACAGCCCTAGATGCTGGGCTCTGGTAAGGAAGTTCTAGTGACGGGAAAGGCAGAACGCATCTTCTAATGACACACACACACGCTTTATTTTCAGTCCAGAAGAATGGTCCAGAAGGGAAAGTGGCATGGCATAGGTCACCCAGAAGTACAGTCCCAACCAGGGCTGGAAGGCAGGTGATTTGGCTCCCTCCTCCCACCCTGCCAGCAGTTTTCCAAAGCTTCCTGTCCTTCCCTGCTGTCACCACAAAGCCCTATGAGGATCCAAACACAGTGTCTTGGAAAAGTCATATTTCACCCCTCAAACCTCGATAGTAACAATACCCCTGACCTTTTGACCTCTTTGGGCAGAGCCATCAGCTCACCGAGGCTCTGTGGGTGCTGGACAGAACCACCTTGTCTGAGGCCACACCTTTTCTGCAGGGAGCACAGGGCCTGGTCATTTTGCCTCTGGGGACACTTTTCACTCTGGAATTGCTGGCAAGCTTGACGGTGGATCTTCTGCTCTGTCTCAGGACATCCTGCTGTTTCTAGCTAAGAACTCCATGTGCTGCACTGATCCTTAAATGGTCCACAGCTTGGTGGTAAAGGCTTGTCTCCTGTCTTAGGGTCTCTATTGCTGTGAAGACACCAAGACCACCGCAACTCTTATAAAGGAAAGCACTTGGGGCTGTCTTACAGTTCAGAGGTTTAGTCCGTTACAATGGTGGGAAGTATGGTGGCATGCAGGCAGACATGGTGGGGTAGCTGAGAGTTCTGCATCCAGACAACAGGAAAAGACAGTGATGCTGAGCCTGGCTTGACCATCTGAGACCTCAAAGCCCGCTCCTGTGGTGTACTTCCTCTAACAAGACCACATCTCCTACTAGTGGCACTCCCTGTGAGCCTATGGGGCCACTTCCCTATAAACCACCACACCTAGCTCATATAAGGTCACACAAGTTTCATCCCCAGAACCACTCAAAACATGATTCTGATAAGCCACCATGGTAGTACACACCTTTAATCCCAGCACTTGGAGGACAGAGGTAGAACGATTGCAAGATCAAAGTCACCCGGGGGGAGGGGCTATGACACTAGATCCTATCAAAAACTAAATACCACCAAAATATCCCCCTGGACTCCAAAGTGCTCAGCTCTGTCCTTTTTAGAAAAACTGAAAAGATCCAAAGCTATAGCAGTGGTGTGGAAGGGGAGGGCGTAGTGTGATAATGGTCTTCTCTAAGGAGAGAAACAGTCGCAAGGGGGAAACTGAGGCATATATCACACAAAGTGCATGCTTTTAGGAGAAGCCCTGGCTGACAGAACACAGGAGACACCTCCACATTTAAATCACCCTTCTCTATTGATCAAAGTAAATACTTTACTGATGGTGTTAATCAATACCCCTATAAATTATCCACATGTGGCGGCTTTACTATGTATTTAATGTTTCTGTCTTTAATTGAGTTACATCCCCTTCAACCCAAAATGATGAACTGAAAGGCAGAAATCATGCCGGCTCTGACAAAAGTGGGGGTCCAGTTTTTTTCTTTGTTTCACTCAAAGACCTAAACCTCTTGAGCATTCGGCAAAGCTGACTTAGTCGCCAGCCGTCACCGTCAGAGCTTTGTCACCGTCCCTCAGTTGTCTCACCCAGAGGCCAGAAAACCAGTTGCAGTGCCCAGGAGAGGCGATAGCTAGCACAGCTTCCCCAGAACCTTCTCATAAATGCCTCAGGATAGAGAGCTACACTGTCACCTTCCAGAACCTTCCACCGTGCTCACAGGCGTGGTCGCAATGGAGGAGGAACCTTCTTATTCTTCCACTGCCTTCTCTCTGCGCTGCCACCACCTGATTGATTTGCCCACTTAGTCAGCCCTGTGTAAATATCCACCTGTCAATCATTCCATTACGTTAAGTGGCCAGCCAGCCCCGAAGGGTGATTTACACTCTCTAGTGGAGGCTGTCCCCTCCAGGAAGGGGTGCTGTGGTGTGAGTGGTAGAGCAGGGTCCTGTTGGCTCTACGCTCAGGACCTACATACACTTTAGACTTCATCACTAGAGAAGCCTGCAAGGTGGGCGCATTCTCAGATTCCTGACCGTCCCTGCCCTACTGAATAGCTAGTAACCTTTTGGAGATCTCAGCTTCTAACAGAACCATTTTTTTTTTCTCTCATGGAGAATTGACAGCTGCAGTCTGCAATCGGAGGCCGCCTTGCTTCCAGGGGACATTTGGTGAAACCTAGAGACACTTGGTTGTTCAGGAGCACCTCGTAGGCAGAAGCTAGGAAAGCTGCCAGGTTTTCTAAGCTGCATTGACAGGAGCACTGTCCAGTCACACTCCTGTTGGGAAACACAGAGCCCAGGATGCAGAGCAGCGCAGAGGAATGCCCACAGGCACACACAGCAGAGCTGCGGGCTACTTTCAGAAATGTAGGTGTCTGAGAAATGGACAAACATGACTGTGGATTCATGCATGGAGACGCTGGTCAGAATCTGCACTTTATTGATTTATTTTATTTAAATAACATTTTTTTTCATTTATTTTACATGCCAACCAGTTTCCCCTCCCTCCTCTCTTCTTGTCCCCTCCTTTTCCCTATTTTCCCCCTCCCCTTCCGGTCCACCTCCATCTCCACTCAGAAAGGGGCAGGGCCCCCATGGGTTTGTACAAAGCATGGCACATCAAGTTGGGCCAGGACTGAGCTCCTCCCATTATGTCGAGGTGGGGTCATGTAATCCAGCATGGGGAACAGGTTACCAAAAATGCAGTGCTGGCCTGTGGATCTCTGCCTCTGCTTCCATCAGTTACGGGATAGAGTATCTCTGATGGCAATTAGGGAGGTTACCAATCTGCTTACAGTAGATGGCCAGTAGAATCTGCCCTTTATAGAGATGGGTCCGAAGGCTCAAATCAGATGTGGGCTTGTTCATGTTTAGTGACAGATAGAGAAGGCTATTCATCTCTCTTTAATAGTATTTGGTGGCTTCTTTCAACACCGAATAGGACAGCATTGTAAGTGATTCGCTGGTACTAACTCTCAAGAGTGACCAAGGAGCACCTAGCGCCACCAGAGACAGTGTTGGGATTGACTTGTGATGTTTGCCATAGGCATAGAAAAGTAAATGAAGTCTTCAGTGACATGTCCTTGGCCATTTTCTTATCCCAAATCATTCATAGACATATTTAGGAGTATTTAAAAATATTTAGAGTCTTGCTAATAAAAGAATTAATTTTAATATTCTCGTTGCTTAAAAATTGATTTTCTAAAAGTTGAGCAGTGCATCTCTGTTAGGGAAAATTGGATGCAGAGGAGAAAATCAAATTCTCTGGAGCTCACAGATGGTCACAGGGTTTTGATGGCTCATTTCAGACTATGACTCTGGCTCTGAGGAGTTTCTTGTTTGTTTTCAGGTTTTGGCTACTATTGCCCAACATACAGTTTGTACATATTCGTTTTCTTTCATATGGGTGATTATTTCCCTTGAATTAATTTTTATAATTAAAATGATGACAGGCTTCAAAATTGTGAGAGTTATAAACTTCTTAGCAATATTGTTAGATGTCCATCAGAAGAATAGCAAGATAAAATTTCTGTATAATAAAAATCAGGTTCTAAGAATTTGCATAGAATGACAATTTTAGAACCTGGAGTAAGAGCTCAGAGATTAAGAGCATGCACTACTCTTGCAGAGGATCAGAGTGTGGTTCCCAGCACTCATATCAGGCGGCTTACAACTTCCTGTAACTACAGGTCCAAAAAATCAGTATGCCGTTTTCTGACTTCATGGGCACCTACACACATATGGTGTACACACACACACACACACACACACACAACTTTAGTGTGGAGAAAAGAAAATAATCCATTAGTTTCAGATACTAGAGAGGTGATTATTATTAATAGTGGGTCTATTCTCAAAGAGAACCTGAGTTCAGGTCCCAGCACCTATGCTAGACACTCACAACCATTTGTAACCCCAGCTCCAGAGTATCTGATGTCTTCTTCTAGACTTTGAGGGCAAGTGCACTTACATACGTGTGTGCACACACAGTTACACACGTGTACTCATAATTGAAGGCAATCTCTTGAGGCTGGAGAGATGGCTCAAGGGTTACAAGAACTTGCTCCTCTTGCAGAGGACCTGGCTTTGGTTCCTAGCACCCTCATGATGGCTTCTAGTCATCCATAACTTGAGTTCCTGGGGATCCAGGGCCTTCTTCTGACCTCTGGAGCCACAGGCAGACACATGGCACACACACATACATTCAGGCAAAACACTCATACACATAAAAATCAATGAATATTAAAAATAAATTCTTTAGAATGGAATTTTAAAATTACTCTTCTAAAACTAAAGCTAGAAGAGTAGATTTTAAAAGATGTTTTATTAGTGTAGTCAAACTTTTTTTAAAAAATAGCAACAATTTGCATTTTTTTTCTTGTATGAATTATTTATAACTCTTATTTGTTTTTCCTTTGGGACTTTTTGCCTGATTTTCTTCTGTATAGACTCCTGAGACACATCAGTCTTTGTTAGGATTCAAGTATATATTTTCCGGCCTGTTGCTGACTGACACGCATGCATATAAGTATCCTTGTATGTGAACATGTGTTCACATTAAAATTATAGCATTGGGTCAAATGCTTTGTCTTTTTCTTCTGGTATTTATCTACCCTTTTTTTCCTATGTAACTCTTGTATTAATTATACATAAATCATTATTTCACTCTCTTAATCAAATATAAATATGATTTACATATACATAGCCAGAGGGATTTTTAACCTTTATTTTATCAATATTAGTGGTATAGAGTTTCTTCCAACTTGTAAGCTTTTTAGCAAACTAATTAGCACCTGGTTTAATAAGGAGTGTGTGAGTTACTTTTCGGTTGCTGCAGTGAAACACTAGGACTGAAAGCAACTTAAGGAAGGGAGGATTTAGTTTGACTTGAGGTTCCAGGGGGTGTGCATGGTAGCAAGCAGTGTGCACGGTGGTGGGAGCAGGAAGTTGAAAACTCATGTCTTCAAACACAAGCACGGTGTAGAGAAAGTGAACTGGAAGTAGAGCCAGACTACAAACTCACAAAGCCCTCGCCCAGTGGCACACTTCCTTCTGCAAGGCCACACCTCCAAGACCTTCTAGCACCCAACCGGAGGAGACCAGAGGAGATGGAGTGTTCAATGTCTGAGCACACAGGATGTTCTCATTCACATTAGCAGGGTCTGTGGAGGCCAATGGAGGGCATCAAGATCCCCCGGAGCTGGAGTTACAGGCAATCTGACACAGGCACTAGAAATTAAGTTGCAGTCTTGAGGAAAAACAGAGTGCGCTCTTAAACAACATCTCCAGGCCTAGTCACTACTTTATAATTAAATAGAAAAAAAATGCTTGTTTATGAAAATTAAAGGAAAATTAAAAATTTAAATAATAGAAAGGAAAAGAGATGATGCAAAGTGAACTGATATCTTCCTTAGGTCCCATGGCTTCTTCCTCAAAAGTTTACATGTTCTTCATTGGATATTCTAGGAGATATGGAGTTGCTCAAACCTCCACTGTAATTCCAATTCTGGTTTGTCCCTAAGAAAGTAGAGAAATTGGGTTCATGTTCTCAACTGGTGGGGCCAGAACCTGTGTTTTTCACCACCCACAACCTTAACTCAGAAGGGGTCAGGCCTCTCTTCCCAGATTACTAAGAAGCAGCTGTTGAATCTGATCGGATCCCCCTTTAGCATCCACTGAAAAGACACTATGTTTTTCTTTACCCTTGATTTATTGATGTAGCATTTTGTCTTAATAGATGCTACCATCTGAGATGTTCTTTAACTGGTGAGATAGTTAATATTGGGAACCATATTTGATTTCTCATATTTTAAGACACTCCTGGTTTCAATTTGTTAAATTAAATCTAAAAAATGTCTGTATCCCCAGTTACAAGTGAGTTTGGCTGTAGATCTCTGAGCTGATTTCTGCTGTACTGTGATATGTTATAAAACGAACCAGGATGCTTTGTTTATTTTATCTTCAACTTTGAATTTATAAAAGATACCCGTCAACTGTTAGCCTGATCAGAAAGACAAACAAGCTAACTTTGGAAAATGTTGGGGAGTGTAGAGCAGGAAGTGTACAGGAAAGAGCCCATGTATTCCAAATGCTCGCTCACGTCTTGAGGTCTAGCCTTTTCAGCTGGACACAGTAGTTTTGGGGGCGTAGAAGATGAAAACCCTTCTGCACCACTGGCTTTCAAGATGTAATTTTAAGCACCACATGATGTCTTACGTCTTAAGAGCCATAAGGAATTTACCTCATCTCTTGCTAGGTGTTTGAGTTACTTGTTTCCCGGGATGTGTCCCCCACTGGTCCGCACACGTCATTACATTTTCAGAAGTAGGCATAAGTCCAAGGCTACGAATGTTTTAGAGCTTTATTCTTCCATATTTGCCAGTTTTCTTCTAGAGGGAGCTAACCCAGAGGCAATGCCTGAGGAGGGCAGTCTGTCAGCCCTGCCCCTGCCCCGCCCCCTGCCCCGCCCTGCCCCGCCCCATACACCTGACCATCGCTGTTCTTTCATTATCCTTGGGAGTAAATGTCTCCACTGGGAGGCCAGGGCACCCACAGTCCTGAGCCTCTGAGCTTTAGCTGCCAATCATGTCACTCAGCATTTGGAGCTGTCAACCACAGACATTGATAGAGTTTTTCCCAAATCGTCACACGTTTTGACTTTTAACTTTCAGCACCCAGAGGCTTTTCTGTGTAGTCTGTTATTAGCGCTTCAGGCTTCATCTTTACTTTTACGCCTTTTAAAAAGAGATGAGCTTTGAAAACTCTAGTCATTAATTTCCTTTTTAGTTTCTGCTTTTATTTGAGTTTACTCTTGTTTTCTTTTTTATTACTGGATTTACCAGAGCAAACTGGTTTTCTCGCAGCTCTACGGAGCCAGATTGTCTATTTATGCTCTGCATCACTTTGCTAATTCAATCATTTTTTATTTTTATCTACTTAATTTTATCCAAATTGTGCCCTTTTTCCTGTGTTGTTCACTTATTAATGTAATAAAATAACACACTAAACAATTTATTTTTATTCTTTTTAAATAATAGAGCAATTTATGGCTGCATGTTCTATTTTCAAAGTGTGACTTTGGCCAGGATCCACAAGCTGACAAAGGATTGTTTTGCCCCCATTTTATTGTTTTCTAAACAGCCTGTAATGGAAGTTTTTATTTCCCTTTTGAGTCAGTAACTATTTATGAGAACTTTTGACTTATGCGTTTATTATCCAAGTGCCTATCATTTTCTTTGGGGTGTTGGAAATGTTTCTGTTTGTTTTCATTCTATGAGGGAATTAGGCTTGTAAACTTTTCTTTTTTAATCAAGACTTTCTTGATAGTATAAAAACAAGTGAGCTTTTGAAGACTTTTTTATTAAGCCTCAAAAAAATGTCTGTTGGAAATACCATTGTTTTCCTACCACTCTTTAGTCATATTTTAATAACTGTATCATCCAGAGTTGCTGTTTACATGAAACACTGCAGGGACCGATGTGTGACTTCTCACGGCCACATATCTGTCAGCTCCTTATATTTCCAAAATAGTCAAATATTTTGAAGGTTCACAAAAGTCTATTATATTATCCTCAGAGACTTGTATTTCTGTCATAATAAAGTGACCCTTTTTATTTAAAAAAACATAGTCTTTCTTTTTGTGTTTGTCTTGCTTTTCTCTACATTCCCTTAATTTTTAAAAATAAGTATGAATGTGATTGTTTCCCTACATTTTCCCTGCATGTGAACATATGTGTGCCTGGTGTCGAGAGGCCACAATAGGGTGCTGGATCCCCATCATCTGGAGTTGCGGGCAGTTGTGAGTCATCATGTGGATGCTGGGAACTGAACCTTGGTACTCAGCAAGAACATCCAGTGCTCTTAACTGAGGAGCCATTTCTCTGGCTCTTTACACTGCCTTTTAAAAAACCTGGTGATCATGCATCATGGCGTGCAAGGTTGACTGTTCCTGTCACCTGTCTTTTTCATAGTGTGTGTGTGCGTGCGTGTGTGTGTGTGTGTGTGTGTGTGTTGTATGCTAGTGGTGTAGTTGCACCTGTAGACACCTGCAGTCGCACCTGTGTGGAGGTCAGAGGGCAATGTGGGATATCCTGCACTATCCCTCTCTACCTCATACCCTTAAGCACTTGGGGTTAGGCCAATGGGCGGCAAGGCCAAGGATCCCTGTTTCTGCCTACAGCCCTGGGGCTACAGATGTAACTCTGCTTTGATTTTTCTGTGGGGCCTGGGCATTTGAACTCACGTCCCTATGCTTGCAAAGCGAGTGCTCTTCTGGAGCCATCTCCCCAGACCTCAGCCGTGAGTCTTCTAGTGGCGAATTTAAAATGACTACATATTTCGGAAGCTATGATGACCGGCCCCAGCTGAGTCTGGATGCTCCTAGTTGCCCACAGTATTAGAGGATGTCCCAGGAAAAAGACATTCACTGGGGGTGAAGTTGTCTATGCAGATGCTCAGAGAGTAGGAAGAGGAAGTGACGGATTCAGGACAACAGTATGCCTCTTCCTCACCTTTAATCCTGTCTGAGCCTGTCATGGGGTGGGTCACCTGTGATTGAATGATCAGAGGGGGAAAAAGACAGAGGGAAAAGAGATGTGGAAAGCCCCCATTCTTAGCTCTGTAGAGTGCAGCTCCCTGGCAGCAGGATCTCCAAGCCCTTCTTTAATCGTGCAACACAACAGAGGAAAGACAGACTCTTCTCCTGCTTTCACCGCTCATCATGAGGAGCCATGAAGACCTCAGTGTGCATGTGTATTAGTTGCCCTGCGGGACATAGTGCCATCTCACAAGGAACGCTGCACTCTACTGGGTAGACTCAGCAGAGAGCCCACAGGACCTTTTTAGAGAAGGTGAAGAAAACTGCAACAACTTGAGAGGTGCATTTCTGAGACCCAGTATCTGGTATAGACACAGGGAGAATCACTACGGCCAGCACCCCGTTTGCAGTCTCATAGGCTATGGGTAAGTGGATGGATCCTTAGAATGTATGTTCTGTCTTAAATGATGTCATCTTCTATACACCCTCAGAAATTATTTTCCTTTCCCTTTGTCTTCTGGAAACTTTACCTTTTGAAAAAGATTCCAACTGGGTATAATGGCATACACCTGTAGTAATCCCAGCACTCAGGGAATGGGGGGAGCAAAGAAGGGGGTTCACAAGTTCAAAACCAGCCTGGGCTGCATGATAAGTTCTAGGACAGTATGTGCTACATAGCAAGATCCTGTCTTGAAAAGAATTGTTTATCATTTTACTGTTAATTTTTTTAAGAGAAATTTAACTTTTCTTCAACCCCAGGCTTCGTCCCTGGACACTAGGGAAGGCCGGGGAGCTCCCAGAGGCATTTGCTATTTTATGATGTGCGAGGGGTGTGTGACTGGGATGAACTCCATTAGGAGAATAATGACAAGCGATGAGCAGATTATAGATGCCCTCCCACTGTCACTCCTCTGACTGGGAGCCGGGGTTCTGTGTTTTCTGGAACCTGGTCATACTCTGTGATGTGTTACCAATGTGACAGCAGAGCCACTGCACCAGTTTCGGAGCTGAGGCAAGGTTCACTTCCGTCTCCTGGAACGCTCACTCGCACACAGCATTAAGTTGTGCTGAGTAAGGAGTGTGCCAGACTGGACCCCCACGGAGAAGTCCTGAAACATACATTAAACACAGAAGGAGCCTAGCTTTCCAGTCTTGTCATCAAGATATCAGTAGATGGGTAGAAAGGCCGTCTTGGAGGTGGATCATCCAATCCCAGCTGGCAGTCGGTGTCTCAGCGATGACCGATGCTGCAGAGCCCTTCCTGAATGACTTTCCACAAAACTGTGAGTTCTGTTCTGCTCTCTCACAGATCAAAACAGCTTCTTTATCCATTAACTGATAAAAGCAACACATATAACAGAAGGGCATCCCACATCAGACTTCGTAAGAACACTTGGCATGGGGTAGTTGTTACCAAGCAGTAAATATGGGCACTCAACTTTCCATTTTCATCCGTGCAGTTGCTGCCCTTCCCCCATCCCAGAGTGAAGAACTTCCTCTTGCCAATCTCCTAGTACACTCAGCATCTTTTCAGGCCCAGGTAAACGCCGCCATCTTCCCTCCCCTAGCTTTGCTCTGATGTTTCCCTCCCAGTCTGAGTTCCAGAACTCTTGAGTAGGTCACACAGAGCTCCTTATGTGGCTTCTTTGGCCAGATACACAATGCCATCTGTCTTTCTAAAAGCGCATTCTCCCACAGATGACCCCGTGTCTCTGAGCCTGACACCAGGCTTGACACAACGGGTGACACAGACTGCATCATAGCCCTGCTTATGGAAGGGACTGATGCTGCACTTGCTGAATGATAGGCAAAGTCTCTTACCACCTTGGTGCCTAAAACAGACCTCAATGCCCTTGGTTCAGGTCGGGCTACACCTGTAGGCAGTCTTCCTGTGACCCGAGCGGTGGTACTTGCCTCTTCCTTTTCTCTCGTTGTCAGTCTCCTTATAGACTGTTCGACAGCAGTAATGGTCTGTCTAACAGGAGCATCATGGTATTCAGGAAAGGTCTGACGTCCACACTCTAGACTTTGGAAGGCTAAGAACGATACCAGTCACCAGCGTGCATTCTCAGTTCTATTTATTCATCTCTCTGACTTTAGTGATATAGATGGTTTAGGGGTCCTAATTTTGGCTCTATGGAGAGTGACAAAACTTTGAGAGCTTCTCAGGAATACACCTTTGAAGGGGATTGAGGCCTCATCCTTGTTTCCCTTGCTTCCTGGCTTCCTTGCAAGCTGCTCCCACCATGTTGTGGAACTCCACAGACTCCCAAACATCAGGACACTAAATGATACTAAAACTTCTAAACTATGCGCTCAAAAAATCTCTTCTTTTAAAAAATGGATTATCTCAGATATTTTGCTACAGTAGTGTAAAGCTAAACACACCCAGTCTTTGAAGGGGAGAGTAAATAACACAAAGCCTATAGAATTGCTATAGAAACTAAATGAGTTACTAGTGCAGTGATTCTCAGCCTGTGGGTTGTGACCCTTTAGGGGGCTTCAAGTGGCCCTTACATGGGGTCGCCTAAGACCATAGGAAAACATAGATATTTATATTATGATTTGTAACAGTAGCAAAATTACAGATATGAAGTAGTAATGAAAGTAATTTTGTGGTTGGGGGACCTATATTAAAGGGTTGCAGCATTGGGAAGATTAAGAGCCAATGTACTCATATAAAGCACTAAACACAGAGTCGTCATTGGATAACCCTGATATAATAAATATTGCTACATTCTTGTTAATGAAGGTTGATTGGCATTTTGTGCCTGTGTTGAGAGTGACTTGAGGATTTCTGGGCTCAACTAGAAAAGAATCATCCATTACAGTGTGTAAGAAAAAGTGGCTTAAAGATCAATTGTTTGTTGACTTGACTATAGGCCAACAGGAAACTGAATATGTTTCACTTTGTACAATACCATGAACATAAGGAGCAGATTTGGAAGCTTCTCGTTCAGAAGTTTCCAACCTTCCTAACACTGCGACCCTTTAATACAGTTCCCCATGTTGTGGTGACTATTTTCATTGCTACTTCGTAACTGTAATTTTGTAAATTGTAATGTAAATATCTGTGTTTTCTGATGGTCTTGGGCGAACCCTGTGAAAGGGTTGTTCAACCCCTGCAAAGGGGTCTTCATCCACAGGTTGAGAACCACTGTTCTATTTACACAACTTAAGGAGTTCAGTTTAATAGAAGGGGTGAGGAGTCTTTATCCTTCACAGTAGGAATGATCACATGTGCCTTACACACACACACACACACATACACACACACACACTACCATGAAAAAAAATGATTTTCTATGCTGGCACCTATGATTTCTTTCTGCTTCTGGATCCTGAATGAACTTCTGTTGTGAGGATGTAAAGGGTTAATTGTGGGGAAGCCCCAGCCCTTCTGCATGTGAGCATTTCCATGTTAATAGGACAGTTAAAGGGAAATGCTCTTTGGCAATTGATTGTATAAATATTTTATCTGGAGTAAGTGGCCGGGTATGAAGGGCTCTTGAAGATGTTCCTGAGAGCAGGGTAAAAGATAAAATTAGGGCGCTCTTGTGGAAGAAATAAGATACAACAGGGAGTTACAAACACTTGATCCAAAGTGTAAAAAACGGTCCCCTCGCCTCGGCAGCCAGCAGCCTGGGCCGATTAAATCCATAATGGAATGAGTAAGTTTGGGCCACATAAATATGTCTTCCTTCCCCAGGAATCCTGCCCGCCGCCAGGCTAGATTAATGGCCAGGAGCCTCGCACATAATGAAGTGTGCTACCTTGGCACCCGCTCATGAATTTATTATGGTGTCCACAATTGGGCTGGATGGCGGAGACATCTTTATAAATCCTGCATTTAGCGCAGCCGAGATGAGCAGTTCACCACTAATGGCGAGCCTGATTTATCACCAGGGGCTCTGCTCCTCAGCCAGGCCCCTCCCTGGCACTTCACGAAGGAAATACAGGTCATCTTGCTGATGGAGATGAAATGTGAAGGTAATTAGAGAATGCCAAATGGAGGTGGGGGAGGGGTGGCATGGGCGTTTTAAATATGTTGGTCATCTTCCCTCGGAGCAATTATATCAGGCTGATTTATTTTTACAGTTTATAATCACTTAACTACCTGTGGATGGAGACTTTTCTTCCCTTTAACCTCAAGTTATGGAGACGAGAGGCAGGCTTTTGATTTCTTTCTTGGGATGGCAGAGAAGGATTCATGTTGCAACCCTGTGGCCCTGAGTTTCCAGGCAGTTTCTCAGAACAGCTGGCTGCTGGAAGGCCCTGGGCACTCTGTCTGGGGTAGAGAGTAGCTCGGTACCCTGAGCACTTTCAGCCTGTCTCCAGAGGAGGGTGTGAGAGCATTCAGTTCTTTTAGACTTCGAAGGTCAAGATTAGTGTCCAGGGGTCATATGCTCCCATTGGGTCTGTCACTTCCTAACTAGCTGACTCAGAATATCTTCGTTCACTTCTCCAGGCCTCAGTTTCCCCAACCATAAAATGAACATAACAATATTGTATTCCTAGGGCTGTGTGAAGGTCATGTGTGGGAACATCGTAAACTCAGGACAGAGCCTGGCACATGGGTAGCACCCAGAAATGACATAATTGAAAAATCATGCAGGGACATCATACCACAACTACATCAATACATATGGAGTTTGAGAACTATGATTTCAATATTGGGAATATATACTGAGGTCTCTTCTCTTTCAGTAGAGCTTGTCCATTATGGTATGTTGGGGAGCAAAAAGTGCTGCGGAACTGCTAAGATGGAGGCGTGTGGGAAACAGTGGAAGGCTCCGGAAGGGATGGCATTGGGGAAGGCTGTCTGGAGAAGAGGCGCTGTACCCCACCCTATTGAAACAAGAGCCACAGCCCACATGTTGCTTTGATATGCCATGTCATAATGTCATCCTAATAATCCGTGGAATTTATTTACAGGAGAGAGGATGGAGACCAAGGGTAGAGCAGCCTTCAGGAGGCAGCACAGGATCTCACAGAGTTCAGAGTCCATAGACTTTGGGTTGGAACCTTGGTTAGGCTAGTTGATGGTCCTTGCCATGTACTAATAGATTTATTAAAAGGCAATCTTATTGCCCCTCGAATGTAGTTTGATAAGCAGAATTACAGAGGGTATTGGCTGAGAGGTGGCTGAGGGGATGTCATCATGTGCAAATGTGTTCAGGTCCCTCTGGATGCGTTTATCTTTCTCTTCACTTTTGGGCTTTAGCATTTCTTTTATGGTGCATGTTTTTCTCTGCATTTAATTTAATAAATCAAGCATTTAATTCTGCTTGATTTTCCGATTACGTCAGCATTATCTTGAAGATCCCTTATTACCTGTTCCAGTTCTGACAAACTGTAAGTCATTCTCTTAACATACTGCTTTGTCCCTGTCCTTCCCTCTTCCATCGTCTCAACTCTGCAGGGTTCCTTTCCCTTGTATCTGATCTCTTATCTGATCCCCGCATTGAGTTCCTAATAAACACACACACACACTTGTTGTATTTCCTACCTCTAGAATTTTCATTTGGCTTCCTGAATTTAGATCCTAGATATCTGCCCAAACTCACCGCTTTACAATTCAGTTTCCTTTAACAAAAGAAGCACACTCACTTCCAAGAACATATCTGATAACTCCAGTGTCTATCGTCTTCTATTCTGTTGGGCTTAATTCCTGGATGTCTGAGAAAATTACTGAATGCCAGGTATTATATATAAATATCACAGAGGCTCTGGCTGCTGTTTCTTGGAAATTTAACATCTGCCAGGCAGTTGGAAGCAGAGTGCTTTACCCTGATCGGGTAAGGAGACACCGTGCTGTTGTCTCAGCCACCCCATTCCTGTCACCTAAATGCTAGCAGTTTCCTTAAAGGGAAGAGTGGTATTAAGCATCACTTGCACCCCACAAAGCTGTCCTTCCTTGAGGCCTTGCTCCCCATAGTCCAGGCTGCTTGGAGCCTTCAAAGGTGCTTTGAAAAACTGCGTGCACCTTTTCGAGTAAAACTCGGGGAAGCTCATAACCAGCGGTAGAAGTGTAGTATGAACTAATTATAATCTTAGTTTTCTTTTTATATTTTTGTGCTCTTAAGTTTTATTCTGATCTAAGCATGTTCTTGTTTCACCACATAAGCCCAAGCTTAGTTTGGGGGTAATTTGTTGGAAGAGATAGATAATTAATGGGAAGTTTGGAAAGGATCACAGAGAATGGAGTTTTAGCTTGAGCACCCAAGTAAACCATAGTCTCGGGGGCGGGGGCAGGTGGAGACACTACACTGAATATTTAAAACATAAAAGCAAGGGGCTGAAGACACGGCTCAGGACCTAAGGGAACTGTCTGTTCTGCTGGAGGACTTGAGTTTGATTCTCAGGACCAAGCTCAGCAAGTTTACATCCACCTGTAACTCCAGCACCAGGGCTCCAACACCCTTTGGTTTCTGTTGGCACTGTACACACATGGCATTCCTGCACACACACACACATACATACACACACACACATGTACGCACGCACACATGCACGAATGCACACACATACGCACACAAGCATGCATGCATACTAAAAATAAGAATAGAAACAGATCTTAACAAATATTAAACAAGTTTCTGTTGCTCATGAAAACTGGTATGTGGGGAAGAAGAGGCAAGCCCATGAGTTAGAGACTATGTATTCCTTCCCACTCCCAGGCCCCAGATTAGTCTGTGCTTTTCAATACAATGGATCTGTGACTTTCAGCAGGGGATGGGAAGGTGGCCCTGGAAGTAAACATCACCCAATGATCTGCCCTTAACACAAAGAAAGACTGCAGAGGGCCCACTCCTGTTCTCATGCCTTTCCAGCAGTCTAGAGGAACTGGGACTTTTTAAATTGTTACTCAGAGATACCAGGAGGGTGTTTTGTGTTTTTCCAGTTTTCCTGACTTCCTTACTCCGTGGCAGAACTGGATTACTTTAATTAGTGTTCTGTTATTAAAAATGAAGTTCCAACTGACCTTAGAGTTGCTTTTAACCTAAGTCGTTACCATGCTAAGGATGCCAAGGCACCAGGGAGAGTGTCACATGAAATACTTTTTGGGAGCTTCTTCTTCCTTTGTGCTGTTCTGACGACAGAGCTCTGGTGTCATAGAGGGGAGGCAGGTTTTGCTATTGACCCTGAATCTTGGCTCCTCTGTGACCAGCTGTGTTAGTAACACTTCATAAGATTCCATGCTAGAGAATAATTTACAGTGTGCTTTAGGGTCCTGTCCAGGCCTGGTGCTCACAGAGTTAACTATGGCCCCATGCATCAGCAGACTTGCGATGGAACAGCACATGCTCTACTTATGGGACCTTGTGTTCCTGGGTTGGGGGCAGGCTCCATGTTGGATTATGAATTTAATTTGTGGAAGTTCAGAAATCTGGGCCTAAGTTCCAAGGGTCTTTCTATGAACTCTGTACCTGAGGCCAGTGCCCAATGGCTGAGAGTTTGAAACTATCCTTTGGACTGTTCTTTGGCCAAGGGTATGTAAGTAGCTTGCTCCCCTGTTAGAATCTCTAAAGAAACTCTCAGGGAACAGAATTCTAGTGACAACCTGAATGACTTTGGAAGAACATCTTGGAGGAGGAGAAGCCACTGCTGGGTCCAGCACTGACTTCAGCCTTGTGAGCCTTTTGAGCCCAGGACCCATGACCCGGTGAGGCTGTAACCAGAATCTACATCTCAAGAATGAAGATAATAGGCAAATTGTGGGTGCTAGGGAAGATTCTGAGTGGCAGTAGAACAGGAACAGAAAGTTTCAACATGATTTTTGGTTTCTGAGTCAATCAAAGACATTCTTATAAGGGAAGACCTCCCCTTCCCCAGCCGGTAGACAGTGGGCAGACCCTTTTCTCATTTAGAGTTAAGATGATGGCTGACAAAAGCACTCAGCTATGTCTCAACTGTTGTATATCAGGGATACCTGGATTCTGTGAGATAAGTGGTCATTAGGGACACAATTTACACGCTGGGCACCTCTACTTACACAGCTGCAGAGAGGCTTAACTTCTGCCTATGCACGGCCCCTCAGCTGGGCAGTGCGTGGTGGCGATCCAGGGGCCCCAGGGGGATTACATTCAGTATCCAACATCTTCAGAGCTATAGGGGAAATTTTTTAAATTACAGTTTTAAAAATAGCTAAAACTATCTTTTAATTTAATATCTCTCGTTTGGGAAATCCCCGGAGGAGCCTCTATAAAAGCCCAGGGCTCTGGATGACACAGCAAAACCTCAAAATTGGTAGTTTACTCGAGGCCCGCGACCTGTCTGTGCATCTCTCATGAATCTGAAATTACTTGACCTTGGCTGGCGCATCTGAACCCTTTCACAGAGCACCTTAGAAGGAACAAGGATGCGAATATCAGTACGTACATGTGTGTATTACACACGCTGTTGTGCTCTGCTGAACACAGGGATGAGTTCTGAAAAATACGTCATTAGAATTACAGAGCGTACTTACACAAGTTAAGATGGCTGGGCTATCAGTCTGCTGTATACGCTCATGATATAACCTTATTGGATCAAATGACACATGCAGATCGTCATTGACCTAAACATTGTATAGTGCATGACTGTACCTCTATATACATATGTATGAAGTGTTACATATGTGTATAATTCTGTGTGTATATATATGGTATCACATATTTTTTATGTGAAGCCTTTTATTCATATAATATAATTAAGTATTGTTCTATATATGGAAAGCACTATATATGTGTATATATGAGTTATCATATGTGAAAATATATAGCATTGCATATGTGTTGTGTAATATTTTGTATACATATAGATGTATAGATATGTACATATGTATGTATTTATGTGTAATTACTGAAAAGGGTCCCAAGAAAGTGGAATTGGGGATGTCCATGACCCAATGTAATATATGTGTAAATGTATTATGTCATATATATATATATATATAATTATTGAGAGTGATTGTTGAGAATTTCTTGGTTGCTTAGTAAGTTAGTTAGACATGAGCCTTCTCTTGAATTTGTACTTTGTGTCCTTTGTGTCTAAGAAGGCTGACAAGGCTTGATGCCTGCTGAGATAACTGGGAACGTCTGACTCCAGTGGTGTGAAGACATAGGCTCTGAAAACTGGTTTGAACTTGTTTTCAGCCTCAGTACTATTGCTGAGTCGTGGGGTGGCTCTCTGTGATGGAGTGCTGTGTGCTTTAGGTGGCCCTATAGCATCATGCCAGGCCCACTCTCCACCCACCAGATGCCGGGGCACAGCCTGCCCCATAGCCAGCTCTGGTGGTCACAAGTCACGGACACACAGAAGTCATTGCCCATGCAGGTTTCTCTGTTTAGCATAAATACCTGAGTTTTCCAGTCTACTGGACCAGAACAATTGCGTAGAGTCTTAGACATAATTTATATAATGTTGTGTAATTGTACGTAATTTATAAAGTACATGGTTTAAAAAAATTTCAATTCTAGAAATGAGGAAAATAAGACCCAGTGGAGAAAGGTACTTCCACGGAAGCACTCAGCAAGCTGGAACGTGGGAATTGCTACCCTATTGACAATCTCCCCAACTCCTCAGGCCGGCTGTATGCAAAGATGGGGGTGAGCACACATTCAAGGCAAGAGGGGAGACACTGCTCCATTGACTAATCAAATGCACATAAAAGCTCTTTCTGAACTATAATTGCGCTTGCTCGCTCCTTGGGTTGATTTATTTTTTATTTTAATTGTCAGCCCTGCTCCACCATGATGCTAATAGAAATGTTATTGCAGCCAATATGCACTAAAATGATGTCTAAAGATTATTAATGAGAGCAATAAGAAGGTGTCTTCATAATAAGTCAGCATTAAAGGAGTAATTCATTTTACCTGATGTAATTGGATTGTAGTGTTTCAATAGCCTGGGACTTCCTCCTAATTGGGATTAGCTGCAGCTTCCTCCTTTTAGGAGAACATTAACTCTTCCTCTTCTACTTTCCAGTTTTTTCTGAAGTAATTAAGTGTGAACCATTGGGCATCTCTGGGAAGGAAGGGAAGGGTTTGAGTAGATACAGGGCTGAGAGCGGAAGTGGGTGAGGTGGGGATACTCAGGGCGAAAGCTGGAAAGGGTCCTCTTATTCCCTCTCCTTGCCCCCTCCTCTCTGCCTTCTTCCAACTACTGCCCTTCTCTTCCCCACCTCTCCTCTCCTGTCCTCCTCCCTCCCTCCTCCTCCCGCGTCTCTGACTCACTAGCTTTTCTCTTGTTTCATGAGCACAAGGCTAGAATCATCCTATCAGGGACAAGATTTAGCCACTAGTCACCTGGAAATTTTTCACCTTGCTGGGAAAGAGGAAGGAAACTCCTATCCAGGCCCAACTGGGTACCAGGATGCAGCCCAATATTTACATACATTGTCCCAGCACCTATGACAAGGACTTTGTATTTATTTCTGATGGGGAAATCAGGACAAAGTCATTACTTCCTCTTGCTCTGCTCTGATACCTTACTCAAGGAGCCAAAAAAAAACAAAAAAACAAAAAACCAAGATTTCCTGGGTTGCAGAGCTCACATGTGGGGAAGGGTCATTGGTCTTGAGAAGACAAAGAAAGGGTCTTTGTTGAAGAGTTGCATATCAATGTTAGTGTTAGTCAGGGAGATAGAATTGACGTCACAAGTCAGCCTTCTGCAAAAGTTTAAGTATAAATCTTAAACCTACTCACAGAGAGGTAGAACCTGGAGAATCGGGAGTTCAAAGCCAGCTTGGGCTACTTAGTGAGTTTCAGGCCAGCATAGGTTACACGTGAACCTGTTCCAAATAACAAGCAGAAACCAAAGGAAACAAAATGAACCAATCAACAACAAAAACTACTAACAAAAACGTTCAAGTCAGCTTGAGATGACGTGCTGTGTGAAAGCTACATATCTCAATAATACAGGCATGTACTGGCTCTTCCTGGAGGTCGGGTGAATGTGACAGAACCTGGTCTCATCCACTACCTCCATCACCAACAGAAGCTAGCTCTGCCTGTGTTAAAGGGAAAGGAATTATCAAGGTATTGCTGACCAGTGCCAGCTATATCCCTAGTGGAGCACTGATGTCAGGAACCAGGTCCCTTTTTCCCGGTCATCTTTATATTGGTTAATTTTCTTAGTGTTTTGCCCAAATATCTGACAAACAGCTTAAAAGAGGAAGGGAAATTTTTGGTTCATGGTTTAAGATGGGTCATAGTCCATCGGAAAGGCATGGGAACCAGAGCTTGAGGCAGCTGGTCATAACATATTCTCAGCCAGGGACTAGCGAGTGGCAGGTTGTAGGGCCAAACTATAAAATCTCAAGACCACCCTCAGCAACATCAGTGTCTCCACAACTAATCAGAGGAGTTGGCATTAGAGGAAAATTCCAATAGGACTGTCACCGCTTCATAGGTGACATGATTACCATCTCCATCGTCACCACAATCTGACATGTGTGCCTTCATTTATCTAATCTTTCTAACTAATCCAATGGTGCCTTGAGGGGTTGTCTTGATGTGATTGTTTATGGTTTTCATGGAGGCACAGAAATGGCAAGAAACTGGCCCAAGCTCACACAGTGGTGCTGGGAAGGTGGGCAGTTACCTGAAATTTAGGCAATGGCTTGGAAAAGGAAGACCAGGTAACATTTCATCCTGTTACCTGGGTCAAGGATGTGTCGCCATGAGTCACCATCCCAGCTCCACCATTCTGGGGATCTTTGGGAAAAGCGTGGCTCCCACAGTCAGAGCACCTCTGAACTCTGCCATATTTGGGGCCCTTGCTTTCTGAGAGTATAATTTAAAGTAAGAGGTATGTGATCATACTGTTTCTTTCCTATTCCTGGTGTAGCCCATAAAGCCCTTAAAAATCCCTGAACAGGTGAACATCTTTTGTTTGCCTGAAGCTGGGGACCCTAGACAGTCTGAGGAGGGGGCTGGTCACCTGATAGGTCCAGGCAGGATTAGGCGGTGAAGACTTCCTGCCACACCCCGACCTCTGAGGAAGGAAAGGTACTAAAAGTTGAGGAGATCACTGGCCACAACACAAGGCTTTCAGTGGGCACCTGAGGTGGGACAGTCTTTTCAGATTGAGCTTTTAACCAATAGAAGCACTCGGTCTCAGGGGAGACAATGTCTGACTTGAGTTCATGTGGATAGCATCCTATCTGCTATCAGCTGGAGAACTGATTGCTCGGTGTGTGACTTAATCTTGTGAGCGTGACACAGTCTAGAAACCCCCAGGAAGGAACTAGCAAGGGAAATTATCTAGATTAGGTTGGCCTGATTGGGTTAATTGAGGGGGAAGAGTCACTCTAAATGGGTGGCACCATTTCTTGCCTTTCATGGGCTGTGTCCTGGACTGGTGAGAAAGAAAAAATAAGCTAGGGCCAGGTGGTGGTGGTGCACACCTTTAATCCCAGTACTCGGGAGGCAGAGGCAGGTGGATCTCTGTGAGTTTGAGGCCAGCCTGATCTACAAGGGCTAGTTCCAGGACAGGCTTCAAAGCTACAGAGAAACCCTGTCTAGAAAAACCAAGAAAAAAAAGAAAGAAAGGAAAAAAGAAGGAAGGAAGGAAGGAAGGAAGGAAGGAAGGAAGGAAGGAAGGAAAGAAAAAAAGAAGGAAGACTAAGCCGAGTACCGGTATGTGTTCTCTGCTCTCTTCCTGATGATGGATGTGAGGCTGGCTGCAAGCTCCTACTGCTTTGACTTCCCCACAATGAAGAATTGTCGCCTGAATTGTGGTCAAAATAAATCCCTTTTCCCTTGAGCTGCTCTTACAGAACTGTAGAAAGAGGTGTGGGCTGTGTTCCCAGCACCTGAGAGGAGCGTGGGCCTTTTGTTCTGTCCCACCCAGTTCCCAGCCGCTGGGCTAGCTTATATTTGAAATAACTACACAGAAATTGTATTAATTAAATTACTTCCTGGCCCATTAGTTTTAACCTCTTATACATATTAGTTTAACCCATATCTAGTAATCTGTGTATCACCACGTGGTCGTGGCTTACCGGGAAGATTCTAACCAAAGTCCATCTTGAACTGGAGAAACATGGCGTCTGCTCCAGTGCCTTCTCTCTCACAGCCTTCCATTCTGTCTGCTCTGCCCACCTAAGGACTGCCCTTTCAAAAGACTGAGGCAGTTTCTTTATTCAACCAATGAAAGCAACCCAAATACAAAAGGACCCTCCTACACCACAGAACGTGTTATTATAGCAACTGGACAGGGAACTAAGGCAGGAGGAAAACTCCACCCATGTGCTGTATAGAGAGCATTGTGTTGGCTGACTGTGACCTCCCATTCAAACAACCTCACCCCAAAACTGGGCTGGAAGCAATGTGCTGGACTTAGGTTTCAAAGACCCGTTCCAGTTACAGAGACAGCCAGAACGTGGCTGCTCAACCGCCTTCCTCTGTGGAGGGCTGTGAGTGATCTCCTGCTAAGATCCATGAGCTGAAGATTTTGAGCATATTGTTCCTAAATATTTTGATCTTGGAACGCTTTGCTTTTTCCAGTTCTTCGTGTATTGTATTGGGAATTGGCTTTTAAAAGTGGTTATTATTATGAAAACTTCAGCTGAGTGATACTATACTATTGATATTTACTTATGGAAATTAAAAAGAAGGTATAATTACTACTTTATTAAAAATAGCTATGATGAATCTACTATATATTTAAGTACTAAGCATAGGATAAGTGAGGTGTGTGGCCTTCTTCTACATTGTTCCACATCTTTGCGTTTGACAGATGACTGTTGCGTCAATCTGCCATGACATTTCCCGTCACACATCCTCTGGCAAGCTTCCCTTCTACTTATCAGAGGACAGTACAACAGGCAAATAATCTTCTAGTAGCACTCTGAGCATACGCAGGTAAATTCAAGGAAGCCTTGGGTTTCCTGGCTTCTGGGAACATCTGCCCCAATACAGAATAATCATTACTCAGAAAAAAGCCAATATCAAACTCAAGTCTTCTATCTCAAGACCCTTTAGAATCTGACTCCTCCCTATGCCACCTGTGTATTGGACAAGGCTTTTGACATCCCTGGTGAGCTGCTGTGGCCTCACTAACATCGTGTGCAGCAAGCCCCTGATGAAAGGAGAGGGTTCAGAATTCTGGGCACCCACCATGGCCAGAAGGAAGTTCACCCTCCATTCCCTGTGGGTCTAGTCTATACTGGAGCTGGAATCAGGATCTGGGGACAGGATCATGGCTAGGACACACCTGTCCCCTCTGCAACAAGTATATGTAATGGAGCAAAAAGTTCTTGTGATGTCAAGGAAGGTTCAGCTCCTGCCAGGGTAGGTACAGGCTCTGTAGGAATGGCCTTCTCCAAGACCCCATCAGCTAGTTAAGTTCCAGTCTTCATTTAGACCTTCGGCAGCTCAAATGTCACCCTCAACCTGGCTGCTCTTGGTTCCTCTGCTCTCACCTCTTCACAAGAAGGCTGCCTGGGGCTCCCCCATGAATGGCCTGCTAAAGATGGGGACTGGAGACCTGACACCTACAAGAGGATGCAATCCTTATCTGATTTGGATGGGAGAGGACACTCAAGCTGCTCTGTTCTCAGGTGGGCTCACTGAGGGGCATTCTCCACAGCATCACTGAGGTCCCCAGAGGCTCACAAAGTCATGTGCTCCATTGCTTACTTTCCATATGGCCTTTCCTCTCCTGATCTCATTTGCTCTTGGCTGGTACGCCCTGGGGTCACCTCCCCAGTTAGCTGCTTGCACTTAGATCCTTATCTTAGGGCACCTTTAGAAACTACAATAGGCTTTCTATAGCTCATGGAATCCCCTGGCACAGAACCTGTATGGAGCCTTGCATGTTTGTGTCATCGCTTGTTTAATGTCTAAGTTCCTTCTGGGCTTTGGGTACCTTGAAGGAGAAGCCCTAGATCTTGCTTCTTAGCAAAACATCAAAATTTAGCACAGCTCTTGATGCATAGAATCTGAAACATTCTGTTGACTAGCTGAATGAATGATTGACTTAATTAATGAAGTCTGCATCATACTTCAGCTCTCAGAGACAAGTCTACCATACTGTTAACAGAAAGAGTGACAAAATATTTATTGATTGACACATTGACTGAATGAATGAAATCTACATCCTACTCCACATCCCTTAGAAAATATAGCAGCTGCTCTTCGAAGACCGTCTCCTTTTTTTCTTTTCTTTTTTCCGGTGGTTAGCCACCATCTTCTGGAAACACCAGATAAGACCGCCAGGCTTTGATGCCCTGCAAGCCTCCACCACTGGGGGATCGACTCAGTCCAATGGGAAGGCAGCCACAGACAATGTTAACCAATGGTGTGTGTGCCTGTGGCCCAGGGACCTTCTATTTACCCAAGCAAGGGCTGAATGGAGGACCAGCTTGCAATACACTGACCTGTGGTCTGGAGGTAGGTATCTGTCCTCATGGAGGATCCATGTCTTGCTCCCCGCCTTCAGGGGATTTTCTCTGAAAACTGCCTCCCACAACCCTGAAAAACCTGCCTTTTCTCTTCCTCTGTGTCTGCGATGCTCTTCAGAAGGGAGAGTCATATACCAGGGCCTCTGGCCATGGCTTTGCCATTTCCTCCTAAGGTTTCTGGCCTGTGTCCCTCTAGGAAGCCCAACCTTGACCATTGTTCAGGCTGTGGCTCCTCAGTCCCAGGGCAGGTCACATGGGTGATCAGACCACAGTGCATGTGTAGAGGTCAAAGGACAATTTATGGGAGTCAGTTCCTCCCTTCCACCATGTAGGTCCTGAGGATCAAACCCAGGACTTAGGATTAATGGAAAGTGTCTTTACATGCTGAACCATATCATTGGCTTCAACCTGTGAGGGTTGCAGTATGTGTCTCTGAATGAGAATGGCCCCATAGGCGAACACGTTTGAATGCTTGATTCCGGGTTGGTGGACTGTTTAGGAAGGATTAGGAGGCGTGGCCTTGTTGGAGGAAGTGTGTCACTAGTGGTAGATTTTGAGGTTTCAAAAGCCCATACCAGGTCTAGTCTCACTCTCTCTGCCTTTGCCTAGGTATTTTGGATAAATACAAGCCCGTAGCGACTGCTCCAGGGCCATGACTGCCTCCCTCCTTTCATGCTTCCTACTTTGGTGATCATGGACTGATCCCCTTAAATGGTAAACAAGCACCCAATTAGATGCTTTCTTTCATAAGTTGCCTTTGTCATGGTGTCCCTTCACAGAAGTAGAACAGTGACTAAGACAGAGGATCATAGTCAGTCTATACAAGGTTTGCTGGCCAGGTTCCTCTGGATCTCTTTGGTGCCTTTGCTGCCTAACTCAGGCCTGTCTCCTCCTACCTGTATCATGTACCTCTGTGATTCTACTACAACCAAAGCCCCCTTGGGAAGAGAATACCCCGTCCAGTGACCTCTCTTTTCTAGCTGGGAACAGCCATGCCCAAGTTCACCTTTCCCCTCAACCTACCATCCTTGCAACTGGGACTTCCACTCAGAAAGAGGAATCTAGATGCACTCTGCTCTCTTCTAGTCTGGAACAGCTTGGCAAAGAAGAGCATTTGGAACCAATGGACCTGGCTTCAAATCGAGCAAGATTGTCAGCCTTCCAGAACATCTGTTTCCTCATCTGGGAACGGGAACAACAGCCATGCTCACCCCAAAGTTTGCTGCGAGAGTTAAATACTACGCATAAAACATGCAGAATACATTCACACACAGTTGCATATGCTCAGCTGATGCACAAGTATCTGGTGCAGCTAGCCTTTAACTCAGAGGCCATGGGTGCCTGCATTTGTGACTTCTTCTGCCTATTGCAGTCCCAGGTGGGGAAGGCTACCACGGTTCTGCTTCTCATGGGTCAGTCTCCTCTTTCCTTAAATATGTTCCTTTCTAAGGGATCATTGTCTCCCCTCCCCATGTCACGTGGCAGGATGACTGTAACTGGAGTTGCTTCATAAACACCTACACAAAGCAAGGTGATGGTGATAGCTATACTTGGCTGTCAACTTGACTCTATCTGGAATGAACCACAGTCCAGAAATGGAGGCACAGTGATTTACTAAACACATTTGTCCTGAGTATGCCAGGCATCAGACTAGTCACAGGAGCATGGGCACCTAACACAAGGAGGAGGCTTCCCTACAGGAGTTTCTCTCTGTGCTGGAGACGTGCCGCAGAAGCCAACTTCAAACCCTGGTCTTTATGACCTATGTGTCCACAGCACATTGCGTTCCTTCTAAGCTTCCATTTATCCATGTGGAAACTATAATAAGACCAGAATCAAGCCTGAAGGCTGAAGAAGACAATGCATGTAAAACACCCACGGATAGCTGGACAGTCCTGTGATAAAGCTGTTGGTGCAGGCAGACGTGAACCTGGGGCGGCCACACACTAATAAAAACAGCCTCCAAAATGCCGCAGGGACACAAACAAGATGGGGTTAGAAAATGCTGAACTGGTGCAAATTGCTTCTGTTACTAGGAAGGAAATTGGCACAGCTAGAATGTCGGCTCTGGGCCTGGAACTGAGGCAACCGCCCCAGGGGACAAAAATCCCAGCCAGACACAGGGACTGCTGGGACAACATCTCAGCCCGAATACAGAGAGCATAGAGACACCCTGTCTGTCACTCAGCATGAGTCTAAGAAGGAAAACAGGAATTAGTGATCAAGGTTACCAAGATACTGATGATGACTCCCTGCCAGACCAAACCCTGCATTCTGTCCAAAGACCACCAGGAAGGTTTGTGGTGGTCACAAACCTGGTCTTGTGGTACCAGAGGCTTTGCTCTCTGTTTCCATCTCCTGTGTCTGTCTGTGGTGGCCTCTGTCTGCTGCAGACAAGGGGCTTGGGCTCTAGGAAGGTCCCTGGGGTTTCTGTCTAGGGAACTATGGGGGAGGTGGCTGCGTTTGAGCAGAGAGCGCACATAGACTTGGTGATCCCCAATCTGAGCCCAGGCGCCTGTCACTGCCACAGCTGGGATGCTGAGCCACAGATTGTCCCACTATTGATCCCCGCCCTCCATAATGAACTGTTACAACAACTCCATTACTTGGTGCCCACCGATTGGCTAAAGATAATATAAAATTAGTCAGCGTGCATGGGGCCTCTCAGGATCGATTTCCCTACTCAGATTACTTGTTACGAGAGAAAAGAGCTGTCTCCCCCATAATTGAACAAGTTAACTCATTGTCTCATAAAATGTAAGCCCATATTGATTGACTGTGACCATGTAGGGGTAGGGTGGGGTTGGAGGATGATCTCCCATCTCCCACCTTCCTTTATGGCCCCAGTATTGAGGGTGCGGCCCCCCGCCCAGGCTGAAGCATTTCTACCTTCCTGGACACTTGCAGCTTTGGCTTTAACATGGACCCAGTCTGAATTTTGGTTCTGCCAGATCTAGCCTTGTGACTTTGATTCCCAGCTCGGAAGAGCTAATGATAATAACTTACCAATACTTATCATATTGTTTAATTATTAATAATATTTATCTTATTACCATGACTACTTTAGAGGTACTGGGAAGGTCTGGTGAATTAGCTCCAGGATGTGGCCAGGTATGCAGATCAGGAGTATCTGTCAACAAAAATGGGTACTCATGTTTTGTAATGTTCGTCGCAGTAGATACCTATCTGAGGAAGTTAAGAAGAGCGTGTGAACCTTTAAGGAACTGGCCAACGACCAGTTCTGATTATCTCTGCCCATCTTTCATGCATGGGTGCCCTGATGAGCTGTTTTTAAATGGGAGAGATGCCACCATTGAAGGGGCTCATGTCACCAACCACAGCAGCTCACTAACTACTGCCAGCTATAACCTGCCACCCCACACTGCTCTCTGGCATCCCTAGGGTCTCCCACAGCTTCTGCAGACCTGGCCAAGGAGACCACTGTCGCCAGGAGAGGGCTCAGGTTTCCTGTACTCAGGACCGTGTTTCGCAGACTGCATGTCAATCAACAGTAGGTAGCTGGCTGTGAGGAGGTTCATCATCCTCAATGCTCTGGGCCCTGTTGATGTTGGCTGGCCAGGCCAAGGGAAGGAGGGCAGAAGGCGGTGAAGAGAAGAAATCAGCAGCTACTCAGGACTGAAGTCTGGGCTTTTAGTTAGCACAGATATGTGAGGCTCATTAGTGGCTGCTCTACTTTCTTCTTCAGCTTCATCAGTTGGGAATTTTTGCTGTAACAACCAGTTTAATAATCAGACTCTCCATAGTTACTCTTCAGGCTGCTTAGAGAGCCCTCAGGAGCCCTCCCTCTAGATGGTCTTAGAACTAGAAACGGTTGTGTGGAAGCATGCTTTCTGAACTATTCTCTTCACTGTGACCCCTCTGCTTGACAGAAACAACTCAAGGAGGAAGGATTTATTGGGGCTGACAGTTTCAGAGGGGTTGGGTCCACTGTGATAGGGGAGGCGTGATTGAGTGACTCAGTGAATAGAAGTAGGATTCTGTAGTAGAAGCTGTTCACATGACCACAGACCAGGAAGCAGACAGAGCAAGACCGGAACCTGGGGATGGGCTCTACCTTTAATGATCTGTTATTTTAGCCAGACCCCACCTCCTAAAGGTTCCATGTCATAACAGCATCCCAAGCTGGACATTGGGTGTTCAAAACACAAGCCTGTGGGGACGTCAGAGGGTCCATTTCAGCATCAAACTATGATACCACAAAAGGAAAGTGTGTCTGGTTGACATATTGATGCATAGCACAGTTTTAGGTTTAGAATGAAGCCCCACATCCCTGAGTAAGGCCACCACAGCCTGCATGATTTGGCTGCAGACTTCACATTTGCAATCTTGAAAGGGACATAGCCTTGGTCATTTTCCAGACCCCATGGCCTTGTCATCTCAGAACGAGATGCAGGCGTCTGCAGGCGTCTGCAGGTATTTTGCGAAGTGTTCTTTTCTGTACCCGTGATCTTCACAGGACCCCTCGCCCCTGGCCCTCCACGACCATTCAGATGCTGAAGCAGGCACCCTGTTCTCCAGGATGCAGTATCCCGCTCTGTGACCTATGCTTACCAAGGGTGATGACGTGGACTCTCCCAGGGCAGCTTGGTTCCTGGTCAGTTTTTTTTTCACAGTCCAACTGTCTGGAGCTTTAGAGAGGAGGGGGATGCCTGGAGGGGCAAGAGATGTGGAGACCAGGAGACCAGGTGATTCACCCCAAAGGAAAAACCAGAGCCATGTCTTTATGGAATACTTTAGATAAAAATCTAAAGAAGGGAGATTGTGACAGCTTGGCATGGTCATTCAACCGCCTCATCACCCAAAGGTGTTGTTGTTTCACAAATGTATTGAGCTAACTGGGATCTGTTGAGGTTCTAGCCAAAAATAATAATAATACAAATAAAATAAAAATTATTATCAGCAACAAAAACTAACCAAATAAAGCTAAAGTCAAGCATGGGCAAGTTCAACTTTTTTCTTCCTGGAAAGGTTCCGTCCCGCAGCGCCTGGGCTCCAGTGTGGATCAAGGCTCCCCAGCCCTCCCCAGCCTTTTCCATCCATTACTAGCTCCCACATAGAGTGGTGTTGCCAGAGTGTTTTTTAGAAGGGGTACCAAATGGAAACTGGGGATGAGGGAGGACAGAAGGAAGGAAGGGAGGACGCAGGCAGGAAGGAGTCCTCTGCACTCCTTTCTGGTTTTTGTTTGTTTTTTTGTAGCTTCTTTTTTTTTCATTTTTTGAGACTGGGTTTGTCTGTAACTTTGGAGCCTGTCCTGGAACTAACTCTTGTAGCCCAGGCTGGCCCCAAACTCACAGAGATCCACCTGCCTCTGCCTCCCGAGTGCTGTGATTAAAGGCGTGCGGCACCACCGCCCGGCTTGCACTCCTTTCTGAAGAGCCCATTGCTTGCTGGTGACTATCTCATGGAGAAAATCCAGTTTAAAAGTTTATAGTAGAGTATTTCTTTTAAAAAAAATGAAAAATACAGTCAAAAGAACATTAAATTCTTCCTAAATGCACAGACCTGCTGTTCTGAAGACTGTTGTGTGTTATTTCCGGCTGTTTTCTGGTTGACTGAGATCACACTAATACACAGTCCACTTGGGATAATATTTCTCATTCTATTTTGTGACAAACTTTAAATTTGCCACTGTACTGTGAATATCTCTCCACGTCAGTGAACATGAACTATAAGGAAAAATTTGTAAACACCATACATGGAAAACTTATTTTTCAAACTGTTGTTTGAGAGTCCTCAGAGGAGTAAAGATTTTAGTGGGTAAAGATCAATATTTATAAATAAGTAGAATGGGAAAGTATGATATTGGATAGAAGCAAAAAAATATTAGCAACAGTAGAGATGGAAATTTTCATAAAGACTGTATACAGTTGGGCATCTCTGTGCATGCTGAGTTGTGGCACTCTATGTCCATGTATGAATTCCAATCATAAAGTTTAAAAACTTCTGATGCTCTCTCAGTAAGATTTACTACAAGTGGTTTTGTTCATGCTCTTCATGTGCAATTTTGTGAACTTTTCTACATATTTCCATGGGATTTCTAATGCCAGATCCTGGATCCTGACGGTGTGCCCATTTTCAATGTATCTTCTAGAAAGAAAAAAAAAACACTTATGTGTAATATGACTGGTTGGGTTAAAAAGTGTGCTTCTCTGTCTTCTGATACCGTTAGATCCTATGACCACTTGCTCTTGTTACCGTTTCACATTGTCTACCTGGCAACGTTAATATTATCTCAGATATTAGGAGTAGCAGCTAACCTACGTTGCAACTAGCTGTGCTCCAGGCTTCACAGGTCCAGGCTCTGTTCTTGTAGTCATGGTCTGGAATAAATGCTACTGTGATTTCACTCTGGGAATTCCAGATAAGGAAGCTGAGGCTTAAAAGCCACTCTAAGCTCCAACGATATTGATTTGCCCTCAAATGTGACTGCAAAAGCAGGTGTTAGTCAGTAGAGAGAACGAAGGTGGGGAGAGAGAGAGAGATTTAGCTTGGCTTGGTTTGGGAGTTTCAGCCCATGGTCACCTGGCCCTGTTACTCTGGGGCCTCCAGTGCAGTTGTGGGTACAGGTGGAACAATACTGCTCGCCTCATGGCAGATGAGAAGGAGAAAAGGAAAGACACAGGGACTCTACAGTCTCTTCGGGATGCTAACCCTTCCCCTTACCTCCTAAAGACCCCACCTTCTCCCAGTCCTTGAGACCCAAGCCTTTGACATAGAGATGCCTGGGAGCCCTCAAGATTCAAGCTAGAAGGAGGCGCCTTGCATCCCCTCTCATTGCTTTCGATGAGCTCTCCGTGTCCTTGTTTATAACACGTCAGGTACCTGGTGAGACAGAGAGGCTTTCATCTGCTTACCCAAGTGTGCTAGCCAAAGACACACCCAAATTCATCTGAATGATTCTTCAGAGTCTTGACATGGGCTCAGCTAGGATTTGGAGTCTACAGTTTGAGCCCAAGATTGAAAAACACTGCTACTTACACTGAGTTTTGTCTTCAGCAGACAGTCTCAGGAGATATGCAAAACAACAAACAAACAAGCAGTTTTTTCTCAAAGCCTCGGGATATGTATTTCAACATTAAAAGAAACACTGATACGCTAGAGTGTGTGTTTAAAACTCAAACAGGAGACTTTAAATAGATCATCTTCTTGCTGGTGGTTGTATCAGTCAGCAACAACTGTGCCGTGGTGACAAGCAATCCCCAAATCAGAATGGCTTATTAAAGTAACAGATTTTTTTTTCTTCTGAGTCCAACTGTCTACTGCCTGAGACCTGGGGCTCATTCTACTTCCCCTGGACTACAGGACCTGGCCAGCAGAGCAGCCCCTGCTTGAATGTGTTCTTTTTCTAGGGAGAAGAAAAAAGGGGGCTCTCGAGGGTCTTGTGCCAGTATTCATTGCCTAGCTGGAGGCAACACAGCTGATTCCCAGCCATCCCTTCTTGGTCATGCCTCGGCACACCGCCCCAGCCCACCACAAGGCAGGAAGAAGCTCAGTAGGAAGCACGAGCCTCCCACATACAGGATCTAGACTGAAATGGGATCTACCACATATAAAGCTGCAGGTACTGACAGGTGCAGTGGGCTTGGTGGCGGCAGTGGCTGCGCAGACTCTGTACAGATTTGTGACTCTTGCCTGTGGTCTTCTGAGGAAATGAGACGGCAACTTCCGAACTTTTCTGCACGCTACTTTCAAAAGCAGTAAATATTTTCTTGCTTGTGTAATTGAAGTGCAGCGGTAGTAGGAAGATATTTCAGTGACAAGACTGGGTAGTCCTTCTGTCTTTCTGACCCGTGTTCATGGATTTGCCTAAGTTGTATCATGGCTGCCGAAGCCCCAGACAGTAGGAAATAATATCTATTTAGATATTAACTGCTTTACTAAGATGCAGTCCGCATACCTCATAATTCATCTATTTAGAATACACAATTTGTTGATTTGTACTAAATTCATGGGTCCAAGTGACCATCATTACAGTCGTTTTAGAGTATTTTGCCACCTTTGAAGCACTAAAGTTTTTAAATTTTATGTCCTAGACCCAAGATCTGAAACTCTAGCTGCCAGAGGAACTAAGGGTCCCCAGCACCCATAGCCCTGCTCAGGAACTGCAACACCAGCAGGCATTGCCTGCTGCTGCCCACTGTTGCTCACTAAAACGGAAATCTCAGGACTAGAATAGCTGCCAAGGACCACTGTTGGCTAAAGTCCAGAGCACTAAGCCTCCACTTGAGTACCTGGGTCTTTAAGTCTCTGGCTTCTGAAGCCTCAGGAACAGCCTTTGTCCCGCAGAGTGTGGCCCTCTAAGTCTCTGGCTGTGCTAATCCGGCTAGGCCATAGCACTAAAGGGATTGGGACACCTACCCCTTAAAGAGCATCTCCCTCAGTTCTTGTGACTCCTGTCTGGGTTGTCCAGAAGGCACAGCCAGGTGATAACTAAGAAGACCCCACGTATTTGTCCTATGTTGCTGTGCTAAGTGCCATGACCAAAACCAACTTGGGGAGCAATGTGCTTATTCAGTGTACATGCCCCAGTCCCAGTCCATCACTAAGGGAAGCCAAGGCAGGAGTTCAAGCAGAGCCATGGAGAAATATAACTTACTGGCTTGCTCAGCCTGCTTCCATATAGAACCCAGGACCACCTGCCCAGGAATGGTATCACCCACAATGAGCCAGGCCCTCCCACATCAATCATTAATCAAAAAAAAAAAGTGCCTCCTGTACTTGTCTACAGGCCAATCTGATGGAGGAATTTCCTCAGTTGAAGTTCCTCTTCCTTGACGGCGTGAGTTTGCGTCAAGTCGACCAAACCCTAACAAGCACACCCCATCCTACAAAACAGAAAGGAAGAGCTGGCAATCCCTAACACGCCATGCCTTTACTAACAACTGTGGTGCAGGGAACACGGATGCCCACTCTGTCCAGATGCTGGAGGGCAGGTACCCTGCAGAGGGAAGACGGGGTCTCCATCAGTGCTTTGTTTCCGACTTGGCTTCAACACATTACGGGTTGTGTTTTCCAAGTGCCGGGATATTTGGACTTAGAGATTATTTTATCTTGTATTAATTAAACCTGGCTTTGCAAAAAGGACACGTGGCTGAGGACAATTTCCCCAAAGAAACCATGATGAAAGGCAGTCTTGACTACGCCCCCAGGAGGAAAGAGGAGCATGCTGGTTTGTCACTCCCTCTTCCCACATGGGCTTTGTCCAGCTCCATTACAGGGTGAAGCAGTGGCTACCTCATAAGAGCTGGAAGACGCTGGCCAACTGAGGTGATCAGAAGACTGTCTCTACAGATGAGTTTCCTTTCCTGTTGCCCATATCAGCCTCTCTCTAAGAGCATACTGTGCCGTGAGGGGCGCCATCCCAAGAGGCCCTCATGATCAGAACAACACAAGCAAATATTGCTCTTTTCCTCTCCTTGTCATTTAAACAAAAAATTTTCGTTTCTGAATGTGCGTGGATTGTAATGTGCATAGACAATCCATTTACTCCACGAACCATTGATGTAGAGACTCTGGGCTATAGCAGTTGGCTCAGCCCATTCATCTTGCTATAACAAAACACCTAAAGCTAGGTAATTTGCAAGCACAGGCATTTATTCCTCATGGTGGGAGGTCACAATCGGCTAACAGAAGAGTTGATGGTATGCAGACTCCTGATGGAAAAGGCTAATATCTGCCTTGAAGTTCTCTCATAAGGGCACAAGTTCTATTCCTGATGGCCCCGCATCTTATACCACTGGGCTCCAACACAGGGCCTGTGAAGTGACACACCACAATTCACATAATAGTGATAATCAGAAAGCAGCCTTGTGACCCTCATGGAGCATTCTCATGGTAATAAGTGTGATAAATAAAGAATAGGGTATGAGGTATATCATATGTTTGCCTGCACATATGTGAGTGTGTGTATGCATGTATGAATTACTGTGTGTGGTGTATATATGTATATGTGCGTGTGTGTATATTCATGTGTGAGAGTGTATGAGTGTGTGAATGTAGGGGGTGTGTGATGTATATATGTCTATGTGCATGTGTGTATATGTGTGAGTGTGTGTATGCGTGTGTGAGTGTAGTGTGTGTGGTGTATTTATGTATATGCACGTGTGTATGTTCATGTGTGAGTATGTGTGTTTAGTGTGTGCAGGCATTTTTTTTCTCTTTGTGGTGGTATGGATATTTGGTAGCCATAAACTTTTGCTCACTCGATGGATGTCACTTTGAAGGATGTACTTGGGAGGCACCAACAGGAAACCCAACCCTAGAGTAGCAGTGACTTCATACTCCACCCAGCCGCTTTACCCAGGCCTTACGCTAGTTGGTGTTTACCCCTCCTTCATATGAACTCCTAGAGCAAAGTTGGGTTCCAAGAAGCCAAACTGAGCTGACTGGGCTATATTAGTTATCTTTCTGTGTGTAAAAAAAACTGTAAACTTAGCTTCAAAGAACACGTTTCCTCACAATTTCTATGAGTCAAAGATCTGGACGAGAGAGCTGAGCTCTCTGGAGATTGCCTTGGCTAGGCTGAGGTCTCCTCTGAGTGCTTCCCTGGGTAGGGATTCACTTCCACGTTCTTGTGATGATTGGCAGAATCCAGTTCCCATGTCAGTGTTTTTCTGTCGATCTAGCTGGACGTCTATCACCAGGAAACTTTTATAATTTCTTTTAGGTTTTTAAATTTTCTTTTGTGTATGGGTATTTTGTCTGCATGAACAGTGTACCACATGTATGCTTGGTGCCCATGGAAGTCAGAAGACATCGTTTTCCCCAGAACTGGAGTTACAGATGTGAGTCACCACGGGAGTGCTAGGAATTGAACCCAGGTCCTCTGCAAGATCAGCAAGTGCTCTTCACCACTGAGTCAACTCTCCAGCCCAACAACAGGCAATTTATAAAGAGGGTAGGGGGGACAGACATAAATATTTTACTCAAAGATCAGGTGATTGTGAAGGCTGAGGCAGGAGGATACATGTTTGAGACCAATCTAGGCAACCTAGTAAAAGCTTGTGTCAAAATAAAAAGAGGTCTGGGGATATAGCTCGGTGACAGAGTACTTGCCTGCCATGAGTGGGGTCCTGGGTTCAATCCCCAGCACTTCTAGAAACCAAACATAGGAAATAAGAATAATATTTTTGACCATTCAAGCAAAGTAAGATACTTCAGTGGCTCATAAAATAAGAAAGACTGAGAGTAATCAGAATAAGATACATGTGGATTCAGGGGCCTAAAGATGGCAGGACCTGGTGGTGTCTCTATCATCAGCTTCACTGTCCTCCCTGGTGGCTTTATCACCAGGCTGGTTAAATGCAGCTGCCCAGCTCCACACAAGCAAGTGTCCTGACTCCACCCAAAGGCCTTGGATTTCAGCTCCTGACTTGGACTGGATATTGAGTCTCACCTTATACTAGTCACAGTAACCAGTAGTCATGGAGTGTTCCCTAAAGGGCTACACAATAAACTTTGCTGTTGCTTTTTCCACACCTGCCTTTGAAGCAGAAAGCAGCCATAGAAGACACAGGCAGCGAGTGTGACTGTGTTCTAATAAAACTTTATGAATATTCATGTTTGGGTTTCCTGTGGTTTTATCAAGTGAGGAAAGAAACCAGCTCACCAGCAAACAGGGTGTGGGTTTAAGTTTGGTGACTTCGTGAAAGAGCATGCACGCCCTAGCTTGTACTGAAAATAGCCCACAAACAGAGTGGCAATCCTTCCTCAGCACCACACGCTGTGGGGCCCCCTTTGTGACCTTGTGTGAGGCCCACATGGATCTTCAAACATGTGAAAAGGTAACATTTCATTTATGTCATGGATCTGAGACTCTCCGGGAGCCTTCATCAAGCCCCATTTAAATTTCAGTGTTCTGCATCTGTGCCTTTAAAATTGTTAAATGCTGTCGCCTTCACAGTTTTATCAGACATCCTCCTTTCAGCCAAGCTTGACACGAAAGGCTCCTCGAAGCAGGGGTGGATTGGCTGGGAGATCCACTGCCTCCTGCAGCTCTGGGAAGCCAAGATCATTCCAGCCAGGGCCCTTGGTGACAGAGCCCAGTACCCAGCAATTGTCCTTCTAATCAACTGCTTCTAAGCAGGTGAACATTTATCTCAGTCAGTTACCCCTTATAATTACTGTATTGAACCCAGTTGTCTATAAAATGAATGGTTTGTTCAGACACTTTACCCAAAGAGTTCATTAGGGGTTAAACAAAATGCAATCCCATTTGCAAAGAGCATAATAAATTGTTTCATCTGTGAATTTAGCTGTTCTCCCTAATGCAGACATGGGTGTTACAGTGGCTTTCCCTTGATAGGGTTATGGGTTAATGAAATGCCTTTTCTGTTGCTTATTTTCCTCTCTTCTGTGCTGAGTGATAAGTAGCTAACCAACGAAGCTTGTAATTACAATCTTACAGAAACCGGGCCGATCTGTATATAAATCTCACCATCCAATTACAAGATGTAATAATTTTGCA
>JAQHUG010000066.1:8287291-8326969 GCA_028555095.1 Dicrostonyx torquatus | reverse complement strand
GGTGGTAAGGACCCTGCAGGTGCACTGCCTCCCTGGGGGTGGTGAGCAGTTTTCCAGCTCTGCTCTGTTTTTTCTTGACTTCACTCTTGTTTCCCATCATTAATTTTGTGTTTCCATTGCGCTAACACTTGTCATGAAGCCCATCACCTGTAATAAGAACATCCCTGTTGTTTGCAGTCATCACCCCTTCCCTAAAGCACTTGCATCTTTGAGACTTCTTAACCCTACTCACTCCTCACTCCTGGCCACCACCCTTCTTCTTCCTGTCTGTGAAGCTGACAGCTTTGCAAACTTTACAGAAGAGAAATCGAATGTGAGATGTTTAATCTCTGCTCTTAGCTGGATTTAGAACCACCCAGGAGACTGAGGCAACTGTGGAATTAACTGAAGGGAAAAGACCCACACTAAGTGTGGAAATGCCATTTCTTAAGCTTGGGATGTGGAGAGTGGAGAAAGGGGAAAAGGGAAGAGCCAGTCTAGTGCCTTCTTCCCCTTCCCCTGTTTCCCACGTGCATGAAACTGGAGCTGATCCTCACGCCATGCCTGCCATGGAGGACTCAACCCTCTGAAATCATGAGACAGAGTAACTTATGACCTGGAGTTTTTCTGCACATATTTTGGCTACAACAGAGGTAAAAGTACTTAATGTGCACACTGTGTGTCTCTTAGCAACTGCTTTACTTGACTTGGCACCATCTCCTAGGGGTCATCAGAGAGGGCATATTAGAAAATCTCACTCCTTTTCAAGATGGGTTATCACCCAGTTCTTGAGTTGCTTCTACCTCCCGGTTGTGAAATGAAGGATGCAGTCTGTCAACTTGACACCACTGGGCATGCCTGTGAGGAATCTCTTGATAAAGTGACTTGAGGTAGAAAGACCCACCCCAAATCCAGACCACACCTTCTGGTGGCAGCCCACTTTAAAGGACATGGGGAAAAGGAGTGTTTGCCTTTTTCTTGCTTGTCTTCATTGTTGCTGTCAAGTCCATCTCTCCTGCTGCAGAGGTATTCCTTCACTGATGGTACAGCCTACTTCTTTGAGATTCCAGTGTAGGCTGAAGACCAGCAGCTCTCTAGGACTTCCCTGAACTCCATCAACAGATTGGGACTGCTGAAACATTCTGTTTTGGGGACTGAGCAATTATTGTATCCTTGGCTTTTCTGACAGGAGACAGCAACTCAGAACCACAGCCTGTAAGCCACTCTAATAAATCCCATGCATACTTACATGCATGCATGCATGCATACATACATACTCATTACACACACACATACACACATGTGTAAACACACATTTTTCATTGTGTCAGTTCTGCTTCTTTAGAGAGCTGTGACTGATACACTCTCAAAGTCCCTGCCTTCAATTCTTTCATCCTTCCCCAGAGCTGAGGCTGCTGGTCTGTGCTGCTGGTCTGTGCTGCTGGTCTGTGCGGCCTGTACTTGCTTTCGGGGGCAGCTGCATCATTTCTGCCCCCATCTGCCCAGGCTTCTGGTTCCTTCCCATCCTCATCAACACTCATTCCCTCTGCTTTGTTTTGCTTTTACATACTCGCCATCTTAATGGTGGAGAGTGTTGATCTTTATACTTGAGCACAAAATCCCCACCTCCAACTCCTTCTAAAGAGAAATTTCTATGAAATTCAGTAACTATGCTAAATGACCTAATAGGGAGAAGAGCTGTGCCATGGTCTTTTTGTCAGAGCAAGGGGTGAGGAAGAGAAATCCCCCATTGCTGTGTTTAATCTATTGGGGGAATCCCCATGTCATTTTCCTTAGCAGTTTCCTCCACAGCCTAGGATGACAATGGGGGTTTACTTTACAGGACCCACTGGCTCCCTGAGGAATCCTTTGTTGTACATAGAAGGGTTACTGACTTCTTTTTTTTTTCCTTCTGAATTTCTGTTATTTGTTCCACAGGAAAGGTCCAAGGAGATCCACCTCATTCCCTGAGGCAAACTGAACCCTTACACATGGGTGTGTAATACTCCCCACGGCCCTGCTGCCCACTGCTTCAGTCTCACCTGAGTAGAAATGTCCCAGCTATTATCAGAAGGTTCTCTAGGTGGAAGCACTGGGTTTGTTCTTTACATTTTTGTTCTGTTTTACAAATTTTGAAGAATGAACACAATTCTTTTATAATCACAGTTCAATATTATAATAATGATAATATTTTAAATAAATGTAAATTCCTAGTTAAAGATGATAAGGTCAGTTTTTCTTCCTCTCCTGGCCTTTACAAATTACACAAGACATCTGAAAATAGGCAGGAACAAAATAGACTTAATTTCTTGTCCTTTCTTCATCTTGTCTGTATTTGGAGAAAGGTATGGTGGGTAGAAAGAGCTAAGACATCTCTCATCAAACCTCAGGCAAGGTCCTGAAATGTGGTTTTACTCCTAGAGACATTGGGCTTGATCAAAGAGCGAGAAAACAAGGGCAGGTGTCCAGAGAGAAGGGGAGGCATCGCTGTGTAGGTCTGTGTGACTCCAGGAAACAGAAGGAGATCTTCTGGGCTCTGCCTTGGGTTGGACCTCCTCACAGAGACTGGAAGAAGGCGAACAAGGTGGAGACATGGGACTCCCAAGCTCAGAGAGCAGGTAGGGAGCATCTGGGACCCAGTGACATCAGCTTCCTCCTGCATGAAGATTGGCGGGAGCATACAATCATACCTGCGAGCAGGAAATAGTTGAGGCAAGGAAGTCGCTAGGATCATAACCAAATGGAGCACTGCTTTCCCTCAGCACATGACCTGCCCCCTCTCCATCCTGTTCCTAACAAATAACTGTCCCCATGAAAATGAAAAGAAAGAGTAGCCTCAGCATGACCCTCCTCCTCCAGCCATGATGAAATGGCTGGGGTCTGGTCTTGTACAAGTTTTGTGCAGACAATCACAGTACAGTGAGTCGGTGACCGCCACTGCCATGTTGTGTCCTGAAGACGTCAATGCTGCATCCTCCTTCCAACTCTCCTGGTTGGTTTCCCATGCTCAGTAAAGAACCTCCCAATGATGTTCACACAGGCAACTAATCAAACTCCGTAGGCCCAACATGAGCGTGGGAGGGAGGTCCTGTCAGCAAGGAACGCTCTCCATCCTCTGGCTCTTGTGTTCTCTGTCCTCTCTTCGGTGATGTTCCCTGAGCCTCACCTGGGATGCTGCAGGTGTCCCATGTTGTACTAACCGCTACATCATCACTTACTCTCAGCAGTTCGAGGTTGTGTTTCTGTGTTAACTGCTACCTACCACGGTGAGATGGTGGCTTGTCTGACTGAGGATGCCAGCAGGACTAATCTACTGATATAAACATGACTCTTTAGAAGGCAGTCTGGCAACACAACTGGCTTTTCTGAGATTTTTAAACTTATAGGGGGCATCTGTTATGGAAAAAAAAAAGCCAAGAACAAGGGACACCTGGGCTAGCCTTGAACCTTCAGAGTGGTTTGCAATTATATGACAATGGAACCATGTTCATGATGTTCTGATAGGGAAAAGTCCCTAAAATTGACTTTGCCTTTAAATATGGGGTACCAGATCCTCGGGGTGTAAGAATGTACGTGATGTGGGACCTATTGATCTTTCTTGGGAAAAAAAACAACATGAAAGAAACACTCTAATTCAGACGATATGAGAGACACACCCAGGAGATGAAATCTAGAGTGAGAAGGGTTGGGTGTTTATCCATTTCAACAGACAACTAAGACTCAAGAACTGTATGGGAGTGGGGAGGTGGCTCAGTGGATAATACGCTTGCTCAACAAGCTCAAGGACCTCAGTTCGGAGCACCACCATCCACGTAAAGAGCTAGGCATGTAGCATATACCTGTCACCCCAGCACCGACAGAACAGTCTAGCCTAGCATAATCCATGGGGGCTGCGTTCAGGGAAAGACCTTGTTGCAAATAAATTAAATCAATCAATAAATAAAGTGGAGATGATAGAGCAGGATGCCGAACGCCAACTTCTGGACTCTCTATGTGTGCTTGGGTGTGTGTCCCCATGTGTATGTGTACACACACACACACACAAAGAGAGAGAGAGAACCATAACCTGAGGCAGGAATCTAAGAACAAGACTGAGCACGTGGCCAGTGGGAACTGGTTTGTCATGTGTTTAGGAAGAACACGCAGTGGGAACTGGCTTGCCGTGTGTTCAGGAAGAATGTGCAGTGGGAACCGGTTTGCCGTGTGTTCAGGAAGAGTGTGCAACACCACGTATTCAGGAAGATCGTGCAGTGGGAACTGGTTTGCCGTGTGTTCAGGAAGAACGTGCAGTGGGAACTGGTTTGCCGTGTGTTCAGGAAGAACGTGCCAGGCTTTCTGTGTCACCAGTTGTGTCCGAGACTGGGATAGTGGTGGGCTTGCTTCTTGTCCTGCCGGGTGAGAAGTTTTGGTGCTTCCAGCCTCAGCCCTCACCTTCCCCTGGCGGTGTCCCCATGTTTGCCTATCTGTATCCATATTTCCCCATCTTATAAAACACAGTCATGTTGACTTAGAGTCTATACTGCCCACAGTGTGTTCACTTTGTCACTTCTGTAAGACTCCATCCTGCAGTGCACGGGGCTAGGGATTCAGTGTAGAATGTAGGGCTTGCTTCAACACATAAAAAGTAGGGGAAGGAATTACACAAAGGGCAAGTCATCTGCAGTTATAGGTCTGTGTGAAATGAAATCTGTAGCTGAGAAAATGAAACTACCCCAAACTCTTAATATTGGACAGTGTCTGAAGCACTTTCAGTTGATGAGATATAGTTGAAGGTGTGTGCTCCTGGCATCTGGCTGATGCTGAGCAGGGATGGTGGGAAGTGCATTCTCCTGGCATCTAGTTGGTGCTGAGCAGGCATGATAGAAAGAGTTTACAGCACACAGGACAGCCTCTCCCCCATCTCTCCTGGGACAGAATCATCAGTTCAACCTAACTGCACAGCTGAGTTTCAAGATTCCTTTGCTGGAAGAATGACATCAGATGTACTCAGGGGACACCTGCAGCTATGCCCTCGCTTTCTTAGACTCATTTTCAGGTGCTGTCAGGGACTCCTGTGCCTTCAAAGCAATGCTTACTTTTAAAAACAGGATGAGATAGGATGTGGCTCATCCCATGGGAACCATCTCAAGAGGGGCATCTGTACCGAGTGAGCCAGAGAAGGGGGTGGGAGCAGACCTGGATTGGTTCCCAGCAGCTCCAGTGCTCAGCTCTTCTTCAGTGCATCTTGGATCAAGTCACCTCAGCTCTCCATCCTTCATCCTCTCTGTATCCCTCTGCCTGAAGCCTCTCCTTGCTCTCCTCATCTAGCAAGTCTCTGGGCTAAACGTATTTTGTACTTGATATGGCTGTGAGCCCATAGAGGCCAGGGAATAGAATAGTGGTCTGAATGAGAATGACCCCCGTAGGCTCATATGTTTGAATAATTGGTGCCCAGTTGGTGAAATTGCTTGGAAAGGTTTAGGGGGTGTGGCTATGTTGAAGGAGGTGTGTCAGTGGGCGTGGTATTTGAGGTTTCAACCCATTCCTGGCATGATCTCTGCCTGCTGCCTTGCAGTTCAAGATGTGATCTCTAAGCTTTTCCTCCAGCCCCTACCTTTCCTCCAACCCGTTTCACCACTGTAAGCTCTAAGCCTTTCGTGTAAGCCCAATTAAACTCTTTCTTTTACAAGTTGCCATATCACAGTGTTTTATCAGCGATAGATATACTTAGCCATTTTGATTCCTGCAGAGGCCGGAAGTGTGCCTGAGTGGGTGCCTCCTTGTTCTACTGTCCCTTCCTGTGTCACTCCATTCATACAAGAAAGTGCCACTGAGGTACTGCCCATCCTGTCTACAGTTCTACTGTGGTTTGAAGGTGTTCCCAGTTGTGCTGGGGCCATCATTGCTAGATTTGGGGTGGACGGGCTGTGGGGGTGGGACCTTTGGAAGGTGGCTTGGTGGGGTCCAGAGTGGCCTGGGTGGCTTTCTAAGAAGAGTATACCCTGAGCTAGCTCACATGATCTGTCTGTCATGTGATACCTTGTGCCCCGTTACAGTGCAACAGGAGGGTATACTAGAAGCTGCAAGGTGTCAGCACCGTAATCTTGGAATGCCCAGCCACCAGAATTGTGAGGCAAATAAAATTTTTATTCCCTCTATATTTCCCAGTCTCTGGTATTTTGCCACAGCAACGGTAAACAGAGTCAGAAGGAGTTCTAGTTTTCAGGGATGATGGAACTCACCAAAGGTGTGCATTTGAATAGTCAGGTCAGAGCTGTTGCAGTAAGCTTACCCTACACTTGCAAGGCCACTCTTCCTTCCCAGAGACCCCTGTTGCATCCTCCGGGGTGGCCATCCTGTCATCAGCACCTCTTCTATATGCTGAAGGGATTTGGGTTTCACATGAGTTTGGGGAATGATGGCCTTAGTCCAACCAAGGTTTTCTTGCCTTTAGGCCTTGGTGGATGCAGATGTGACCCTGTTCAGGTGACGCCTCAGCTGCCTCTGAAGACTGAGTTCCAGGTTAAACTCTGACCACTTGCCCTGAGGTAACTTATTAAAATGAGGCCCAAGTCAGTAACTGCTCCCAGGAAAGGAAGATAGCTGAACCTCCCCATTAGCTGTACCCCCACATGGGATCTCCTAAGATGGTGACTATAAATGGCTGAGCACACCTGGGGCTGGAGGGGGCTCTGTCCCTTAGGGCCTTAAAACCCAGTGCTTGGAGCTAGCCCAATATCCCTGCTCTGGAGTTGAGCAGGAGTGAGGATGCTTGGCAGACGCCGGCTCATAATGAGAGCTTGGGCCCCTGCAGCTGGTCACATATCTGGGGGTCTCTAGATCCATGCAGGCCTGCTAGGGAGAGAGGGTGGCCCCACACAGGGACTCTACAGCCTTGTGACAGAGGCCCCAAAGAGAAATTACTCTTCCTCATTCAGGGCCTCTTCTCTATTACCTATTCATCAAAAATTGCCTGGCATTTCTGCATTTTTCATTACTAGAGTCAACATTTGCCACGCTAATAAAGCAAGGGGCTACTTTTCTCCACTCAGAAATAGAATATGTAACGACACAGGCTTTTTGATGTCACCTACCCAATACAATATGTATCTGAATGCAGATGAAAGGCAGCCTGTTAGGCCCAGGCTTCACAGGCAGAAGAGGAGAGCTGGGCGGGGGCAGGGGGGCTGCTGTGGTGCCTGTGGGAGCAGAAGCCTGGCTTCCTGTGGAATCAGCCTGGGAGAGGTGCTGAGGGAGGAAGGTAATTTGCAAGACTCTGCCCACCCCCAGGCAGGTGCACATTTCCTGAAGTCGAGGCTGGAGCACAGGCGAGCTGTGGAATCAGATCTGGGGTCACATAGAGCCAGTGGTCAGGCTCTTCCGTGTGGTTTCTGTTTATGTGCACTGACCCAGATGATGGGCAGGTGGGCTCTTTGGGATGGGTGCTTAGAGCAGTGGTTCTCACCCTTTCAAACTCTGCTACCCTTTAATACAGTTCCTCATGTTGTGAGCCCCCAGGCATAAAATCGTTTTTATTACTACCTCATAACTGCAATTTTGCTACTGTTGGGAATCATAATGTAAATATCTGTGTTTTCTGGTGGTCTCGGGCAATTCCAGTAAAAAGGTCATTGGATCCCCGTCCCCCCCCCCCCGAAATACACACACACAGTGGTTGCAGCCCACAGGTTGAGAACTGCTAGTCCAATTAGGTACCACTGGCATGTCATCAAGTTCACGGCCCTACTGTGAGGCACAGGGAGGGAGACCTGCTACTTTGAAGCTCTTTGCCTTTGTCCCACAGAACTAGTCATCTAGCTGGAGAACAGGACCCATCAGCAGACAGGGGCCATGGTTGATGGTCCTGGCAGTCTCAGGAGCCAGGCTGAACATGGTACAGAGGAAGGAACCGGTGCTCTCTCCTCTCTAAGTACTCCAGCTCTTAGATAACCTCTGACCCCAGAAATGTCAAGCCTGATACCCTTTTGGACAACTACACCCATCCTCAAGTCTACTGAAGATAAAAGTCACAAGTAAGCCATCCTATCCACTCACCTCAGTGCATCCAAAGCAAATCTCCTACCATCTTTCTCTCCTCTGGATGATACTCTGAAATGGCTCACAGCAAAAGACTGGGAAGTGTGGACCAGTTCCTCCAAACTCTGGTTGTGTGAGCTTGGGCAAATCCCACACCATCTCTGAATATCAGTTTCTGTGCCTGTGAAATGGGGATACCAAGAACACTTGTCTCCTAGGGCTATTGGGACCTGCATGTGGCCACTGCTTGGTACGGGTGTCATTCACCCCCTCCAGCCCTGCACTTCTGTCCTTCTGCCCTCCTCCCCTCACAGGCTGGGGCCTTGTGCAAAAAGGCATCCAGAGTCGTCGCCCTCAGAAGAGTATAGTATTTTCCAGAAATCTGGGCAAGAACTGATATCTGCTGCTAGCTGGAAGCAAGTAGGGGTCAGGTGACAGGTCCTGGGTTCCTCCTCCCCTCCCTCTGGGGTCCTGGGCTTGTCACTACAAGGTGTGGGCTTGCTTACTGTCTGGTTCCAACTTCCCTTCGAAGCCTCTTTGTCATTTCTCTAGACAGTTCTGGATGTCACTGAGGATGTCCAGATAGGGGAGAGAAAAAAAGAGTCCGAAAGTGAAAAGAGAAGTCAGGCAAATAAGACAAGCAAAAGCCATTGTCTGAGGCCCTTAAGGAAAGCTGAGCCTCAGTCACCTCATCTGTGAAATGGGATCCTACAACTGAGTCTAGCTCCTCAATCCCAGAGTCAGTGGAGGGCACTTGTATGCAAGAATCCAATGGTGAAGAGGATTAAGGCTGGAAATAATGTCACCCCTAGATATTGTGATGATTTGAAAGAAAACGGCCCCCATAGGCCCACAGAGAGTGGCACAATTAGGAGGTGTGGCCTTGTTGGAGTAGGTGTGGCCTTGTTGGAGGAACTGTGTCACTTGGGATGGGCTTTGAGGTTTCAGATGCTCAAGCTAGGTCCAATGTCACTCTCCCTGGTGCCTGTGCATCCAGATGTAGAACATTCAGGTATTTTTTCCCCAGCACCATGTCTGCTGCATGCCACCATGCATCCTGCCATGATGATAATGGACTAGACCTCTGAACTGTAAGCCAGCCCCAATTAAATGCTTTCTTTTATAAGAGTAGCCATGATGATCATGGTGTCTCTTCATGGCAATGAAAACCCAAGACAGACGGTGATTTGAGATGGGAAAGAACCTTCTAGAAAGACCTGCAGTGAGAACTCAGAGGGCCTTGACACACAAGAACCCAGGGTCATCCCAGCTCCCTACTAGAACCTCTGTTCCCAGGGGTCATTCTGTGTAGAGAGAAAGACGCTGCTCAAAACTACAAGTCCTTTCTGTGGACTGAGTCTCCACGTGTCTGCTGTGCAGTATATGACAGTATATAACCTATAACAGCCGCTGTTACACTCCGACCATGGGAGAGAAGTTCTACACTCAGCTCCCTAGGAGAGAATTTAGAGAGCATTGTGGGAGAGTAGCCCGACGGGCATCACTGGGGTTAGACGTGAACGAATTAACAGGGACTCAGCCACGCAGCAGTGTGCTGGATCAGCTGTGTAGTTACCATGGACAGTCAAGTGAAGGCCCGGAACAGTCTCCGGGTTTTGGGGAAAGACAAAATTCATAGTGAAATGAATTGAGGACAGAACGGCGCAAGCAGCATGTGGGGGCCCAAAGAACAGGTAAGACAACTTCTCAGCTTTGTTCTCTAGGCCGTCCTTCTGTGAAAGGCCGTACAATAAATCAAATGCTTTAGGCCTGGTTACAATGACCCCATTACTCATCTCTGTTGCCATAGCATAAAAGTAGTCATGGCTATGTGCAAATGGAGGGCCATGTTCTGAAAGAACAATCTGCAAGAACAAGGAGACAGGCCAGATTTGAACTCGGGCGGAAACCTGATAGCTGTGCCTTAAGTAATAGGTGTCCATGATGGGATTTAGGCAAAAGCCTGGCCCCTCATGTGAACTGATGTGAGCTTTCTAGTTAAAGCAACCTCTGACTGCTGGGAGGAAAACGGATGTTCCAGGTCAGGGTCACCTGTGAGGAGCCACACTCACTATTCGCCATTACAAGATGGCGCTGACATCCTGTGTTCCCAAGTGGTAAACAAGCTTGCTGCGCAGACGCGAAGGGATTTTCCATTCCTTGTGCTCTGCCTCTCCCGTGGTGTCATCTCGTGCGATGGGTAGCAGCCAATTAGGAGCCTACACGTCCTAGGCAGAGGATAGACTCTATATAAGGGATGGCTTTCCCTGGTTTGGGGTCTCTGCTCTGGAAGCTTATGCTCTCCCTCTCAAGAAGCATTAAAGCTTACTGCAGAAGGATCCTTGTGTGCCGCGTCATTCTTGCTGGCGAGACGGTCGCGTGGGACAGTCACCTGTTTGAAAGCCTCCTCTGGAAGTCTGGCTAAAGGTTGGTGGCCTTGGATTTAGAGGTTCACAGAGACAGGGAGATAGGGATGGGCCTGGGAGTCTCTGTGAAGAAAGACAGCCCACATGACTTACTACTGAGCTTTGTATCGGTTGAGTGTGGGTCCTACATGGGGCATGACAGTAACCACAACCATCTGTATCTTCCGGTTTGTCACAGGGGTTGCCTGGCCTGGCAACCTCCAGGCACACGCAGACAGCATTTCAAAAATTGCTTCTCCAGTTCAAACCACTTACCAAAGCCCAGGCTGCAATTAGACAGCTTCATAGCTGAGCAGTATCCATAAAAAGAGGTAATTTTAATATTTGGTTCAACTTCAAAGCGGTAACTTAGAATTATATATACTCCATTAAAATATAATGTTTTCCCCCCAAACTAATCAAATGGCTAAATCAATTGTTGGTGGACTGCCAGTGGCCTGGGGATCAATGGGAATAGAAAATGTATTCTATATTTTCCTTGTTACACAGAGTTAGAGCGCATAATTTATTAACACTCATCCTGTAGAGACCAGATTTGTGTGTTCACTAAAACAAACAGAACAGTCTTCAGGGCTTGGTGGGATGGAGAGCGTGGAGGTGAGGAATGTGGGTGAGGAAGCAGCCTTCCCCGTGCTCTTGGACTGTGAGAGGTCATGCCCTGGGCTGGGATCCAGAGCCCTGACTCCTGCACTTCCCTCCCGCTCATGAGCAAGTGACTTTGCAATCTGCTTCCCTTTCTTCTTAGCCTCCTTGGTTTGTGAAATGAGCAGTTCAGAGATACTCAGAAGGCAAACGGGTTTTATTTTAAGTTAACTTAGTCTGAAGGTACCACTTAGAGCCTTGCTTGGGGAAGGATTCTGAAATCACACCTGGGTTCCCAGGAGGGCGGGGTGGTTTGCTTTATTTATCAATTTGCCTGGTCAATGGGATGCCCGGATAGTTGGACACAATATCCATGTGTTCCGGTGATGAAATATCATAGTCAAATTTACCTCACAAAGAGCAGAGTTTGATTTAGCATACAGTTCTGGCATTCCAAGGCTCACACAGCAATCCTCCTGCCTGAGCTGACAGGAGTCTCAGTGTATATACCTTATTATACTCTTCTGAGGACGTGCCCTCAGGTCACCCAAAGATTTCCCACTCCACTCAGCTCCCAGGGTGCAGTGCCCCTCCCAATGCCACCACCTTAGAGACCAAGTTCCCAACACAAGAACATTAAACCACAGCAATGGTGAACGTTATTTCTCCGTGTCTGTGAGGTTATTTCCAAGAATCACTGGAAGGCAATCAGAAGGCTCAGTGAAGAAAATCCACTGTCACCAACGTGAGTGGGTGCCATCCAAACCATTAAAGTTCTGAGTAAAACAAAAATATAGGGAAGGACAAACTGGCCCCCTGTTTGACGTGGGACATCCTTCAATCCTTCCTTTGGCCTCCTGGTTCTCCAGTTTTTGAACTCAGATCAAGACTCACACCATCGCTCCTGAGGTCTCAGGCCTTTAGATTTCTTCTGAATGACGTCAGTGGTTCTCCTGGTTCTTCATCTGCAGATGGTGTTTGTATTGCAGGGTCCGGTCTGCTTTTCTGGAGAAAGGGAATGGTGTTGTCAGCTAGCGACATCAGTCTTGGGTATGATTGAAGCCTCCTGAAGGCTGATTTTTCAGAACAAATGAAGTCAGGGGCTCCCTCTGTTTTCTTGGGTTGAGGAAGAGATTCGGTTTTCACCTACAGCCTCTTCTGTGGTTTGTAAGATTTGCTCCAGCCCTTTGGGACTTTTCTCCCATCCATCTCTATGGCTAACTTTGGCTTTGCGGTGCCTTCTTGAGGGCAGGAGTTCATGCTCCATGTTCACAGTGTTGACCAAACGTTGAAGATGTACCGCTTCATAGCTGAGTTCTCTAGGACCGTGGAGAAGCGTGTTTAACTTGAAGACAGACCAGGTGCAACATGCGTAGGTACAGCCACCTCTGTTTTTCAGTTTCCATCCATACCAGGGAGAAGCTAATGCAGATGGTGGCTCAGTCTCCCCTGTCCTGAGAGGTCTTCTCTTAGTGCCACCTCTCCCTCAGTAGTTACACTGCTTGGGTAGAGTAACCGGGACAGCCTATGTAACAAAGCGGATTTGAATGTCCAGGGGAAGGAAGAGCCCACTGGAGTAACAGGAGGGCTGGAGGGGTATCTCAGAAGACAAGCGCAAAGAGCTAAATGAGATGGTCTTGTGAGTCAGTGTCCTGGTCATGTTAGCTGTTTAAAACTATGTATCCCGAGAGAGAGGGTCCAGCTGCCAGCCTTGAGCTATACCGCTGCCCCTTCTGGGCAGGAGAGATAACATATGTAATTCGCAGACTCACATGGCGGAAGGGGCCCTATCCCAACAGAAAAGCACGGTGCAGGTAACAGGAGACAGGAACGCTTGGAGTCAAAGCTGGGGCATATCTGCAGTAGCAGTCTTTCCGGCTCCTTGGTGCTGGTCGGTGGAACGCCTCCATCCTCACTGAAGGGCTGATGGGAGCTGTGACTCTGTGCTTTCTGACCTGGCGGGGGGGGAAGAGAGGCTGGCCACACCTCGGTCCCTGTGGTTTCTGGACGAGGTGACCGTGCAGCAGGTGACTTCAAACAGCAGGAATTTGCCTCCTTACCCCACAGAGGTCAGAAGGTTAGAGAGCAAGAGGAGAGGCTCTTGGGGTGAAATTTCTGCTTCTTCATCACCTTCCTGGTGACATTGCCTTCTCATCTGCCGTCCTTTGCCCTATGTCATTGGATCGGAATCTTTACGCTAATCTAGGAAGATGTCCTCCTCTTAACATCCTGGCATTCTTCACATCTATTAAAACCCTTTCCCAAACAAGCTGACTGTCAACACATCTGATAACTGGGACAGAACCTTCTTGGTCCCTATCACTCAACCCACTTCCCCCATGTTGGGCATTAATCCTCTTTGGGATCTGACTTCTCCTATGACTGGAGGATTTTTATCCCTCCTTCTAAATTCATGTTACATGTTTATTGTCTGGGGATGTGCTTTCCTTGGGTTTTTAAGTTTGCAGAATTCTTAAAATGTACGGAGCATTTTCAAAAGCCAGATCTGGTTGATTCTGTTTATTTTAGTGACACAGTCTTGCTATGTAGCCCAGGCTGGTCTTGAACTCACAATCCTGCCTCAATCCCTCAAGAGCTGTGATTACAGACAACCCGCTAATTTAATTTAGTCCTCACCATTGGTTTCCATTCCCTAAGTCCCAGTGAGTCATAGGCTGGTGACTCAGAAGGACTGCAGTATGGTGGGTCTGAATCCCCATCCAGGCCTCCCTGGCTCTCACATTTGCACAGTTCCCGATGTAAATGGGTTAATTCTACCTTTAAGAGCTAGTTGATACAAGCCTACCCCATCTGTAAAAGAGGTATAGGGGCTATACAACCCCCAAGGAGAGATCTGAGCTTTGGCTAAGGCTAAGAGTTCCATTGGCAGGTGTGAAGATGAAGACATGTCGCCAGAGGTCGGGCCCAGCTCGGGTTCCCGCTGTGCAGAGGAGCATGAGATCTGGAGAGAGAAAAACTCTGTCCTGGAAAGACCGCCCAGAATGTGTCCTCCTCCTTCGATCCCCAGAGCTCACTATTTACACTGTTCCTTTGTCATCCAGGATAAGTGGTCCACCCTGGGAAATAGCCAAGTACAGGAATAATGTCTACCTTTGCCACATGCCAGGATGTGGTTTTTGACAAAGAACTTTCCTGAGTCACTGTTGCTGGAATACCAAATAACCCTGACCAGATTATTTCCAGGGCTGACGGAGAAGGGGCACCAGGGTTTTGAACCCAAGTCTCCACACATGACTGACTTTCCTTTCTCCTTGGGCAGCTTATATCTTCTTAGATATGTCCACATGTGTTGTTCTGGTCATCTCCAATAGGAGCACTTCTCTGGTATCAGCCCCAGAGTCCTTCATGCTGCCATGTTTTCTAGTTACGTATCTGCCTGCTGCCTAATGACGTGTGGCACAGAGGAATCAAACTCCATGTCGGAAGTCAGGACCCACCATGGCTTCCTGCGTGACCCTGCAACCTCATGTCACATCTAAGCTTTAATCTAGAAGTTATCAATTCTCTAACATTCTACCTAGCTATAACCTACAGCCTTCTCAATGACTACATATCCTTCTCCCATTGGGACACATAGATAATAGATGTAGAAAGATCCTGAATGTTCAGGAATCCACTGTTTTAAAGTCACTTGAAAGTGTAGACTTTGGTGGCCAAGAACCCATGGGTTCAAGTCCTAGGCCAGTGTTCCCTTGCTGAACCTTGTGAGAGGTACTGAATATTCTTTTTATGTACTCAAAATCGCTAAGTCGAAATCCTCACCCTTAGTGTGGTGGATCCGGAGGTGGGACTTTGAGACGTGATAAAGCAGTGAGCGTAGAGTCCTCGTGGAAGATGCCTTCAAAGAAAGAGGTGCATTTAGCTCACAGTTTGAAGGCTCAAGGATGGGACGCCAGAAATGACTGGGCCACAGTGTCATTCTGGGTTCAGGTAGATGACACTGTAGTCTGAGAATGTGAGTGGGAGAAACCACCTGGTTAGACCAGGAGATAGGGTGTGGAGAGAGGTCACTTCACCCTCTTCAAACAACTCACCCACTGAGGCGGACCACACTGGCATGGTGCTCTTGGGCTTCCAGCCTCCCGACGAGGGAGGGAAGATTATCTGTTGTTTAAGGGCCCTAGTCTTTTATGCTTTGTTGCTGCGGCAGGGGCTGACTCAGCATGGGAGAAACTTTTTAACCTCCCTTCTAGGTTTGCACGCCTGTCAAAAGAGCATAATAAAAGCACTCAGTCCTGCTTTTGCAAATATTAAATAAGTTATTATGGGGACAGAGTTGAAAGCACCGCCTGGCGCCAAGAAGTGCTCAGTAAATATTAGCTGTGTGCCAGGAGCCATGGTTATTATAAAAGCCTGTGTTTTTGCATGGCAGACAGCGAGAAAGTGCCTCTAAACACAGCCTGGGGACAGCAGGACGGAATGGCACTCTGCACGGATTCAGTGTCTTGTAGATTGTCAGGGAGGTAGGGTATCAGAGAAGGGCAGCCCCAAGAGCGGGGAAGCCTTGAAGAAAGGCTGGCAGGGATGGCTCAACGCGGGAGCGGTGTGGTGTAGCAAGCTTTTCTGTCAGCCGTCAACACACAAGCACTCTTGCTCTCTTTCACGTCACAGGACTAAGGACCCTTGATTATGAAAGCTCGGCCTTCAGCTTAGGCTTGTCTCAACTAGCTCTGATCACTTAACCCGTTTGTATTTATCTATGTTCTGCCACGTGGCATTGCTTCTCTCCCATCTCGCACCTCCCATTTCCTCTCCAGTTCCAGTTGACAACTCTGCCTTTCTCCCTCCCAGAGTCCTCTCTGTCCCTGGAAGTCCCACCTGGAAGTCCTGCCTAGCTATTGGCCATTCAGCTTTTTACTGCACAAATTAGAGCAATACATCTTCCCACAGTGTACAAATATCCCACAACAGTGTGGACTAAGGGCAACGAATCCTGTTCAGGGTGACAGGGGAAATAACCCAGGTACAGCTTTCCTTGGCATTTGGATGCTTAATCCTTCTCTGATGTGTAAGATTGCAAGGGAACATGGCCACTCAGTACCCTAACTAAATATCTGGGCACTGTCACCCTCAAACCATGTGATCCTGGCCACATTATTCCCTAAGCATTGATAACTTGGGATAATGATGACAATTTAATCCTCATCCTGGGCTGTTTTAACGATTGACTGGTTTAATGACTGCAAAGTAAGTTGTCCCTTGGTGAGGAAGGGTCACCATTGCTCTCTTTATAACCTGTGGCTTTTGCATTGGGGAGTTTCTATGTGAGAAACACCTCCTGCCAGGGAATCACACATCACCCAAAAGATGGGAGATCTATACTGTACCCGTACTCTCCAAACTGTGATGGTCCTGCCCAGGAATGAGTATTCAAAGTGTGGCCCATGCTCTCACACAAGCCTACAAACAGAGATCTGTGGTGGGGCTGCTACCAAAGTGAGGAACTCTTACGGCAACTACCCACAGTGGAAGCATCCAAAAGTCTGCTGAGACCCATCACATCACACAGATCAGCTGTGGTACTCTTGGGCTGTAAGCTGCAGATGACCCAAGCCCACGCCATATGTGTTATAAGTTCGCGTGCCAGCTTAGCTTATGATAGACTAGAAGTATTTTCTTAATGGCTCTTTGGAACAGATAGTTTTAGAAACAACATCCTATGGGTACACGGAGATTTTTAATACTGAGTGAGTAGATACTATCACCCTTGGTTCATTAGGAAAAGAAAGCACTCTGAGTGAGTACAAAATGAGAATTCAGTTGAGGGGAAGACATGAGCAATGAAAGAGCCAAAAGGGGACAAACAAGAGTCAGTATCAAACCCATCTGACCTGTGAAGGAATTTCCCTCCAGGAAGGATGTTCTGTAATGTCTAGGCAGGAAGGGATAAAAAGAGGATGTGGTGAAACCAAAACTCAGGACTCAGTTTTCTAGAAGGAGCTAGACCAATGGTTCAAGGCTGTGCAGCCATGGGGGTCACAGGAAAGAACCCACTTTTACCAGGGAAGCAAAGGAGGTAAAGAATGATTTAAAGAGAGAGAGAGAGAGAGAGAGAGAGAGAGAGAGAGAGAGAGAGAGAGATTCAAAAAGAGAAATACCTTGACTTCCCCATCTGTGCTCCAGTCATCTGCAGGTGCCAGCTGCCAGGAGAGCAAACACGCCGAGGACCTGCTGTCTTCCCTGGAGCTCATAGTTGGGCAGCCCTAGCTTCACACCTTGCTTGTTCTAGTCAAATTTGAATATTTGGGGGGGGCGCTGTTGTTAGCTTGAACAAAATTTGTTTTTGATGTTTCTTTGTCCCCCTTTCCCATGCCCCTCCTTTCTGTGTTCACATTCCCAGCAGCCTCTGTCCTATCTTCCTGTGCTGTGTGATCATCTGCCATCCCCCTCCCTTCCTTGGCACCTCATTCTGTCCTACCTAGCTCCATAGTCTATCCCACTGTGCCCAACATGCATTTATGTATAAACAGGCATTAAAAGTTAGGTTCTAGGAGAGGGAATGTAAGGGAACGCATGATGCTTGCCTTTCTGTGACTGTACTACCTGATTAATGTGACACTTCTCAATTGCATCTGTGTCCCTGCAAATTTCACTCTGTGTGAAGGGCATACTGTCATTACCCATTCTTGTCTTGATGAGCGTCTAGGCTGGGTCCGTAGGCTGCCTGTTGTCAATACGACAGCAACAAACACGAATGTTCAAGTCTCTCTGCGGAAGCACACAGAACCTCTTAGGTCTCTGTCCAGGAGATGGAGTATCTTAATTTAGTTCTATTTTAATTTGTTGATTTCCACAGTGACTGCTCTAGTTCATTCTCCCACCAGCAGTGAACAATGGTTCCCTTCCTCACAGCTTCCTCATCACGTGGTCCTCTTGTTCATACTCATTCTGCTTCAGGTGAGACAGAATCTCAAAGTGGCTTTAATTCATATTTTCCCAAAGGCTAAGAATATTGGACATTAAAAAAAAATATCCATTGATCATCGGTGTTTCATCTTCTGAGAACCGCCTGCTCATTTCATTAGTGTGTTCATTGACTGATAGTTTTATGGTTTCGGTACTCAATTAAAATTTTTTATTGCATTCTATTTATTTATTGGGGAAGCTCACATGGCCTGGCATGTATGAGGAAGTCAAAGTAGAGTTTATTGAAGGTGGTTCTCTCTTCCACCATGGAAGTCTTGCAGATTGGATAAGTCTTCAGGCTTGTCAGCAAGTGCCTTTACCTGCTGAGCCCTGTCACCTGGTCTTGGTGTTACATTTTCACAGTTTTTTTCTCTATTCCAAATATCAGCCTCTGTCTAATAAGACTGAGTTGGCAAAGACTTCCTCCCATTCTGTAGGTTTCTGCTGCTACGCCGAGCATTTTCCTTTCTGTGCAGAAACTTTAATTTCATGTAAGCTGTTGGTCAGTCCTTGGGACTATTTCCTTTGCTTCAGAGCCTTCCTCAAAAAATTCTTGCCAGTCCTGGATTTCAAGGTTTAGTTGCATCTTCCTCACAGAGGCAGAAGAGGACTCAAGTTAGTTAGAAATGAACTCTAGTTCACTATGTCTCAATCTTTGGTATTAAAAAAAAAGCCACTAAGGGGAAGGATAGATGGCCCAGTGCTTAAGAGTGCTGGAGCTCGCCCAAAGGACAGGAATTGCTTCCCAGCAACCACACTGAGTGGCTCACAGTGGGTATAACTCCAGTTCCAGGCAATCTGACGCCCTCTTCTGGCCTCTGCCGGCAACTGCATTCCTGTGCTTAAAGCCTTATATAGACTCTTGCATATACACACTTTATGTCGGAAGGAAAGACAGGAAGGAAAGGAGAGAGTGGAGGAAGGGAGAGGGGTAGGGAGGACGGAAGAGAGAGAGAGAGAATACCCATCAAAACAGCACTCACTGGACTCCTAGAGCTTGGGACTGGAGATAGCCCGAAGGCAGGGTTAAGGAATTGTATTAAGGCCTGTTTCTGTAGTGGTTCCCCTTCAACCTTTCTCTTATGGAACAAGCCTGAAGCAGGGTGGGGGAAGTCATGAAGGCCTCCGTGTTCTCCATTTTTTATAGAGAGGATTTAGGAGAATTTCTTAGGAAACGAGGAAGAACTCTAGGGAAAAGTTAAAGTGAAAAAAAAAAAAAGCCAGGAGGTTGAGAGACTAGAGCACTGGTAAAAGGGACCTGCCAGGCTGGGATGCGGGGAGAAAATGGATATTAATGAAACATCATGAGAGAATTAAGACAGCCAAGTGCTCTCAGATGTCCGTAGGGATGGCTCCTCGCACTGGCTTTTGGAAAAAGTTAACATGTAAAAAGTTCCTCATAAAACAAGCATTCTAAGAATTTCAGCTTGGAGACATTCCTGGCTAGCATCGCGCCTGCAGTGGGGAATAGCTTTGATTAAGTCCTGCTGGTAATTAGGTTGCCATGTGTTCGTGCCAAACAGTCCCAAGGGCAACATGCAGGGGCACTCAGGGGAGAGAGTCCTCACCTTTCTCCTTCCTGCCTCCGGAGCAAGCTAGCCAGAGGTAATGCCTAGCTTTAAACAACAGGTCGGTCCATTCTTAAGACATGCTCACATCACCTGCAAGGCTCACCAAACCCGCCTCTGTGTGACCCCCAAACTAACAGGTAGGATATGTCATCAACACATGTGCCCTGTACCCGAGGTCAGCCTCTCCCTCCTACAGGCAACCCCAGTCACGGACAGTCCCTTAACTAAAGCTGAGCCAATCAGATTCTCTCCACCCAGCATCTGGAACTGACATCGACAGATGCTCTTGCAGTGGCTCTCAACTTCCTGCTTGCCCCGTGAAAAGTGGGTTGCCTGCCCCTGAATGCAACTTACAGGAAAAGGAGGGATGAAGAAACTGTAGAGTGAAGAAGAGACCCCAGGCTGCCAGGCTGAAAGGGACCAGGAAACAGACTCCGGTCCAGTCCTTTTTGAGGCTCTCCATCTCATGTTTCCCCCTTGTCGAAATTTGAGAGCTTTGCCACAGAAACAACATCATGAGAAAATGATGCTAGCCACACCATGGCCCCAAATAGTGCCTTCCTGAGATGGGTCCGAGTGCTCTAAGCACCCACGTCAACTTAGGCTGCGTTTCCTACCCCTTGTCTTACATTGGGAATCCTGCACTCCCTCTGAACCTCATACTGAAACAGAACCTTCATGGCAGCAGTGTTGGGAAGTGGGGTCTGAGGAGATAAGGGGGTTGTGAGGGTTGCAGACTCATGGATGGAGTCAGTGCCATATGGAAGGGCTGGCGGGAACTAGTTATGCCTCTTTGCCTTTCTGCTATGTGGGCATGCTATGTTCAAGGGGTCATCTTGGAAGCAGAGGCCAGACCGTAGACTCTGTAGCCTCCAAAACTGTCATTTATCTTTGTGCTGTTTAATTACTTAGGCTAATGTTTTAACAGCAGAAATAGCCCTGTACACTCTTGCTTGGAGCTTCTGATAAAGAAGTGGCGGACATGCTCTGTGCATCTGTAAGTCTTCTGTGACCGAATACTTGAACGAAGCCAACTGAGGGAAGAAGAGCTGGCTTCCGCTCACAGTTTGAAGGAACACAGGCCATTGTGTCAGGATGACATGCTGACAGACACTTTGGGTCAGGAAGCAAGGAGACATGAATGATGGCACTCGGCTTGTTTTCTTCTTTTATGCAGTCCAGTACCTCAGGCGGTGGGAGGATGTTGTCTCCATCCAGAGTGGGTCTTCTCTGCTCAGTTAAACCTTTCTGGAAACACCCTCAAGACTCCTTCAGAGCTCTGTCTCCATGGAGATTCTAAACCCTGTCAAGTTGGTCATGGTGAAAATTAGCCATCACCCCATGTGATTTGTCAAGACCGGAAGTAGCTCTTGTCCACATCCTCATAGTAAGACATTTGACTCAGTAGATCAATAGCAGATGCTACTTGGGGAAAGAGAGAACTCCTTTAGACCAGACAAGCCTAGAGTCCACCCTGTGACTACATTCTACAGCTTCTAGCTATTTCTGGGTGCCTATAGTTTATCTGTGATAGCAACTTAGCATTCACATGGACCTGAGACCCGTGACGCAGGGTCACTCCTGTGCTGTGCCATCGGGAAAGTGTGGTCCCTTCCAGCTGTCCAAAAATGACTCCCAATATAAATACAGTGTAGAATCATCTGAGAACTTTCTGGAAAAGAGCTGATACGTGAGCTGCGGTTCTGACCAACTGAATCAGAGTCTGGGTTTGGGGTTTGGACTTTGTCTTAGTTAGGGTTTCTACACCTGCAATGAATACCATGACTGAAAGGCAAGTTTTGGAGGAAGGGGTTTATTCGGCTTACACGTCCATATTGCTATTTATTATCAAAGGAAGCCAGGACAGGAACTCACAGGCAGAAACCTGGAGAAAAGAGATGATGCAGAGGCCAGGGAGGGGTGCTGCTTACTGACCTTCTCCCCATGGCTTGCTCTGCTTTCTTAATAAAAGCCAGGACCACCAGACAAGAGATGGAACCATCCACAATGGGCTGGGCCCTCCCCCATCAATCACTAAGAAAATGTCTCACCTCTGGATCTTATGGAGGCATTTTCTCAACTGAGGTTCCTCCCTCCTTTCAGAGAACTCTAGCTGTGTCAAGTTGACACAGGACTGACTAGTCAGCAGAGGCATCATTCCTTTTTAAAAGATGCTGATATTTTCCAGACATGGTACTCCATGTCCCTAACCCTAGCATTTGGATATCAGAGGCAGAAAGATGGCAGCCTAGTGAGACTCTGCTTTGAAACAAAACAAAGCAATAAACAAACATCAACAAACAAACAAACAAAAATGCTTAAGGTGCTACCAGGATTGATAGCCACTGAGCTGGGTAAATTGGTGAGTTGCTTATTTGTGTGTCTGAAAAGATTCGAGGCTGAGCCAGAGAATATTTGATCTTTACAGCTGAGCACTGAGAATGGACTTCAATGCCTTCCGGGGATGAGTCTAAAAAACAGGTTGAACTGGGACAGCCTTGGGTACCGATATTTCCTGTGATTGCTGAGGTCATGCCAGCCTGGACAATCTGAAATCCACCAGTCATTGTTCATGGCTCATTTGAACTCAACATGGGGATTTATGAATATTCTCACACTGTATGGAAATCACATGGTTAATAATAGAAAATGTAAATTGGATTACTATGGAACCCTCTGACCTGCTCAAGAGAATCAGCTATACACACACACACACACACACACACACACACACACACACCAATGGTAGTTTGTTAACGATACAATGGATTTTTAAAGTGTATCTGTGGGGATCTCTATGTGTTCCCAGCATATGGCAAAGGCTCAATAAATATTTGTTGAATTCATGAATAAATGAACATATTATCACTGTAGAATTCACCACATGCTCTGTGGATTACAGAGAAGTTTCAAAGAAATGTTATATTTTGAGGTCCAAACAAAAAAATCGAGCAGACCTGCCTCCATCCAGACCTGGGGGACCAGAGGCCGGAATCACACATTGATTTGGGCTCTGCAGTTCCCACTGGTTTTGCTGTCAAGAGTCTCCAGTTTTAAGTGGTTCCTGCTGTCTACTCTAGCATGGCTCGTCCTGCCTGGCATTGGGCCAGTAGTCAAGGGGGCATGGTGGGTGATTGCATGCAAGTCCCAATGCCCAGTCATTTCTCCTGTGGGCTTTGCCCTTCCAGCTCGGGGCTTCTCAGACTTGCCAATGGAGACGTTAGCAAGAATTGAGACGTGGCAGTGGATAATCCCAAGATGCGGGGATGCTCCCAGTGTCCACGAGGTGGTTGAGGTGTCTGCTCTGATATTGTACTACACTCGATCAAGTACCTGCTGTTTTTAATACTGAAAATAATGAACTAAAATGGCCTCTCCCTGCTGCTTTACTGAACCCTCAGTCATTTCTGATTCTTTCCCAGGGGCAAATGTCCGGTTTGGAAAGTGCATAGTATGTATAAAGGAAGGCAGATGGAACAGGAAAGGGACTGAGGGACTGGAGTGATTGCTCCCAAGAGAAGGGGCTGAGAAGCTATGACAGCAGTCATTAGATATTTGGAGGGGAGCTAGACACATGGATGAACTCAGCTGGGTTTTCCATTTAACATTTAGAGAAATATCAGTTCTTCCCACCCCTGGGTTCCAGGGACTCATCCTATGAAAGAGTAAAGTTGACTGTCTTCTGGGTTTCCCACCAGCCGTGATCTCTACAAGCTGTGTTTGTTGCTTGTTGAGACTTGTTGTTGTCGCTTCATAGTTCTGACTGGCCTTGAACTAGGCATTCTCCTGCCTCAGCTCCTGAGAACTAGGATTTCAGGTGTGTAACACCAAGCCTGGCCTCAATGTGATTTGTGTCATAGAAAATAACCCTTACTTTTCATTTTTAAGTTTTAAAAGCCGTATTCAGAGCTGTGTGTTTTCACACCATTTTCATACCCTCCTTCCTCAGCTCCTCTGAGTCAGATGCACCCACCTGGCCTGCTTCTCCACCCCGGCCTGCTTCTCCACCCTGGCCTGCTTTTCCACCCCGGCCTGCTTCTCCACCCTGGCCTGCTTCTCCACCCTGGCCTGCTTCTCCATCCTGGCCTGCTTCTCCACCCTGGCCTGCTTCTCCACCTCGGACTGCTTCTCCACCCTGGCCTGCTTCTCCACCCTGGCCTGCTTCTCCACCCCAGACTGCTTCTCCACCCTGGACTGCTTCTCCACCCTGGCCTGCTTCTCCACAAGTGGCTGTTTTACATCTGCAGCTCATGAGGATGAGGCAGATGGAGTCAAGTTTCAGCATGGGAAGGAAGGTTTGCTGAAGGTCTAAGCTAGGCACAAGACAGGCTGAGTTTAAGGACAGTGAACTCCAGTGACTTAAGCTTTCTCAACACTAAAAGCTGTGCTGCTGATTTCTCAGCCATAATATAGATGATGATGACAATGATGGTGGTGATGATGATAAAATAACAATAACAGCATATAGAAACTTGATATAACTCAATATTTGAAGACTTACTTATTTCTATTTTGTGTGTATGTGTGTGTGCCTGTTTGCATGTGTGAACCATGTTGATAGAGGAGTCCACAGAGGTCAGAAGAGGGCACCCAATCCCCTTGAACTGGAGTGATAGGCAGTTGTGAGCTACCTGGTGCCAGTGTTAGGAACCATACCCAGGTTGTATAAAGTTCTTTAAGTTACTGAACCATTCCTCTAGCTACTAATCACATTGGTTAAAAACAGGAAACTGAAGCTGGTTTGTTGTTGCCAACATCAAAATAAAAGACAGGGAAATTTGAAAAGCTGGGCCATTGGCAGGGAGATCTCTATCTGCTGTGCCTCTTAGTAAAAACATCCTGGTTCAGGCACCAATGGGAATCTTATTGGAAGATAGTATTTTCTCCCACTGCTCATTGCCTTACTGGAGGGCTGACTTTGATCATCCACAAGTGGTGGTGACTTGCACACTGTCATCAAAACTTTCGAAGGCACAGAGAGACCATTTTGAGGTTTTAAGCCTCCAAAGGAGCAGATGGAGAAAGTGGTGGCATCCTTCCCTCCCTCGCCCATATGAGATGCCATGGGAACAGGCCACGAGGGATTCTTCTGTCACTTTGGACTCCAGTTTTACAAACTTAGAGGATGACAGTTTGGAACACTTAGAGGTCTCAATGCCCTTCACTGAGAGCTTGACTGGCCCTTCTGTCACTCTCTGTATCTATCACAGTCCTAAAAAGGAGCATGCAGTCCCTACATTCCAGCTTCCTACCTTTAGCCAGAGTTTGCCCACAGGTTGATCTCGGTGCATTTGGTTTGATTAGTAGCCAGATGTTCTTATTTTAAACTCAAAAAGCCCTTACAAAAAGCAAAGCAATGTGAAGAGAGATTTTCTGCTTCTATGTAAACTGGGATCTGGAGTGACGGGCTTGCACCCTGTGGGTGATGACAAGGTGGGGTGTTGGCATAGTGTCACAATGGGTTCATCTTCAGTGTTGTCACCATTGCGCCCACCATCTGTCCCCTTGTCTTGGTTTGCCATCTCCAAGGGTCAGAATGTTTATGATGGCTTTCTTGGTAGACCCTTTGCAAGTGGGTACACTGGACAGGAAGGAAAACAGTCACAGAGGGCAGGAAAGAACACATTCCTATGATGGCAGCTGGAGTGTAACCCTGCTGGTGACACTGAAAGCCAGTGTCAGATATGCCTGCCCTCCCGAGGCCCAAGGGAATGGGGTGGTGGCATTCCCTTCCCTTATCTCTTTGGCCCGCTCAGGCAGAAGGACCTAGTGGCTGTGTTGGGAAGCTCAGAAAGCCCTGAAATAAGCAGGCTTGCCCAGTGTTGAGCTGCCCTTCACATCTTCGTGAAATCTTTGACGCTGTTACATTGTCATTTTGCCAGCATCAGCCACTCCTGTGTAGTATTGTGTTGGGATTTTGTTCCCAGGAGGCTTAGGGACATGTAGACATCATCAAGTCATTCATTGCCCCACAATAAGAAAGTCAGCCACACTGTATGGCTATGGGTCCCAGTATTCCTGAATCTTCAGATGGAATGGGGTTTTCCTTTAAGCACACAACCAGGGTTCCTGGGTTCATCTGACTTATTTCTTCTGGAGCATTGAAATCAAGTCTTTTGCGCCCTTGGTCTGCTCTAAGCTCAAGCAGCCAGCTGGTTGTGATGACATTGTGGGAGGGACCAGCCAAAGAGTGGAGTTAGCAGCCCTTCCCTTAATCCAACCTCCAGATCATAATCTAACATGCGGCCTTCTTCAGCACTGATACAGCTACCCACCAGCTCTGCCCAGCAAATAGAGAATGGCAGAACAAGGTGCTGGTCCTAGTTTACCTCAGGATGGCATTTCCGGGACTCTAAGCCTGTCCATCTGTGCGATAAAAGGGGAATTCTTGGGCAGACGGGTGAGTCAATCTTCCCAAGAGACCAGCTTCAGATCACAGTGATGTCCCACCAGGAGTGGCTGCAGCTGTTCTCAGATTGGAGGCCTCCTAATGGCTCTCTGTCCAAGTAGCCTCAGTCTGAGGAACCATCCTCTCTCTCCACGTTGTTAGATTTGCTTTCTTTCACGTCTTTGAACATGAGAGCTATGTTCAGGATGGAGTGCAGCCCCTTCAGGATCGAGATTTCAGAATCTTCCTCACTGTACTCCTGCATACTAAGGATTCCTGCTGTAGGAGGCATATCCCTGCACTGAGCAGTCATGGGGTGCTGGGAACAGAGCAGGACTCAGGATATGGAGTCAAATGCATGACTGTATAGTTCATTATGAGGAGTACATGAGCCACTGTCTGCTAGCTGAGAAAGCCACTGGCTTGTCTCGGCCCTTACCTCCTTGTAAAAACTATAATTAACATAGCACCTACCTTAGTGAGTCATTGTAAGAAAATAAATGAATGGAAACAAACATACAACAATTATTCTAAAATGGGATAATTTTTTTGAAGAACTCCTTGCTAGGCACACAATAAGAACTCAATAAATGAGAACTTTTTCTTTCTTTTATCAGTGTTATCCCTGTCATCATATCATCACCATCATTCCCACCATCACTACCACCATCTCCACCATCTCCACCATCTCCATCATGTCCACCATCTCCACCATCTCCATCATCTCCACCATCTCCACCATCTCCATCATGTCCACCATCTCCATCATCTCCATCATGTCCACCATCTCCACTATCTCCACCATCTCCATTATCTCCACCATCTCCATCATCTCTCATCTCCATCATCTCCATCATCTCCACCATCTCCATCATCTCCACCATCTCCACCATCTCCATCATCTCTATCATCAGATGTGTTATTTTATTTGCTCCTCTTCTCAGCTCTGTGACAAAATACCTGACACCAACTACTTACTGAAAAAGGATGGATTTTCATCTCCTGACTTAGAAGGCTTCAGCCCATAGTTCTTGGCTTGTTGATTCTGGGCCCACGGTGAGGAGACTAGCATGGCAGCAGGAGCATGTGGCAGAGACTGCTCACCTCCTAGTGGACCAGAAACAGAGAAGGGGAATACAGAAAAGGATCAGAGCATGATATTTGCCCCAAGGGTGAGCTCTAGTGGCCTATTTTCTCTGGATAGGCACGACTTCCAACTTCTCCACACCTCCTAATAAAGAATGCTGTCACATTATACATTCACCAAGGGATTAATCCATTGATCAGAATATAACACATCCCTGAAACCCATCATCTGGTTATCAAACACCCTACATATGAGCCTGTGTAAGTGTGGTTCATATTCAGACTATAGCAGTCATCAATGTCACCACTACTGCCATGATCACCAACACCATTGTCAACATCATCGTCATTGTCATGTTCACCATCATCACTGTCATCATCACCAGCATTATCATCTTTGTCACCATCATTATTCTGATCATTATTATTATTGTGGTTCTCATCACCATTGTATCAGCATCACAATCACAAAATAGTCATCGTAGTCATCATCCCCATCTTAGCCATCATCACTACCATCATTGTCATTGCCACCACAAACTGAGATTCCAGGAATGCCAGCACTGAGCTTTCCTAAGAGGGCAGGATCCCATCCATTGAGAAAGCTCAAAGGAAACCTTAAATAATGAGGACTTGAAGATGTGTGTGGAAAAGTTGAAATAATTTGAGTGAGTAATGGAATGACAGGGTACAGTGAGTCTGAGGAGGAAGAAGGGCTTTCCAGGTAAGGAAAGGTACGGATGAGACTGCCAGGGATATTCGGGGCAAGGAGCACATTTAGCTGGGATGAGTTAGTCTGAAGGGGACATGACACGGAAGCAATAGGAATGCCTAGGCCTGGTGGCCTAGAGCTGGGGGAAGGAGTCAGTCCATGTGGTCTCTGTCCAGACCTGTGTGATCTGTGCAAGGACTACACATGCTTAGGAGGAGCACTCTGCTTTCTAGGGGAGGCCAGGATCCCAGGTGAGGAGATTCTCCTGCAAGTTTAACATAATGGCCTACACAACCGTATGCCTGGATGCTCCATTTGTCAAATTACATCCTTCATGTCAGCAGCAAAGCCAAAGCCCTGTGGCAGGAGCCTGGAACAGGCTGGGTAGCCACACTTTATTGGACAGTATTGAATTTGTTCAGACCCCTGCAATTTCTCTGGAAAAGGGCATGAATATGAGGTCAATTTAGCCTCCAACTCAGAGCCACAAAGTAGATAACCAGCCACTGCAGCCGGTGGGGGAGACGAGATATTCGGTGGGGCCGTTCAATAAGTCAGCCATTAGCAGGGAAAGTGCTTACATGCACTTAAAAAAAATTAAACAACAAAATAAGAGCAGTTGATTGACAAGGCATCAATAAAGCTGTGCGGGTGCACTGTTGACCCCCTCCCTCCACGAGCACCTGCCAATCTGTGTTTATTAGAAATCAGCTCCTATAACCAGCTGGTGGCAGAGACAGTAGTGCGCGCGGGGCTACTCCTCAAATGTGCGATTGTGAAGCGCTAACTCATTAATTTGTGGCTCCTGGTTCAATTTCACTGTCGTCTATTGCAGCTGAAATGTGGGGACGGTGTTAGGAGGAGGGTAAAGCATCTCGCAACTTATATCTTTAAGGCAGGACTGCTTGTTCCAGGCCCCACTCGTCTTCCTTTCTGCTGACCAACCGAACCCTAATTTGTCTTCAGGGGAGCCACGTGTTGTACTACAAATTAGTGGTCTTCCCAGTCTTCCTGTTTCAGAGAAAGCACACTTATTTTCAATCAAATGCCTTAAAATACACAGGTAGCTCAAATTATGAAAACTTTATATAATCAACAAATGTAACAGTTTCTCTTTTCTCTTTTAAAAATATTCGATTGAGATAGAATTCCATTACTTCCCCCCACTCCCTTTCATTCTTCCAGCCCTTCCCAGGTACCCTCCCCCAACTCAAAATCCTTCCATTCTCCCCACTTCCAAGTTGATAGCCTCTTTTTCTTTATTATTCGTTTGTATATGTGCACTAATGCATAAATACAGCCTGCGGGGGCTGTTTTTGTTGTTTATGTAGATATGATTTCAGTGCTGACCACTCTGCATTGAACAACCAGTAAGGGGGAGCATCCTTGGGAGAGGCCAGTTCTCCTCCCAGCACTCAGTAATTGCCTCTAGTTCTTTCTCCAAAGAGGGAGGCCTCACAAGACTTTCCCCTCCACACTAGTATGTCTATGGATATAGTTCTATTATTCTTTCTTACCCAAGCAGCCACTCCTTGGGGAAAGACGTTCGCGCAGATTTCCTGGGGTGCTGGCTCTTCCATTCTTTCTGCCTCCTCGTCCTCAAAGCTAAGCTGTTGATGCCATTCTGTCAAATGAGATGAAGGCTGGGTTTCTAGAGGAAAAATAAATATTGCCCTGATACTGTGGATGACATCTTTCTCTTTTGTGTTTTCTGCATGTTTAGAATCTGGATGGATGTCTAGAGGTGCAGTGGTCATATTCTGACATGAGGCTACAAGCTAAAGGATGACCATTGCTATGCTAAGAATGCTGAAACAGAAAAACTAAACTCATGGATATTGCTGGTATGAACTCCTAGTTGCCCACTTATAGACTGTGCTGTGTGGCAGAAGTTCACATCCCCTTAAGGGATTTTAGAGTTGTTGGCTAATTGCTGGTGACCATCCCTGCTACACCTGTGTTCCAAAATGTCCTCTCGAACTTGTGCTGCAAGTAGTTCATGCAGATATTTGCCTAGCACTGGACACTGAATACTGTCTATTCAGGAGCAGACTGTCATACATGGGCATCATAATTCCAGCCTTCAAAAGGCTGAGGCACAAGAACCATGCATTCTAAGCCTACTGAGCTACATAGTGAGACCCTGCGCGTGCACGCACACACACACACACACACACACACACACACACACACATACACACACACACACATACATGAAAAACAAGAACAGAAACGAAACAACAACAAGAAGAAGAATGCTTGTGTTATCATTTGCATGTGGAGGGGTTGCTTATGTTATCATTTGAATGTAACAGGGTTCCTATAGACTTGTGTTTGAACACAGATCCCCCCACTGGTGCTGCTGTTTGGGGAGGCTGTGGATCCTTTGGGACATGTGGCCTAGCTGGAAGAAGTGAGTCACTGGGGTGTGCCCTTAAAGATGATGCCTGCTTCTGGTTCCTGCCTGAGCACCCTGCTTCCTGATCTGCCACCATGTCAGGAACTCCCCGAACTCATTTCTGCTCAGTGACTCTGTTCTCCTGCTAATTGTCCTGGAAAGCTTTTACTTGTCTCTCATTCTCAAATGCATGTTGAAATGAAACTGTCCTTGCAGGCAGAGCCTAGGATAGATTGGGTCATGGGTGGTGCTGGCCTCTTGACTGAGCTAATATCTGTCTCCAGAAATGGGATGGCTGTCCTGGGGTCTAGTCCCCTTATCTCTCTTTCACAAGCTCTCATAGGTTTGTATACCTGGTCTCCAAGGGAACCAAGGCTGTGCTGTTGTTCATGCTCCAGGACTCTTGCTGGGTCAGGCTGAAGCTAGCTAGGTCCAGATGAGGTGGAGTTCTTGCCTATCCCCCTTCCATTTGTAATTTATTTCCCTTGTTTTTCTGCTGAGAAAAAGGACCATCCAGTCCCTTGACTCTGATCCAGACTCTGGTCAGGGCAGCTTCCCAACAGTATCTTGAAATCATCTAGTCCAGCTCCACTTTTTACGAATGCCCTTTCCCACCAAACCAATCCCAAACCAGGCTGGGTCCCCATCCCCACAATGCCATGCTGCCTCAGCATTGTCTCTCTGCATGTCTGTCTCAGGTGCTCCTCTGAACTGCCTTTACCTCTGCGTCTTGCTGTTCAGGGCCTGCCATGATGACACCCAGGGACAAAAACGATAGCAAGGACAACCATGTTACACACAGCTAACATGACTGAGACACAGGTGATGTCACATAGCAAGTTCATTCAGATCCTGCCACAGTCCATCCACATGTGCACGTGGGAGTCAGAGGATAACTTGCCGGAGTCAGTTCTCTCCTTCCACCATATAGATCCTAGGGATGGAAACCTGGTCACTGGGCTTGGCCGCAAGCACCTGCACCCACTGAGCCGTCTTACCAGTCCTTGCAGTCCTCCTAAGTAGGGAATGTTACCATGACGTTTTGCAGAAGAGTGACGTGAGACGAGGGAAGAGGCACAAAGAGAAGAATTGGGGACTAGAATGCTGCACTCCTACCTGCTCTCTGGGCTCTCTCGGTCTCTCTCTCGGGAAGAATTAGTCTAGAGAGTTCCAGACACTGCTTCCCACCTTTATGCTTGACCAAAGTCACTGGTCACATGTCACAAGTCATGCGAAAAAGAGGAAAGAAAGGTTCATCACTGAGTGGGTGTCTCTGCTCCAACAACATAGGAGAGAAGCCACTCCAGAAAGCCCTTAGACACATGTGGGGTGGAGAATGAAAGCTGTGGCTTTCCTCATGGCAGCCTCATGCTTTCCTTGAAGAAATTTGCTATGACTGGATTTGACTCTGATAGGCAGAGAAAACAGCCATTTCTCAAGGACAGCAAAAGGGGCAAGGGACAAACTTGGGGAGACATTTAGCTATCGATGACACATCAAACTCTTCTGGAAACAGAGGTGAAAGTGAGTATGGACACACGGTCTGTCCCCTGTAACCCAGGACACTCAGTCTACCAAACTCTTCTAGCAGATACTCATCTGGACCTCGGTAGCCAGAACAGGATCCGAGGACCATCCCAGCTACAAAGGAGGGGAGAACAGAGACTGGGGTTGTCCCAAGGCCCCTTTTGATGACATGGCAAGGCAGATGCCATCATTTTGGGTACACATGCCCATTACCCAGGAGCTTTCTGGGATTAAAGCAGGATTTGATTGCCAAGGAATAGGGGGAGGAAATGTGTAGACAGAGCCAGCTCCTTGAGTTTGCCCCACATTCATTATTCAAGCCAATCTTGTCCATGTTGCTTGAACAGCTGCCAAGTGCCAGGCACTGTGCCAGCTGCCAGGGGATAGCTTTCTTAGGTCTAATGTCGCTATGGCTTCTACTTTCACCACAAGGTTACCAGGATCCACAAGGTAGGTCAACCCAGAGGCACCTTCAGGAATCATACTTGACTTCTGGCTGTGGTAGATGCTTTGAACAAGTCAAGGTCACTGCTCCCCTTTGGGATGTTGAAGAAGAAATCCCAGAACTCCAGGGTCAGACATAGAATAGTCAGGACCAGATTGAATGTCTTTTCCTGGGGTCTCCATAAGCAGGGGATGGGGAAAATCCAGAAGCTCTACCCACAAACCACCCCTCTGCCTGGCTCCCTGGAGCAGACAGGGAGGGGCCTTTCCCATCATTTCTGATGATTAAACCAAGTTCATGTTCAGAATGTGTATGGAGTTATTTGGGCCAAATTTCCATGTTAACTGTTCAGATCAGAAACACTCAATGTCAGTTAAACTTGGTTGGATTATATGACAACACAGTCAAGATCAAGACCATGTGGCCTGATTTGATTTAACCCAGAGAAGAAATGCCATTCCCTTCTGCCCAGCTATAACACTGTACATATAAAGATACGCACGCGCTTGCTCTCTGCCAGAAATGTCAACTGCTTTTGATCTCTCCCTTTAGATATTAAAACTCCCCCTGCTTGCCCTTCTGCTTGGCGGGGCCCCATCAGGGCTCTCAAACCAATAAACAATCTTGGAGCTGCGAAGAGGGTGGGAGCCTTTCTGCCTTCTTGAGCCTGGGCTCTGTGTCCTGAAGGTCATGTTTAATCAGCCTCAAGGTTTTGGCTAACACCGATTTGCAGTTTAAAATAGCATTTCAATAACCTCAGCCCCTTTCTGGCCCCTCCTTGGCTATGGGAGGAGGGAGCCAGAGAGGCCTGTGGGTTGGGAGTTTGTGTGTTCGTCATTAAGACTCTGAAGCAAATGAGCCATGCTTGGCTGGTGGCCTCTGCAGAGAGCTCCCTGCTGGCTTCGGGGAGGGTATTGGCCTCAACACCGGGCCTAGGTCCTGAGCGCCCCCAGGTAATTGAACTAAAGCGGAAGAATGCCCGCTGGAGTTGGAAGTTGCCTTCTTTTTTCTCAAACTCTAAGGATAAATTCTGCTCTCAGTAGAGGATGTGGGGTCAGTTTTGCATCACGTCTGTACTATCTACCGCCATGGGCAGAAAGCAAAAGCAGAGATGTATCTGTGTGACCTATGAGCCTGTGGCAAATGCTTGTATTAATGCTAAAGATGACCCAAGTCCCCACTGCTGCTTTGCAGAGAGTTGTCCAGGTTACATGGTCTCCATGAAGGCTTAGACATTCACTTCCACTCTCTCTGCTGCTAACATTTTCTGACTTCTTGTCCTTGCTGGATTCCTCGAAGATAGCCTTGGCTGATTTGATTTCTCAGCTCTCCCACCTCCCTTTTTTTTCCTGCCTGAAGTTCTAAGAATGACAATCAGTGCAGTGAGGCTAAGACCTCCCGAGGCCTGGGTGATTCACCCAGGGAGCCTGGACTTATGTTCCTGATCCTTCTGGATGATCTAACATCTCTGGTGAGGAAGGGTTCCCATGACAGAGCTGGCTTTATCCCCTCCTCTGGAAACAGGGTATCTTCAAAGCTTTGCCAAGGGAATGAGTCCAGGGAGCTGGCTAATCTTGACTGACAATTTGGTTGGGTGGAGAGAAGCCTAGGAGATTAGAAAGGGATGCTTCTGGGTAGGAAATGCTCTCATTTCCATAGCTGATTGCTGTTTGGGGAGACCTACTACCCTGGATGTGGATGGTTTCTTCCAATAGGTCGGGACCAGGGCAGAGCAAAAGCGGGGATGAACCCCGCTGTGTACATATTGTGTACACAATTTCATGGTAGCTTAGAAGTGGTAGATCCAAGCTGGGAGGTGACACATGCCTTTAATCCCAACACTCAGGAGGCAGAGGCAGGCAGATTACTGAGTTCCAGGTCAGCCTGGTCTACAGAGTGAGTTCCAGGACACACGGAGCTACAAAGAGAAACCCTGTCTTGAGAAAAAGAAAATTTCTCGTTGCCCCTAGTTCTCTCAGGCAAGGGACACAGTGCTGAAAAAGTGTAAATCACACCAGAGCACTCCCTCTGGTGTCTCCCTACTGTGGCTTAAGTGGCGCATGCACAACTCCATCTACCTTGGCTGGCTTTCTTGAGCCATAAAGGATTAGTCCTAATTGACTCTGGGATTTCCTCCTTGCTGTTTGCTTCTAAATTCTAAGGCCATGTTACCTGGCTGGATCCTGCTGTGTCTAACAGACGTGACAGGCTGGTCATGTTCCTAGTGGACACACAGTGACACTTTTGAATAGGCTCTAGGCAGCCCTAGTCCCTCCTGTGTGTTAAAGGCTTGGTCCCCAGATGGCCACCGAAGATAGTTGGATTATGAAGGCATCCAGTCTCATAACTGGGTTAATCCACTTAGGAGTTCTTATTTTTAGGAGGTGTGACCCAGTTGGAGGATGGGAGTCAATGGGGGCAGGCCTTTTTAGGCTTTATCTTGTCCCTGGAGCTCACCCTGTCTCCCAATGAGGTGAGCGCTTTGCTCTGCCCTAACACAACATTCTGTCCCCACAATGCATTGCCTCACCACAGAGCCATACAAAGGAAAAGTCAACCAGAGATTAAATGCTTCCCGCTCTAGGCTTTCTTACAAGTATTTTGTCACTCCTCCTCTGTGGTTGGTTGTCAGTTACCTTTTCTCTTAACCCTCCAGCAACAGGGTCCTGGTCTGGGGACAGTGAATGATTCCTGATGTATCCTTTGGGAGCGGCTGCCACACTGGCTCCACCTAAGAGGAGCTTTTTCGCAGTTAGAGTCCCTCGTCTGATCAGCCAGCAAGGGCGGTGGCTCATCACCAGCTCAGGCTAAATTGCTCAGTCACCCTGTCCTTCTCAGCACAGGTGAGGTTAGGTGAGGTAACAATAGCAAAATCGTCGCGAGCCCACCCAACAGGAGCTGGCTTGTCAAATCTGCAGAGTCCTCTACACGTGAAGTGACTCTTCGGGGCATCTGGCCTCTCTGGTGCGGATTCATCAATTCGGGCAGCATCCTTTGTTTTAGCATGTGACCTCCAGGAACATTGAAGGGACAATAACAGCTCACCAGATAGAAGCACTGAAATGTTCCTCACAGTCCTTTGGCCAGAACTAACTACGTGCTGAAAGAGACCTTGAAAACAGGTGGGAACACAGGAACATTAAATTATGAAGGAATCTATACCTCAGACCCAACACATCACATTTCTGAACCTTCTCATTATCCCTACCTCATGCAAAGAGATGCCACCTCTGAACCAGCTGTTTGTGCTGTGTTGGAGTGCGCGAGAAGCCCGCGGCAGAGATGGATGCGGCCCTGGAGAAATCATAATAGCTAATATCCATCTGAAATACTCTATATGCCAAGCATGCACTTAATGTCCACATGCCTTTTCTCAATCAAGTCTCTGAACGGCCCTTGTAGGAAGTTAGTTATAAATTCCTTAGTTATTGCCAAGAAACGTAAAGCCCAGAGGATCTACATGCTCAACATACACGCTGGTCAACAGCCAGCAGACCTCTAGGCACATGCACGCTGAGGAAATCACACTCTACCCGGGCCACTGAATCTGAAACTCTGCACTGGACACAAGTCAATTCCATGAAGTCACAAAATGAGGTTTTAGCCATCCCTGTCTTAGCTGATGAGTGGCAGCACCAGCAACCTCCAAAATTCTTGGCATTTTGAGAACCAGTTCCTCATCAGAGCTGAGTCCCAAAGGGCCACCCTTCCCTACTAACCTAGCATATCCAGGCTTAGTGTGACAAACAGCCCACTCCAATCCTGTCCATCCCTCAAAGCATTTGGCTGAGGAGCCCATCAGCATCCATGGACCTCAGGCAGGCATACTGATGTATCCATGGCAGAGGGGGCATACTCCAAGCCCCAAGGTAAGAAAAAACCCCTTCCATGTCTCCAGGAGATGTTTGTGCTCATTCTTGATCCAACACCAACACCTAAGAGGCCTGTGAGAATCTGAATTACTTGTGAATGATCAGGCCTTAGGGATGGTCCATGCTCAAAACCTATCCCAGCCACATCAGGACTGTGTCTGTGTTTGCAGTAAGAACTTTGTAGGTGGAACCAAAAGTCCCTCCCTCATCCCACCACCTATGGAACACCTAGGGATGGTGGGCATCCCAAAATGATGACTGTGTGACACATATTCTCCCACCCTGATGGGGAAAGCCTTGTTAACCACTAATCTTTAAGAAGTGGAACCTAGTTTAGGTGTGGCTTTCTGGGACGGGGAAATAAAAAACCTGTGCACTATCCAGGTGTGCTCTCTGTGTAGTTTCCCCCGTGGCCAAACAGAGTCTGGATCTTTTGTGTCTGTGGCATGAGTTTTTCCCCTTATAATAATAAAATATATTTGTCTATCTTTAAGCTAGCCTGGATATTTCCATATCTAGGTAACAGTGACACTACCCTTTAGGAGCAATGAACTTCATGCAGGAGGCAAAAGTCAAGCCGCAGCCAGAAAGAGGGAGCCCTGTGCAGTTGGAATTACAGAACGCGACAAGATTCCAGGGACTACAGTCACTCCCTGTGGGTAGAGTAGGCTTCTGTGAGGGGGCAGATTCTGACAAACTTCATCTTGTCTGGACCAACAGTACAGGCAAAGCAAACCGCGCATGTGCAGTCCCTGAAGGTCTAGCCTAACAATGCTAATTTTCCCAGCTTGTGATTGTGTTGGGCACGAGTAAGGGAGAGTAGAAGTGGCTAGAGAAAGATTTTTATTTGGGGATGACTCTGGAGACCGAAGGCATGATCTTCTGTTGTTGAGTGACAGAGGATTAGGTCTGGGCCTGACCTATGCTCTTGGGCTCTCACTGGCTAAATCTGCGATGCTGTATGGGAACTGCACTTCTTACCTGGGCTTCAGGGTCCTCTTCCAGCCTCCCTGATTACTCCGTCAGTTCATTAGGATTAAAGCGGCTGTCTACTGAGGTCTGCCTTGGCACTGAAGCACTTGCCTGTCTCTGCCAGGGACCGTGTCATGGGTATTCGCTCGCTCCATCTACTTCAGTGACTCCCTCTCATTCCTCTTTCTGCACCAAGGAAGAAACTGTCTACTTTTTAAAGCTCGTCGAGTAATTAGACTCACCCACAGCATCTCTCTAAATAAAGGCCATTAATACAGGGCTCTCACAGGCCTTCGCTCCAATTCATTCTTGACTGAAAAACAAGCAGTGGGCTTCTGTGTGTATGTGGGGGGTGGAGCTTGGAATTCTGCCTGCTCCAGGAAAGAGGGGTCCCAGGCAACTGTTGGGCAGGGGCTTCATGTGGGAAAGTCACAGGAGGGAGCGCGTAGATGCGGGCCAAGGTGGACCTACACGCAGCTGCAACCTGACCTATGTTCTGAACCTGGATTGGTAAGCCTTAGAGAGTGGCATTCCTGGAGTCTGTGGTAAGGAAGCTTAAGCCAAGGGACTTCTGTCCTTTGGAGGCTGTGCGAACTGACTGGCCAATAAAGGTGTGGGTAGGAAGGGGTTGAACCTGACTGGTTGTTGAAGACTGGGTTTCTTCCCTGAGGCTTCTGAGTCTGGTGTGGGCGGGAAGGGGGCGGGGAAGTAAGTGATCACCTGAAGAAAACAGGCCCTTCCCATCCACCAGCCCCACAGCCTTTGGTCTCTGATGTCCATTCTAACGCTAAAGCTACACAAAATATCAGAAAGCCTTCGTCCAAGTTCTGACTGCTGGTCCTTCACTCCCGGCCCCTTCTGCCCAGATTTGAGAACCTTCTCAGGCTGAAAGTGGCCCAAATGATGGAGAATCAAAGGATGTGAGTGAGGGCCACCCCTCCCCCCCTTTTTAACTACAGTGGGAATTGAGATCTAGAGCATAGATCTCTATGCATTGGTACAGGCGCAGAGCTGGGAAGAAATGGGGTCACCTTGATTTTGTTCACTCAGGTCTCCAGCTGGTGAGGCCCAAATGAAGAGAGAAACAAGGAGCTTTCAGAGGCATGGTGGGGGGCATTACTGATGCTCCCTAACTCTGGAATGCATCTGTGGAATTCCCCTTTCACCCAAACTGAGGCACAGTTACGTTCTGTTTCTGGAACCTACCATCTTTCCCTACCTCTTGGTTCTGAGATGTCTTGATATATCTTAGTGGAGGCCTTTGAGATGAGGAGGGAAGTCTACGGCTGTCAGTGATGAATTGCTACATTGTGTGATGTCAGCCTTGGACACCTCCAAAGGATGAAGTCAGGAGGATTTGTTGACAAATACACCTTGGCGCATCCTGGAGAAGCAAGCCCAGCCCTCGCTCTCAGCCTTCCTGCACCAACCTGGACCCAGCAGAGACTAGTGCCCAGGTGAAGGGGAGCTGGTAACGGTCCCCAGGCACCCACAGAGCAGATGCCTTTCAAAGCCGGAGGATTATTCTTTCCGCATGTGTGAGTATCTAATTAACTTTCAGTATTTACCTCTGGTAAAGCCTGAGTTTCCTGGGCTCTGTGGAGGGCTTGAACCCTCCCTTCTTCTCTTTCTCATCTTCTGCTCATAACCAGGTCTGCAGACTTCTGACTCCACGGGTCTGGAGAAGGGAGCCCTTATGGAGTCCATGCCCACCCCCAGGCTGCAGGTAGAGCCATGTGGAGCAAGGTGGGGCTTGAAAAGCAAATTAGCAACTCTGGCTGCCTGAGCTTGATCTCTCTGAAGGTTGCTTCCTTCATCTGTAAAGTGGGGCAGATATAAGGGTTGGAGGAAGGCTAAGAACAAGGGTTTATGGGGGAGTGGCCAGAGACCCACCCACTGTCCATCTGGTCCCATCTCCATGTCTAAACACTCAGTAAAATGGGCCCACGTAAAACAATTTCTGACCTCTCTGCCTTAGGGATGCCCCATGAGATAAGAGAAAGTTGGATGGGGAGAGTGGGGTTCCCAGGAGCAACGTTGGGGGACTGTTCCACTTAGAGGTATGTCTCTCCCTGACTACTGTCTCCTCGATTGTGCCTGGAGTAGTATGTGAAGGCTGGAGCGGCAGTAGCCATGTTGCGGCCTGAAGCAAGCATTTGTGTGCTTCCGGTGCTACAGACAAGGAACTTAAAGTTAGAGATGTCACACTGGACTGGATTGTCGTTATGGCTTTCTTTTGATAGAAGGAAAAGAGAATTAACTGCTGTATTTTGTTTAAGCCATTGGCTTTAAAATTTTAGCTTGGACTCATACCATCTGGCAGGCCTGTTAGGGCACAAACTTTTGGGCTGCATCACCAACTTGTCTACCTCAGTAGACCTGAGGTGAGGCCCTTGGAATTCTCAGAAGATCAACTTGATTTTAAAATTCTAACTCTCACAGCAGGGTCAAAGACTCAGCTCGATAGGTAGGACTCTTGTTCAGGGATGAAGTGATGTGGGTCTGGAAGGGAAGAGAAAACTGCCTCCCCACCACTAAGGGACAGACTTCACCTCAGGAACCCCAGTGGAGATCAGTTGGGAGACTGACAGGTCCCACCTTTCTCAGATTCAATCACAGTTTCACTTCCTAAACGCACCAGAACTTTCGATGTCCATGCGCTATAAAAACAGGGACCCAGCTGTGGTGGCGCACGCCTTTAATCCCAGCACTCGGGAGGCAGAGGCAGGCGGATCTCTGTGAGTTCGAGGCTAGCCTGGTCTACAAGAGCTAGTTCC